>JARBWK010000018.1:8436983-8841021 GCA_030556195.1 Anolis apletophallus
AGCTCGCCATGCTTTGCCCTTTCTCTTAAAGGGACACGCCAGCCTCAGAAGCAGCGACTGCTACTAAGGCTGGCGTGTCCCAGCTGGAAGAGGCGAAGGCATGGAGAGCTCTCCATGCTTTGCCCTTCCTCTTAAAGGGACACACGCCAGCCTCAGAAGCAGCTATTTCTCCGCTTCCGAGGCTGGCGTGTCCTTTGGAAGAGGAAAAGCCAAGGGAACTCTTCATGCCTTCGCCCTTCCAGCTAAGGGTTATGCCAGCCTCAGGAAGCAGGGAAATCGCTGCTTCTGGCTGGTGTGTCCCTTTAGAGGAAGAGGCGAGCATGAAGGCTCTCCATGCCTTCGCCCTTCCAGCTAAAGGGTCACGGCAGCCTCCTCCTCCGTCCTGCCTCTCCCCGGTGCACCGATCGGAGCGCCGGGGCAGGCAGGCAAGAGTAAGCGAGCCTATGGAGGAAGAAGGAAGCGCTTCCCTTCCTCCCTTAAGGCCCGCCTCCTCCCCTCCAGCGTTCCCGATTGGTGCCCGGGGACGGAGGAGGAGGAAGGGAGCGGGTGGGCTGGGTGGCGTAGGCTCGGCGCCACGCCTGACGTCACCCAGCCCGCCCCCCAAAGATCATTTTTTAAAAAAATGCAGGGTAGGCGGGGGCCGTAGGAAAGGGGCTGGGGGCCGTATACGCCCCCCCCCCCCAGGCTGCCAGTTGGACAGCCCTGGTCTAGAGCAACAAGTGTGCATCTGACTGGTTTGGATTGGAGCCAGTCATACATTCCCCAACTTTGCTTAACGTAGGGTCAAATTGGGTCAGTCCAGAAGTCCTTGGACATTGTCTGGGCATCCAGGTCCACCTTCTGATCTGAATATTTGCAGCTAAGATGCCTCAATGCTAAATGACAGACTTTTAAGCCCAAAGCCTTGGGCCTGGTAGAAAAACAATCCTTACACATATCCAACATCCAAGTTCTTTCCATTCCGAATATGAACATTTCCCAAGTTTTCGCACATGTCCCCCCCCCCCCAATGGCAGGAAATATGGACAAGTTTTACCCATCAAGACATGGGCACTTTATCAAGAGAGTGATACGGCTTTTGGAACTGAACAGGGGAAAAGAAATCGCAGGCAATCCTACAGATAAGCCGAAATCCGCTCGGCTGAAAGAGTCAAGGGTGATCAGACGTCCTTTTGGCCACTCCTGTAAAAGCAATGAATCCTTAACTACTCCGACCAGAAGATTTGGAAGGGGCATTTACCGCTATCTCCATCATTTGATTGTATGACCGTCCTTAATCCCAGGTCATGAATGCTAATCCCGTTGCCTTCTGCAGCTTCTGGATCTTTTCTCATTCTCCTTTATCCACACTTTCTCCCTGTCTGTCTCAGATGCAAAATCTAGTTTTCTCGCTACCCATAACTATGTGAACACCAACAAATGAAAAAGGGGGTTCACACTAGCTGGTGTCTCCAAGGCTAGGCGTAACTGGAACCAGGTTTGGATGAGAAGGGAAACTATGCAGAGAAAAAAAAAGTCAGATACAGTGTTCCCTCGCTACTTCACGTTTCGCTTGTCACGGACCCGCCGTTTCGTGGGTTTTTGCCTCCTAGTTTCTGAATGGTTGCCATTGGCCAGGGTGGCGTTCTAATCCCGCCTCCTGGCAACCATGTGGTGTGGAAGGGGGTTTCACCCTCCCCCTCGGGAGAGAGGCAGCCAACTAAGAGAGACTGCAAAGTATCTATCTATTAGGCATGAGAAAAATGAAACGGAAATTAAAAGAAATCGTAAGTGATTCGTATGTAATGGGCCTTTCAAGTTTATACGGATCGCAAGGCCAATCCCGGAAGTGGACTTTCTTTTCCGCACCCCCTGGGCCCAAAATTTCGTTAGATTATTAAATATTTCGGATGTCCCCCCAACAGGAAAATTTCCCCCTCCAAAATAGCTTTGCAGACATAACTCACAGTGAAATCGGGGCCTTTCCATGCTTGCAGCCTAATTAGAGTGGAAGGCCTCTTCCAGGAAGTGAAAAGGGGGCGGAATGATAGAGAGCCCAAATCGGGACTCCTAGAGGGGCTGGAGGACTGACGAAAAAAGCGATTTAAACACCCAGGAAGGGGGTTTAGATAGAAGGACAGAGTAGGAGGACATAAGAACTGCTGAGAGAAGGGCAGCAGGAGTGAAAAGAGCACGGAGAGGAGAAGGAAGAGTTCAGAATCAAGAAAAGCCATAGAGTTCCTAGACTGCTATGGTAAAACTGAATGGGGAAAAAGATGGAGTGAGGAGAACTCTACAGATTTGCAAGGCCTGCACCAGAGGTAGGCCTAGGCATTTATTTAATAATTTTAATAATAATAATATATTAATGCATTATCTGTGTCCCTGCAAAGGAACCCTGTCCTTTAATAATATCAATAATAATAATTTATTAATGCATTATATGTGTCCCTGCAAAGGAACCCTGTCCTTTAATAATATCAATAATAATAATATATTAATGCATTATATGTGTACTGGCCAATCAGAGCCCTTTATGCAAATAACCTGGTGCCTTAGAGTGTCGGAGTTCTGAGGCTGGCCAATCAGTGTCATTTATGCAAATAATCCCACAGTGGCAACCAATCAAAACGCTGCCACATATTCCTCTAAGGAACTAGACAGAGGGCATTGATTGCCACTGACAGACAATTTGCATAAAGGGCTCTGATTGGCCAGTAAAACAGAATGCAACTGAATGCTTGAGTTAGCCAAATGACAGTTTTTTTCAGTTGGAAATGGGATATTCATCTTCTGGGAGTTGCGGTGGTGCCAAGGAATATGTGACAGCGTTTCGATGGGTTGCCACTATGGGGTTATTTGCATAAAGGGCTCTGATTGGCCAGCCTCAGAACTCCAACATTCCACGGCCCCAGACAGAGGGGATTGGTTGCCACTAAAATGGTATTTGCCTAAAGGACTCCGATTGGCCATCCACATTCCAACATTCTAAGGCAGTGTTTCCCAACCTTTTTTGAGCCGCTGCACACTTTTAACATTAAAAAAATCCGGGGGCACACCACCAACCAAAATGACACAAAATGACACTCTAACACAGTAAAGAATGGCTGGGGATGGTGGCCTGCTGGGAGCAGCTGCTGGGAGTGCCGAAGCCGGGGGAGGAGCCAGGCCACGCCATGCCCCGCCCCCTCCCCCGGCTTCAGTTCTCCCACAGCTTCGCCAGCCTTGAGGGGGCAGTGCCAAGCCAGCATTGTGTTGGCTCTGCCACCGCTGGTTTGGCACTGCCCCCTCAAGGCTGGCAAAGCTGTGGGAGTGCTGAGCTGGGAGAGGGCGGAGCCAGGCTGCTTCATGCCCCGCCCCTCTCCCAGCTTCAGCACTCCACAGCTTCGCCAGCCTTGAGGTGGCAGTGCCAAGCCAGCATTGTGCTGGCTCTGCCACCGCTGGCTTTGCACTGCCCCCTCAAGGCTGGCGAAGCTGTGGGAGTGCTGAAGCTGGGGGGAGGGGGCAGAGCCAGGCTGCGTCATCACCCCCCCCGGGCTTCAGCTCTCTCACAGAGGAGGAGCATGAGCGGTGGATGGGCTTCAGTAGGCGGGGCTCCTCCTCCGCGCGGCTTCAACAAGGAAGGGGCGGGAGTCATGGCGGATTGGAGGCTGGTTGGGGAAACAGCCGAAGGAGGCAGCGCCCGGCCCTTCCTCCTCCTCTCCCAAGCAGCAGGAGTTTGGCAGGAGGAGGGGGGAGGAAGGGGGGCAGAGAGCTTTTCTCGCAGCACACCTGATGATCGCTCACGGCACACTAGTGTGCCACGGCACACTGGTTGAGAAACACTGTTCTAAGGTGACACAGAAGGAAAAGGAAAGGCCTCAGGCAGTCAGACTCTGCCTCCTTCCCGAGGGTAACGAACCCGCTCCCTGCCACACAAAGGGGCCTGTTCCTTCTCTTCAGTGACAGCGCTCGCATTTTTCCCCTCAGCCCCATTGGCACGGGACGGGAAGGATGCGGCGGCGCGAGGCAGAGGGGGGAGGGAGAGAGGTGGGGGCGGGGGGCGGTAGAGGTTGTCTTAAAGGGGGCGTAATTCAAAGTGTGGCCTAGGGTGCAAAAAGCTGTTAATCCGGGCCTGACTGGATGGCCTACAACAGGGGTGCTCAGAATGGTGATCTCGATCACCAGGGTGATCTTCGGTCCTCATCCTGGTGATCTTCAGGCTCCTGACCAGGTTTTTTGCTGTTGGTCCTCTTCACGTGCCCCTGCACACTGCAAAGAAGTCCTCCATCGTTGCTCCTCCCCGCTCCCTGCTCGCGCGCCGCCTCCAAAAGCTCCAGAGTCCAAGAGGCAGAATGGGCCCCCCTCTTTTGGGTTCCTCCCTCCATCCTTCTCCAGCCACTCAGAGTCATAGGAGACCAAAGGGGGGCGGGCCTGGATGACGTGAAGCATGGCTGGCCCCGCGCGCATGCGCAGAAGCGCCCATTCTGCCTCTCGGACTTCTCGTGAGCTCTTGGAGGCAGCACGCATGCTGGCAGTGTGGAAATAGAAGCAACGACGGAGGAGAAGAAGAAAGACGCTTTGGGGTCATTTCCTTACCACATCTCAAAAGTCGGTCTTTTTACTTTGGGGTGGGTGCTTGATTGTTCTGTGGCATGTCTCTTTGTTTATTTTTACTGTTTAAAAATGGCCTTTTAGCTCCAAAGCCTCTCTGCTTGCTTTGTTCCTTGAGAAAGATATGTTGGGGAATATGGAAATGTGGGAGAAATGGGGTGGTTGGATGTATTTTTGCATGCCCCTTTGTTTACCTTGCTGAGTATTAAATGGCCTTGCAGTTCAAAAGCCTCTCTTCTTACTTTCTGGCTGATAATATGTGTGGTAATATGGCAGTGTGGGAGAAATGGGGTGGTTGGATGTATTTTTGCATGCCCCTTTGTTTACCTTGCTGAGTATTAAATGGCCTTGCAGTTCAAAACCCTCTCTTCTTACTTTCTGGCTGATTATATGTGTGGTAATATGGCAGTGTGGGAGAAATGGGGTGGTTGGATGTATTTTTGCATGTCCCTTTGTTTACCTTGCTGAGTATTAAATGGCCTTGCAGTTCAAAAGCCTCTCTTCTTACTTTCTGGCTGATTATATGTGTGGTAATATGGCAGTGTGGGAGAAATGGGGTGGTTGGATGTATTTTTGCATGTCCCTTTGTTTACCTTGCTGAGTATTAAATGGCCTTGCAGTTCAAAAGCCTCTCTTCTTACTTTCTGGCTGATAATATGTGTGGTAATATGGCAGTGTGGGAGAAATTGGGTGGTTGGATGTATTTTTGCATGCCCCTTTGTTTACCTTGCTGAGTATTAAACGGCCTTGCAGTTCAAAACCCTCTCTTCTTACTTTCTGGCTGATTATATGTGTGGTAATATGGCAGTGTGGGAGAAATGGGGTGGTTGGATGTATTTTTGCATGCCCCTTTGTTTACCTTGCTGAGTATTAAACGGCCTTGCAGTTCAAAAGCCTCTCTTCTTACTTTCTGGCTGATTATATGTGTGGTAATATGGCAGTATGGGAGAAATGGGGTGGTTGGATGTATTTTTGCATGCCCCTTTGTTTACCTTGCTGAGTATTAAATGACTTTGCAGTTCAAAAGCCTCTCTTCTTACTTTCTGGCTGATTATATGTGTGGTAATATGGCAGTGTGGGAGAAATGGGGTGGTTGGATGTATTTTAATGCTGTTTTATATTGTTGTTATTAAATTGAAATGTTGATGTTTTATAACTTCATTTTATGTAAACTGCCCCGAGCCTGCTGGAAGGAGCGGTACATAAAAATGAATAATAAATATAAATAAATAAATTAGAAAATAGTTATACGTTTTACATTTCTGGGTAGGTGATCTTTGGGACTTGGTTTTTTAATCAGTAGCTCCCATGCTGAAAAAGTGTGAGCACCCCTGGCCTACAAGGTCTCTTCCAACTCTGGGACTCAATTATTCTAAACCAGCACCTCACCAAATCAGATCCGAACCATCCATTTTCCCATTTCTTTCTCTCAATCCTGTAATTGCTAAAGCAGCCATTTAAATACCGACAGTCTCCCTTTTTTTCTCTAAACCTGGCATTTTTACAAAGTAAACAAATCAATAACTCAATGCAGTCAAAGGTCTCTTATGCCAGTTTCGTCTGACCCCTGTGTCTGCTAATGGGGACAAAGTCGGAACACAATGGATCCCAAGAGACGTTGCTAGATTTCTTCTTGTTGTTTCCCCTTTCCTCCCTTTTTTTTTCCTTTCCCCCTCCCTTCTCTTTTTCCTTCCACAACCTTTCCAGTATGACAAATCCCACCATTCGTTTTGCCCATAATATCCTCCATTCATCATCCCAAACAGAAAATCTAATGTCCTGAAACTGTTTTTATTGCTTTCTTGTCAGTTTTCGGTTCCCTTTCATCCATTGCATTTGTTTAAATAAATGCTGTCATGATTTTTTTTCTGTTCTTTTTAAACCCACTTTCCTCTCGTTGGTGTTTTCAATGGTGTTGGTGCGCCATTCGGAGCGGGGGTAATTAATGTGATGAAGTGCGAGCTGGCCTCCGGTGTGCCCTCACAACAAGGTTCTTCATTAGATCCTCGTTGCCTTTCATAATCATGAGATGGTTGTGTGCATTTTCTCCAATGCAGACTAATTAGCTTTTTCCACCACTTCTATTTCTTCGTTTTCACAAGCTGCTCGAGGGCAGGGATCCTCTGCCAAGAAGAAATACCCCCTTCGGCTCTTCTGATCATCGGTGACGACTCAAAAGGGATTACATGGATGATTTGATCCTCACAATCAGAACTAGGCGTGGTTGATTAAGGGAAAAATGGTTCAAAACTCGTTTCGGATGTAGGGCGCTGGCGATTCGATTCTCGAATGATTTCTGAAATTTTCTGGAAAAATGCTTCGAAATTTCCGAAAATTTGGAATTTATTTTTATTTATTTTAATTGTTTGTTAGATTTATTGGCCGCCACTCCCAGCCGGCTCGGGGTGGCTTACATCATGCACCACAATAAAACAACAAATCTCTCTCTCTCAGCATTACTTCGCGAACGAAGATTCTTAGGAAGGACTCATCCCATGCTTTTTACAAGCGCGTTGATGACTAAAAAGGCCAATCTGAGATAGGCAAGTTCGGTTGCAGAAAGCACAGCAGAAAGTCTCCTTGGGTGATGTTGTTTCCAAGTTACGGTTCTTTCTGCGTTCTCGTTTCTCTTCGAGACCCGTTTGGCGTGACTTCTCGATTGTGGATAGTGCGTCTCCATGCCTCTCGATGTGAGGCCAGGGTGGACCATTGTTGGTGATCAATCTGGCCGAGCCTGAGATGTTGTTTCAAGGAGTCCTCATATCTCTTTTTGGGGGTGCCTCTTTTGCGCTGATCCATGGCGAGTTCACCATAGAGTAGTATCTTTGGGAGGCGGTGGTCCTCCATCCTAGAGACATGCCCTGCCCAGCGCAGCTGTGTTCTCAATAGCATGGCCTCAACGCTGGTGATCCCTGCTTGCTCAAGGACAGCAACATTAGTCACATAGTCAGTCCAGTGTATATTTAGGATTGTGCCAAAACAGCGCTGATGAAAGCGTTCGAGGAGTCGTAGGTGTTGGCGATAGGCGACCCATGTTTCAGACCCATAGAGGAGAATAGACAGTACGATAGCTCTGTACACACTGATTTTGGTGCTTTGCCTCAGGCGCTTGTTGCTCCAGACTCTTTTGTGTAGCCTTCCAAATGCACTCTATGCCTTTGCTAATCTGTGATCTATCTCTTTATCAATCTTGGCGCCTGAAGAGTTTATGCTTCCCAGGTAGGCGAACTGTTGAATGGACTTAAGCACAGATGTGCCTATGCTGACGTGGGGATGATGGTGTTCTTCCTGTGGTGCGGGCTGGTAGAGGACTTCCGTTTTCTTCAGGCTGACTTCCAGCTGCTGCAAAGCTTACATCATGCACCACAATAAAACAACAAATCTACAACAGCAATAAAACCACAAGGATAAAACAACTCCTAAGAGATAACACAAGTTCTAGGGGATAGTACGTTACAATTGTTTCTTTAATGCCGTCCGTGATTGTGCAATGCACAAAAACCTGCAAAGAACCTCAGTCTGACATGGGAGGGAAGAAATCCGCTTCCAAACTGCGTTAAACACGGCTCCTGCCCCAGGTCCTTCTCGCGGGAGAGAAGGACCTGGGGCAGGAGCCGTGTTTAACGCAGTTTGGAAGCGGATTTCTTTCTTCCCACGTCAGATTGATGTGGGAGGGAAGAAATCCACTTCCAAACTTGGTTAAATACAGATCCTGCCCCAGGTCCTTCCCGCGTCCAAACACCCAAACACGGCTGTCACCCGAGTTCTGAGTGAAAGGAAGGCATCCGCATCCAAACTGGGTTAAACATGACTCCAGCCCCAGGTCCTTCTCTTCCGCGTTTCCCAAATTCCCCTGAGCCTCCCACTGCCCCCTTGGATCGCCTCACTGCCCACCAGGGGGCGGTACCGCCCACTTTGGGAATCAGTGCTCTACAACAGTGTTTACCAACCAGTGTGCCGTGGCACACTAGTGTGCCTTGAGCGATCATCAGGTGTGCCGTGGGAAATTGGAACGTCCAATACCCTTTCTTCCCCCTCCTGCCGAACACTTTTTCTTCTCCACTCAGGCTCCCTTCTTCCCAGCCTCGCTCTGCTCGCTTTGCCTCGCTTTGCTCTGGGGCGAGTCTGCGCAGTAGCGCCCGCACGGGTCACGTCTTCCTCCCTCCCCCTCCCCTCCTGAACACACGCTGCCCCCTCGGATCAAAATGGCGGCAGAAGCAGCAGTGTAGAAGAAAAAGTAAGTGTTGGGCAGGAGGGGGAAGAAAGGGCGTGAAGGGGGAGGAAGAGGTCTCTGTCCAAAGCTGGCATGGGCAAACTTGGACCTTCCAGGTGTTTTAGACTCCAACTCCCACCATTCCTAGCAGCCTCAGGCCCTTTTCCTTCCCCCCCCCCCCCTCAGCCATTTAAGCAGGGAAGGGCCTCAGGCTGTTAGGAATGGTGGGAGTTGGAGTCCAAAGCACCCAGAGGGCCGAAGTTTTCCCATGCCTGTTTTAGGGACCTTAAAGTGGTGAGCCTCCTTCCAACATTGTGATTCTGGATAGAAAACAAATAACAACATAACATTGTTTGAGTGCTCTCTGAGTGTAGGTGAACTACAACTTCCAAACTCAAGGTCAGTTCCCAAGCAAACCCTTTCAGTACTTTATGTTGGTAACAAGAGTTCAATATGCCAAGTTTGGTTCAATTCCATTGTTGCAAGAGTTCAGGATGCTCTTTGATTGTTAACTATAAATCCCAGAAACTGTAACTCCCAAATGTCGAGGTCTATTTCCCCCAAACTCCAACTGTGTTCACGTTTGGGCATATTGAGTATTCATGCCAAGTTTGGTCCTGATCCAACATTGTTTGAGTCCACAGTGCTCCCCGGATGTCAGTGAACTACAACTCCAAAACTCAAGGTTGATGCCCACCAAACCCTTCCAGTATTTTCTGTTGGTCTATTTTGACATTGCTCCCATTTTTCTACCACATATCTGTGTGAGACGAGCTTCTCTGGCTTCTCTAGCTTGACTGCAGTAAAAACTAAACACAGAGAGAGATTGACAGCTGTTGAGCAAGACCTTTGTGTGTGTCTTTCTGCCATTCCTGCCAGGATATCTACGTTGTGTTAATCGAAACAGGACCTCCGCGTCCTTCTCACCATCTGGGCTTCAAGCCGCCGTTTGATACCTGTTGGGGTCCGCTACACCTACTTCAGGGCTGTCCAACTGGCGGCCCTGGGGCCGGATCCGGCCCCCAGCCTGTTGGGCACGGCCCCCATATGCCCCCAGCCGCCATTTTTAAATTTTAAAAATTCTAATTTTTTAAAAATTGGCGGCCGGGGGGGTGGGGGAGGCGGGGCAGGGAGGTGGAAGAGAGCTAGCTCCTCCTCCCTGCACCGCCCCCTCTGTCCCTCTCTCCGCACCGAAAAGGAGGAGTAGGCGGCGCCAAGGGCAGCGCGTGACGCCAGGCCTGTGTGCTTTAGGAGAGGGCGGGCCTGGGCTGGGGCGGGGCCTGGGGTGGGGCCTGGGCTGGGGTGGGGCCTGGGGCGGCCGAGCGGCCCCCGAGGTCATCAGTGACCCTCTATTCCGGCCCTGGACCCGTAGAAGTTGGACAGCCCTGACCTACTTGATTCGGATTACAAATGGAGCCTGGTGTTGCCTGGGATACGCCATTCCTTTTTCGTATTGTATTGTGTTGACCTTCTCTGTTACCAGTCGTGCATCCCCTCCCTAGATGTCTATTGAGGGATCGGTGCATTATTAGACTGCATGGGACTGCAAGGAAACCTGCATTCCGGGATTTACATTGAACTTGGTCCACACTACGGACTATTGCCGAACACTGAACACTCTTCCTTTCCCAGTCGCACACCCATCTCCTCTGTATCCTCTTATTGCAGTATGTAATAGCGACCCTGACTCGATGTATGTTGCTTATGTGTAATTATATATTGATGCACCTATCACTATTAGGCTTTTAGCCCACAATGATTATATTTATATTTGTATTACTGCCTCTGTCCTTGTGTTTGATTCATCGAAACAGGCCCAGGTTTCACACTGAGTATATAAATACATTCAAAAACATATTAACTATATGTATTACTATGTTAGAGTGCCACTTTGTGTCATTTTGGTTGGTGGTGTGCCCCAGAATTTTGTAAATGTAAGAAATGTGCCGCGGCTCAGAAAAGGTTGAAAAACACTGCTCTACAAGATAATGGCTTTTAAAAATAAAAATTAAGGTACAGTACTCACTTCGACCCAAATCAAACCAAGTGTTGGGAGTCCTTTTTTAACTTGTTTCTAGAGTTAGTATACACAGTGAATTTACTCTGGGTTTAAGCGTGAACTTTAAATCAGTACCTTGGATAGCTCTTTTAAACAGTACCATGAATTCACCATCCCACCGGGACTTAAAGGTTTTCAGGCATCCCGTCCCATGAAATCCAAGGGCGCCACAACCAACCATCCCAATGTGGAACCACCAATAGCCTTTCATTTCTGTTTTCAGATTTCTCAGCCCAGTGTATTGAAGTACACTTGGTGGTGGAGCCATCTCTCTTCCTACGTCTCCCCTGCTCTCATAAATACATACCCCTCCCTCCAGGGTCTTGCTGGTTCCCACTGGGCTGAAAAGCAATAAAAAGTCAAGAAGAAGTATGGCCTCTCTTCGCCCCTTTGTCATGCGGATGAATAGCAGTGCACAAGGCACTCAATGCTATCGGGTGAAAGGAAGTTGCTGCCCCAGCAAAAGTAAATTCCGCAGCAGTGTTGTGTCACTCGCAACCTGGCCAGAGGACTGCAGCCTGGCAATGAAGGGGGGGTGTGTCTTTTTTTCCCTCCCAGGAAAGGACATTTCAGAGAAAGCACCAAGGTTGTTTGTTCTGCTGGATCTTTGTGTTGGTTGGGTTTTTGCATTCCAAAGAAACCTTGCTTCCAACCTGCCCATGACAGTAAACAGTTGGCAAACGGTTCAGAGCTTTCATTTCGGCTGGAAGCTGGCTTGCTTTTTTTTTTCCTCTCCTTTTTTTCCGAATGTCACAGAAATAAATCTCTCTCCAAAAAAAAAAAGGTAACTTGAAACTCGGGTATCTATGAGCATCTCAGAGAATCTGTCACCGAGGCCTCGATGCGGAGAGCCGTTATCTTGCCTTCTCAGTCTTCTTTGGATATTCATCTCTTTCTTTCGTTCTCTTTAATATTCTCCCCTCCTTCCTTTGGGCACACTGATCAGGTTCCGAGTCTGCGTCGGAGGCAGAGATATGGCCCAATCCTTAGACTTGAAGATGGAGTAAACACAAGTGGAAGGAGTGTTGCGTGTGCAAGCGTGACACACCTCGCGCCAAGAAACAAGCAGACACATTGGTTGGAAAGTGTTTGGATAAAATTGGCCACAACTCGTTAATTGAAAGCAGGAACGACAAGGTTGGCAACCATGCTTAGGTCCTGGATCATGGTAGACGGCCCCCACAAATGTCCTGAGATGATAGCAAGTCAGGGGTGCGAGCGGTCAATGCCGGTCCATGGAAACTCAGCACCCCAGTGGGCCTGGGCGTTATCCCCCCTAACAACCAAGGGGTGATAAGCCAACCTGATCCAGGGGCCAAGCCACACGCCACACGCCGAACACAGAGCTGCGACAATAACATAACAAAATATAATGCCCTGAACATGGTACAATAAAGAACAGATACAGAGAAATATTCAAAAATGGAGAAGGGGTCTGGCGAAGATGGCGGCAGGACGGGCACTTTGAGGGCTCCTTGAAGTGCCGCCTGCTCTTCTGGCCGGAGGGCGATCTACGCCCTCCCTCCCAGCGGACAGAGGGGTCCGGAGGGAGCGCGAAGCCAACAGGCGTGATCTGGTGGCCCCAGAAGTCTCCCCCCCCCCTCAAGAGGAGGAGATCAAGCGGGCCCGGATCCCGGCCGGCGCGGCGAGCGAGCCGGGGAGCAGGGCGCGGGCGGCGACCCCGCACTCACTGCTGGCCCCGACGGGCCTCCCCCAAAGCAAGGGCAGGAGGAGAAGAGGATCAGGACTGGCCGTGGCGCGGGGACCAGCGGCAGCGGGAAAAGGCAGCGGGAAGCCAGCGGGAAGCCAGCGGGAAGCCGGGGCGCCGCGAACGGCACCCGAGCAGGGGACCGCCCCAACGAAGAAAAGGAAAAAAAGGTGCGTGGAGCCAACCAGACCCGGGGACACAGAGGAGGGGGCAGAAGAACCCAGCGACTCAGGCTGGGAGAGACGGAGAAGAGATTGACAACAAGCACAAGATGGCGGCTGAGAATTAATAAGGGGAAGAAGAAGGAAGTTTTGGCGGGCGCCATTTTGAAAAAGCACCCCCTCTCCTCAAGAATACAGGAGGCTTCCCCACAGAAGCCCCTGCTTACATCCCTATTACCAGGAGGTAGGGGGGACAAAACCAAAGTAATATTGGGCCCAAAAGGAGAAGGCAAAAGGAGACCAAAGCCAGAAATAAGAAGTGAAAGCAACATCAGGCTAAATAAATGAACAACTGAACAAATAAACAAACAATAAATAAATAAAAAATGAACACCTCAAGAGCAAAAGAGCGGAGGATGGGACAGGAAGAGGGATCAGAAGAGGAGGAAATAACTCTGGGAGACGTCCTTGCAGAGCTGCAAAAAATAGGGGAAGCCCAAGACGGCTTCCTACGGAAGATAGATGCCATAATGTCCCGGCAGGAAGAACAAATGGGTGCGAACCGGGAGCACTCCCTACAGGCAAGAACAGAACCAAATGAAGAGGCGCTCCCCACAGGGCCAGGGTTGCCGATCTTCTATGAGGATGGAGAAGACGCACCCGGGTCAAGGGAGAGAACGCAACAATAGGTGAAGGTGGAGAGAAGAGGGAAGGAGAATGTAAAGCCGCGGGCAGGATCAGAGGGAAGAGGACCCCACCCCAAAAGTTGGGAAGTAGTCCCACTGGAGGCTGCAATAATGACTTCGAAGGGCCCTAACACCTCTGCTCCCCAAAAAAGAGAAGAGGGGAAAAACCAAGAGGCCGCTGCAACACCCAAAAGCCCCAGCCTGGATGCAGATAAGCAGGACGGCAAAAAGAATGGGACGCAGCCCAATAGAAAGAGAAGCCGAGCGGGAACAACCCAACAAGGAAGAAAGAAAAACCTAAAGAAAAACTGCCCTTACTCTCTTGAGGCGTATTTCAGGCCTACGAGATGTGGCATCCTGGGGATGGATATGGAAGGCCTCGAATCGCCTAGGGAGAACGGTTAGAATGGAGGCTGAGGGGCGTGAAGGGGCACGGGTCTGGCTACGCTGGAAGACAGGGAACGGTCAATGGCCACCAAACGCTGGAAAGATTTTGAAGGCTAAAGGGAAAAAATTAGTTTTTTTTAAAGGGACAAAAACTAAACACAACAGATTGCTCTTAGATGCAGAGGGTTATGAAGACACGTCTCGGAAAAAGAAGGAAAAAGAGCCTAAAAGAAGACCTGTAAAAAGAAATGTCCAGCTCAACAAGGAGGGAGACCGCAAGAGAACAACAAGGAACACCCATGAACTAGGACCTTAGAAGGAGACAAGTTACTCCTATCCTTATCTCTTCCCTTCACCATTACCCATCACTAGCCTTCCCAGAACCCAGAGCAAACAGCCTCCTCCACCGCCCCTAACCCGTACCCCTTTCTACCCCCATCCCTTGTTACCAACCCCCAGCACCCCCTCCTTCCCACTCCCTCTACCCCCCTCTCCCATCATCATTCTCAGCCTCTCCTTTATCTTTCCTACTGTCCTTTATTTGAGACTGTTCACCCACTTTCACTGTTTGTTTATGGAAAACCCCAATAAATATAATTCAAAAAAATAAATAAATAAAGAACAGATACACAAACAGAACACAACTAACAATGCAAAGAGTGTGGGGGGGGGGGGCGGCAAAAGCAACCTGCCTCCGAATGAGGCCAGGCAGTCCCGGGCAGCACAAGATATCTGCCCGGGCAGAAATCTAAGCCAGCCGGAAACAGGGAGGGGGCAGGGCGAAGCCAGCCCCCTCATTGGCCGGCTGGCCTGTATGGCGGGAGACCTTCCCGCCATCCGGGGGGCTTCTGGGAGGAAGAAGCTCCCCCGGGCAACAAGATGGCGGGAGGGCAATGCTGTTCCGCAACCCGACGTGGCCGGTAAGTTGGCCACGCCCATTAACAAACATTATAGGATAGCCTGGCCCATAGGGGGCAGAGGCCCAGAAGTACCCCTAAAGCGAGAATTTCAGCAAAAACCATAGGTGCGTTTTAAAAACTCGCCCAATTGGTACGGAGTTTCGGGCTGGAATGCCATCAGTACGCTGATGACACCCAGCTCGTTCTGAGGATGGACGGTGGGGCGGAATCGGTACCCGATAATTTCCAACTCTGCCTTAAGGCCGTTACTGGATGGCTGCGAGCCAGTAAGATGAAGGTGAATCCGGCAAAGACAAAGATCTTGTGGCTGGGCCGTGCAGGGGGGATCCAGCTGCCGATGTTTGACGCCGTGGCGTTATGCCCACAGCCCTTAGTTAAGAGCCTTGGGGTCCGGCTGGACCTCCAGCTATCTATGGAGGCACAAATTTCTTGTGCCTGCAAGACGGCCTTTTTCCATCTACGGCAGGGGTGCCCACACTTTTTCAGCATGCGAGCTACTTATACTAAGACCAAGTCAGAAAGATCTACCAAGAGAGAAGCAGGGCGGAGCTGGGGGAAGGGGGCGGGGCTTGGCAGGGCTTGGCTCCGCCCCTTCCTTCCTCTGGCTTCAGCTTCTCCAGGGAAGAAGAGGGTAATGCCAAGCCAGTGGTTGCATAGATAGCCACCACTGGCTTGGCATTACCCCCTTCTTCCCTTGAGAAGCTGTGGAAATGCTGAAGCTGGCGGAGGGGGCGGAGCTTGACGGGGCTTAGCTCCGCCCCCTCCTCCTCTGGCTTGAGCCTTTCCACAGCTTCTCCAGGGTACAGAAAGGTTATGCCAAGCCAGTGGGGGCATAGATAGCTCTTCGGCGTTGAGTATTTATGTCACAGTGGATAGGCAACAGAAATATAGAAGTTTAATTCCCCATCGGCCCAAAAACTCCAGTCTCTGTTCGAGTGAATAATGAAACTCTCATTCAATTCACAAGGTAAATATATAACTTTGTATTGAATTGTATTTAACAATAACTGGCAAAACATTGAAAAACAACAGCCATCACAGCTACCTTTCTAAACATCCTTTCCTCACAGATATTCAATCCCCAACTGACAAATCCCAACTGACAAATCCCAACTGTCACTTTGTAACTGACATTCCTCAAGGTTCCATTTAGCAGTCTTGAGACAGCGCCATCTGGTGTCAAACATGTCACACTGCAGTTCATCTCAAACTGCGAAAATATATCTTGTGCTGACTCATGAATTGCTATTCAAAATGCAATAATCTGACAATAGCCACCTCTGGCTTGGCATTACCCTCTTCTACCCTGGAGAAGCTGTGGAAATGCTGGAGGGGGCGGGGCTTGGCGGGGCTTAGCTCCGCCCCCTTCCCCCTCTGGCTCCAGCATTTCCACAGCTTCTCAAGATCCTCGGGCCCAGGATCGACCAGTCGACCGCAATCGACTTCCTGAGCACCCCTGATCCACGGCAAGCAAGACGCCTGTCTCCCTACCTATCCCGGCGCGACCTAGCCACGGTGATCCAAGCCACGGTCATCTCGAGACTCGATTAGTGTAACACACTCTATATTGGCCTTCCTTTGTCGGCAATCCGGAAGCTTAAACTGGTGCAGAACGCAGCTGGGAGCTCCCAGAGCAGCCCATGTAACACCTCTGCTGCGCGAGTTGCACTGGTTACCCATCGAATTCCGGATTTCCTTCAAAGTGCTAGTCTTGACTTTCAAGGCCTTGCATGGTTTGGGGCCAGTGTGCTTGAGAGAGTGGCTTGCCCCATATATACCGAGAAGATTGCTGCGTTCAGAGGGTCAGAATCTTCTCGTAGTCCCAGGTGCGAAGTCTTACAGGTTGGCCAGCACCCAACAGAGAGCATTCTCAGTGGCTGCACTGACCTTGTGGAACTCTCTGCCGGCCGAGACGCGGGCCCTGCATGAACTTGGCTGTTCCGGCAGGCGTTCGGTGAATGACTGGCATTTTACCAACAAACCACGCCACCAGATTATGCCACCTCGTACCGAAGATTGGTTTAACTGTTTTAGCTATTTTAACTGTTGCATCGGGATGCCCGATGATATATTGATTGTTTTTAGAATGTTTTTATGATGTTTTAGGATGTTTCTGTGTATTTGCTTGCTGTGTATTTTGTTATGTTGGAAACCGCCACGAGCCTTGTGGAGCGGCGGTCAAGCAAATTTGAACAATAAATAAATAAATAAATAAAAAGCAAACTAAAAATCCCTTTCCCAAATGACCTCACCAAAGGAGTCCGGAAGAAGATGCCACTGAGGTTTTTATTCTTGTCAGCTGAGAAGGATGACCACTGCAGTTTCCTTGTCGCAAAGCAGTCATAAAGTTACATTCAAACATATGCAATTTTATACACTTTACAGAACGTGTCAAATTCAAACTTTCCCGCCCCTGCATGCTGTAGGCTTCATGATGATTGGTTGGAACCTTGGAAGCCAGCTGTTGCGGGAACGTATCACGAAACAGCACCACTTTTGTCCTGGCGAATGGGAAGCGAGGGACAGGAATGTGTTCAAAACAAAGAGCAGCTGGAGTATTCTTGATTAGATCATGTCCATATGTAAATGAAGATCCGAGCCCCTGACCTTTCGAGCCAAAGGAATTATTTTGTTCTTTGTGAGAAACAGGAATTTGTCCTTAACGACCTTCCTTGTTGACAAAGGGCCACATGCAGATTCTATCCATGAGAAGTTTCAGTCTTCTGGATGGTAAACAAATGAAATAACTGTAGCTATGTGCTGGTTTCTGAGGCCAGTAGTGACAGCCGATTGTGAAATATGAAATATAGTTATGCCATACGTTCTATAAGCCAAAAACAAGACTAAACTCTGAGGGTTTGAGGCTTATGAAACAAAAAGGGGTCTTTCAAAATGGGGAGAGGGGAAAGAAGGGAAATCTCTCCAAACCAGAAAGAGTCCTTTGTCATGCAAATTGTTTTAATGATTGGATTAAAGTGCGCAGCCAGGAATGTGGTTTCATCCTGATCTCAATACAATAGCTGGGTCTTTCACAAACATGCAGCATTTCTTCATATTTCTTCATATTATTTTACACATGGGGAGGGAAAAACATGCAGGAAAATGATTACATGGGAAGGGAGGGTTTCAGGGAAATACCACAATATCTCATAATTATTTCATATGAAAGGAGTAGAAAGAAAGTCCCTATGACCTTGAAAAGCACCAAATCCATATGCTTTGGTGAAAGTCCATCTGTGTCATTGGGAAAAACTATAAGGGAAAAGTCCTTTTTGCTAATAGCCCGAAGAGACATGAAAATCCTTGGAAAACTATGTCTCCCAAACCGCTCAGGGCTTGCCCCTGTCAGGCCCGGATTAATCGATTGTGGCGCCCTAGGCCACACTCTGGAAGCACCGCCCCTGCCCCGGGGGGTGAGGCCGCTTCTGGGGGCGGGGCCCTCCCTCCTCTCTCGCGTCAGCTCAGCGTCAGTCCCACCCCTCTTCCTTCACTGAAGGAAGAGGGGTGGGGCCGGCGCGAGCAGCGAGAGAGGAGGGGCGGGGGGACAGACTTTCCTCCGCCCCCTCCTCTCGCGCATCAGCTCAGTGTCGGTCCCGCCCCTCTTCCTTCACTGAAGGAAGAGGGGCGGGGCCAACGCGAGCAGCGAGGGAGGGAGGAGCCGAGAGGAGCAGAGCAAAGGGGAAGGGGCGTGGGCTTTCACCTGGCAGGCAAGGAGGCTGGCCCCTATCTCTCCCGCATGCACATTTTTTTATTTTGGGGTGACCCGGAAGCTCCGTGCAGATCTGTCTGTCCCCAGGGGCTGCCGCCTAGGGTGGGGGCCTTATGGGTAATCCGGGAGATACTGGCCCCTGCTGGCCTATCATAGCCCCTGCAACTCCATGCACAAAGAGTCCATGGCTTCAGGTGAGGCAAGAAAACAGAGAGGTAGAAATAGCTGGTTGGTCTTTTTTGATGCCAAACCCCAGCCTTTGGTGCTAGGGATGCCAGACCACATCTGCAGGAACATTGGAACTCCCTGCTGCAGGTCAAACCAATTAGGATGCAGGTGGGCTCTTCCTGGGGCTCAACAATGAAATAAACAGCCTGGCTATATTTACAGACAAAGATTCAAAGAGGTGCCAAACACATAGATGTAAGCATTGGTTTACCGTCGGCGCTTTCTACTTATGGCATCAGCACAGAGGGAAATGTAACTTTTTTCCTCACACCGACTTCTCGGATCCCTCGGACACCTTCCCTGGACTTCCTGTCACCTACCGCCTCCCCTTCGATTCATCCCTTATCACCTATGGATTACAAATGTCCCAGCACCCAGGAGGGCTAGCTGTGGACTCATACCAATATTAACTCATCTATCGCTTGTGGATTGACCTATAACTGGTAGGACTGGAAGGACTTGTCCGAGACACACTTGTGTAATTATATGTTTTCATATGTATATGATGCAATATGCAATGAATGAATTTATGATGCAAACTATGTGTTTGGCACCTCTTTGAATCTCTTCCTGGGGCTCGCCTTCAGTGAGACTGACGAAATGCCTCTGTGCCCGCCTGATTCAGTGCAGCATGTTTTTCCTAACCCAAGTATGTAGAGGGAGAAATCAAAAAGGTACTGAGATAGAAACACAATGAAATAAATCATGGATGATAACCTGTGACATCCTACTTTCCGAATTTTTTTGAAAAATGTATGTGTCTCTGTGTGTGTATGTGCATACATCAGAGAGGGAAAGAGAATGATCAGAACTCATGATAGGCCACACCAAAATAGGTTTGTTAGGGACAGAACGGCTTCATTCTCCAGAGATAGAAGATAGTAAAAATGGTCAGAAGCGTTCCCATTAAAATCACGCTGGGGATTTGGAGAGCTGCAAAACCTTCTCCGAGCTCAGCTCCAAACCTTTGCCTTCCCTAATGCAAGGAAGCTAAAGCAGAATGGAGAAAAACATGTAGCCTCTTTGCAGAAGAGCCAAGCAGGCGCAAAAAGAAGAAGGCTGGATTTCCCTCCCCGTGTCCCCAGTGCCAGGATCTGGCAGGCATCCTAGGACACAGACAATAGAGTGCTGATTGTCTGCGAGCTCTTTCCTTTTGGCAGAGGCTTTGCCAGTAGCATTTCCTGCAGCCTGGTTCATGGAGCTGCTCCACAAGGTCTGATATGTAGCGAGTAGGCATGGTTTCGAATCCAAAAATGGCGATACCAAAATCAAATGGGGGATTTTTTTGATTAGTAACAGAAAGACTTACAAAAAAATTTCCAAAAATTTCTAAAAGGTAACTTAAGTACTACCGAAATTCGTTAGTAATTCATATGCCAGAGCATGCGCATTCAGATGGTTTTTGGCCTACAACTCCCAGAAATCCTAACAGCTGGTAAATTGGCTGGGATTTCTGGGAGTTGTGAAAAACTTGAATAAACCACACTGAATTCTAGATGGGACTCTCGAAATAGGAAGGAGGGAGGGAAGGAGGAAGGGAGGGAGGGGGGCATTCTATTCTTGGAAGCAGCAAAAAAAGGAGGAGGAGGCCCCCCCTCGCTTCTCGCTGCCTCTCTCTCACCCCGATCCTGAGGGAGCGAGGGCCCAAGTTTGCCCAGGCTGAGAGGAAAAGGAAGAGGCCTGAGGCTGTGAGGAATGGTGGGAGTTGAAGTCCAAAACACGTACCTGGAGGGCTGAAGTTGGCCCCTGCGATGGGGCATGGCAGAGCAACGGGGAAGAGAAGCATCTGAGAGAGCGCAGGGAGACAGAGGGGGAGAAGCGTGCGTGTGTGTGTGTGTGAAGCTGGCCCCTGCGATGGGGCATGGCAGCAGAGCAACGGGGAAGAGAAGCATCTGAGAGAGCGCAGGGAGAGATAGGAGGAGAAGCGCGCACGTGTGTGTGTGTGAAGCTGGCCCCTGCGATGGGGCATGGCAGAGCAACGGGGAAGAGAAGCATCTGAGAGAGCGCAGGGAGAGAGGGGGGAGAAGCGTGTGTGTGTGTGTGTGAAGCTGGCCCCTGCGATGGGGCATGGCAGCAGAGCAACGGGAAGAGAAGCATCTGAGAGAGCGCAGGGAGAGAGAGGAGGAGAAGCGCGTGTGTGTGTGTGTGAAGCTGGCCCTGCGATGGGGGCATGGCAGCAGAGCAACGGGAAGAGAAGGAGGGGGAGAAGCGTGGAGGACTACACTTTCCAGAATGCATTGCCTACCTAGCAGCAGCATCACTTCCAGTTCCCCATAGAAATGCGGGAAAAAGAAGAAGCTGAATGAAGGCGGGAAGGAAATGAGGGGGAGAAGACAGGGAGAAGTGAGCACGTAGTACAATAATTAATTAATTAATAATTAAGAATTTATTACGATCATAACGCAAATTGTTGGCCTCAAGGACCGTAAAAGGATGTCTACTTCCGGGTTCGCGGCAGCGATCCATAAAAGCTCAAAAGTCCCATTACATACGAATCTCTTACGAATCCTTTTAATTTCTGTTTCATTTTTCTCATGCCTAGTAGCGGGGGGTGATGGAAGGGGGAGTGGAAAGAGGCATCAATGGTAGCCAGTAGGCTTGTGCAATTCAGGTAAACCTTGACCCATTTTGTGTCTCGGCTTTTGGTGGGGGCCCCGATCCATTTTGGGGGAGCCACCCAAAATCAGGAGGGGGACCTGGGAGCGACGAGGAAGTTACGTGTCTATTCGGAATCTCCAGAGGTTGAGAGGCAGAGGCTCGGTGGCCTGGGATTAGAGACACCGGATGCTCCCAGGGCTCCGAAGATGGACTCTGATTCTCTGATAGAGCTTTGAGCGACGGAGAATCGTCGAAGACGTCGCTATCTCTACCTATCGGAAAGACAGGCTTTGGGAAGACAGCAGAAGATGGCGGCTGACCTTGGGGACGCCGAGGAGGAGGCCACCCTTGGGCCTTTCCCCCAACAAAACCCTAGAGGTTGCCGTTCAAGCGCGGCCGACGAGTGGGAAGGAGACGAAGGCGGTGTCTGCTTAGGACCTCGACTTCCGGCACCCTTCACCAAGAACTCCCGGGCTCTGGAAGTGGAACAGTGGAGCTCCCCCAGAGCGGTCTGGGAGCCACTGCAAGGACATTGGAAACCAAGACGGGGCTTCCTCCCAGATATGGACTTCAGCGAGGTGATGCCCGCCATCGACACTTTGGCACCAGGATCTTCTGGAGAAAAACTAGCGAGGTCATTGTCCTCCCAACCTGGAGTCTACTTTCCATCTTTGGGTGGTGTACCCCCCCCCCCCCTTTCCTGGAACTCAGAGGAAACCAGTCAACCTGAACCAGGGCCCTTTGTGAAACTGACTTCATCTAGGGCAGGGCTGTCCAACTTCTATGGGCCCAAGGGCTGGAATTCCGGTCACTGATCACCTGGGGGGCCGAAGGGTCTGCCACCACCCCCTCCCCGGTTCCGCCCCCTCCCCGGCTCCAATTTACTTACAATTGACCTTGAGTTGTGGAGTTGTAGTTCACCTCCATCCAGAGAGCACTGTGCACTCAAATAATGATGGATCTGGACCAAACTTGGCATGAATACTCAATATACCCAAATGGGAACACTGGTGGATTTGGGGGAATGTTTCCTAATACCTTTGAGTTATTTGAGTCCACACTCAAATTGGGACATACCAAAAAAAACCCAAACAACTCAATGCCGTCGCAGGGCTTGATGGGGCCTCCTTTCCCAGAGGCGGGGGAGGAGGCCCAAAGAGCTCCCTCCCTCCCTGAAGGGAAAACAAGCCGCGGGGGCAGGTGCAAAGGAAGCCACGTTGCACCCTGCTCGCGGGGAAGGCAGCACAACAAGGGGGAGGAGGCACAGAGGAGGGGAAGGAAGCGTCACCAAGGACCCCTCCCCCCCTCACCCAACGTCCCACTGTTTTTAGATTGATTGATTCGATCCAGGCCCTTACTTACCCATACTGCGGGAGCCCGCCCACAGGGCCAAAGCGCCAACACCGCCCCGTCCCCGAAGAGCCTCGCTGGAGCCGAGGCCAAGCTCAGGCCGGCGCGGCGGCTCTCCCATCGGCGGGGCGGGAAGCGAGGGCCCCCCACAGGAAGAGGACGGAGCCAGGAGGGGCTTTCCCTGCCTCACTCCCCTCCTCCCTCTCTCTGACTGAATGAGGGCTGGCCTGGAAGCAGCCGCGAGGGAGGAGGAGGCGCGCGCCCAGGCCAGCCGCAAATCCCGCGCGACCCGAGATTTCGGCAGCTATCGCGAGATTATGCAGCCACAGACGGGATTTCGATCTCCCTCGAAATCCTGTCTGTGGCTGGCGTAGTCTTGCGATGCTTGCTTAAACCCGGAAGTAGGGTTTTTTTTTGTATTTTTGTATTTTATTTTTTATTTTTAATTTGTATTTTATTAAAACACAGCTGTCGCCCCAGTTCTGATGTGAAGAGAAGACAGCTCCATCCAAACTGGGTTAAACACCCAGTTTGGATGGGGATCTCTTCCCTCTGCGTCAGAACTGGGGCGACAGCTGTGTTTAACCCAGTTTGGATGTGACTGTCGCCACAGTTCTGACGCAGAGGGAAGACATCCCCATCCAACTGGGTTAAGCATGCATGCCCGCCATTAACGAAGCCATTCCGAAATTTCGGAATTTATTTGGAAAAATTCCCCCCCCAAATCGAAACATTTCGGAAGTCATTCAGATTCAAGGCGCCAGCGCCGCCTACATCCGGAACGAGTGTTGAACCATTTGTTTTTATCAAACAGGCCTATTGGATTGTATATTTCTGCATAGTAGAATGGATTTGTACTGAATAGCCCTTGGGGTCTCTTCCGACTCCACACTCTTGGGGTCACCATGAGTCAAAGCTGACTTGGTGACAAATTGCAAGCATTGTATCACCATTGCATCTTCACTTCTCCCCACTAAGCATACCCTGTTCTTCATAGGGTTTGGTTTTCAGGCCTTTTACCATCTTAGTTGCTCTCCTCTGGTTTGATACTGACGGGTGCCATTGAGTGCCTTCAATACATTTCCAAGTTGTGGCAACCCTATAGCAAGCCTATGAAAGGCTGTACTTGGCAAGATCTATTCAGAGAAGAGGTTGCCATTGTCTTCTGCGTGGATCAAGAGACTACCCACTCGCCCAAGGTCACCCAGTGGGTATCTGTCCCAGTCTTAATGGCTGGACTGGAACTGAAAGTGCCCAGAGTTCAGAGGCCACAGCAAGAATCACTATCCAATGCCAAACAGTACAAGCTCAATAAGCCATAAATCAAAACAGAGCCCAAGCAGTTGAGATAGAAGAGTCGTAAACAGTTTGAGAGTCATCTAGCAGTACCTATGGCAGATGGGGTGTGAAGACGCGCCTGGGGTCTTTGACTTAGAATAGGAACAAGGACGTGACATCTCTTCCCAGGGGACTTCTTCTTGCCTTCCCATAGAGAACTGGAACTCCCAAGGACCAAACCAGTCACTTTAGATAACTCAAACAGGCTTTATTGTTCACAAAAAGGAGTTATCTTGTTGAGGTATTAAACTTAGTTCTCCAAACAGGGGTAAAATAAAATATACATTACAGTTCTTTAGTTGTTTGGGTCAGGAAGCTTTCAGCCGGATGGCTTTCAAAATTCTCTCTCTCAATGGCTTTGAGGTGAGAACTCTCTTAGCCCCGGTCAAATGGCCTATATTGAAGGCACAGAGCCTTCCTCTTGGTGCCAAATGACCAGTTGAAGGCGCTTGAGATTCCACAGTCCCATCCAGGTGTGCTGGATATGCAGAATGAATCCAAGATATGAAGAATTGGTGCTAGAGAATGCCTGACTGAGGCCTGGCTGGCAAACCCTCTAACACGTCCTCTTCTGTAGAGATGCAGGCAAAATCTAAAAAAAGCTAGATTTCCAAAGTCTCAAGGGGAGGAAAAACAAACGTAACGATGATTGACAGCTCTAAAGAACCAATCAATGCAACCAAAACTTAACAACACTAAACAGACTAGCTGAAACATAATCCAATAGTTTAAACCATGCAACTTAAAGTCTTATGCACAGGTGGCATCAGCCACGCCTTCACATGGGGTGAGAGGTGAACTAAACATTTGCTTCTGGTAATTTGACTGGAGAGAGCTCCCTGCTTATAATGCTCGTCTTGTTAGCCAGCACCAAAACCACACAGTATTAAAATATTGCATCTCACAGTTGTGTGAAGATAACCTCTCACTGTGTCAGTGAGGAAGAAGCTGGTTCAGATGCCAAAGTCACCGCCTCTGTCTTCCCTCAGCATTGTGTTGTTGTTGATGATGATGATGGGGTCCACTGTTCCCGTACTACTTTGTGGTTCGCTTTTAGCAGACTCGCTGTTTTGCGGTTTTCAAAAAATATTAATGTAAAATATATATTGCTGTGTTTTCGCCGTTTCGTGGGTTTTTGCCGCCGCCGCTCTGCAAGGCGCTTTCCCTCCTCAGTCCTCCCTCCCTCCAGCCTTGAAAGGACTTTCCTTACTTTCCTTCACTTTATTTTAAGTATACAAAGACTTAAAATAGTGTATAAATACTAAAATAATGTATAAATATTGAAATAAATAGAGCGCCCCTACATCGCAGTTTTTCACGTATTGTGGGAGGTCCTGGAACGTAACCCCCAAGATAAGCGAGGGAACACTGTACTTATGTTTCACAGTTTACCTCTCTGCCAGAGCAGTACCTATTGATATACTCACATTTGCATTTTTTCGAACTGCTAGATTGGTAGAAGCTGGGCCTAAAAGCAGGGACTCCTGCAGATTTGAACCTCTGTGATCTGCCCCGAGTCTGCAGGGAGGAGCGGAATATAAAATTGAATAGATAAATAAATAAATAACCCAGTGTTTCCCTTTTTTTTTTTAGCCACGGCACATTTTTTACATTTACAAAATCCTGGGGAACACCACCAACCAAAATGACACAAAATGACACTCTAACACAGTCATACATAGAGTTAATATGCTTTTAAATGTATTTATACACTCAATGTGAAACATGGGCCTGTTTCGATGAACACAACAT
This sequence comes from Anolis apletophallus, assembly GCA_030556195.1. Classification (NCBI taxonomy): domain Eukaryota; kingdom Metazoa; phylum Chordata; class Lepidosauria; order Squamata; family Anolidae; genus Anolis; species Anolis apletophallus. The sequence continues at coordinate 8,462,665 of JARBWK010000018.1, forward strand.
AGATATCCTGGCAGGAATGGCAGAAAGACACAAACTCCCCACACAGAACTCCCATAACGAAGAGAAAATGCTATAAGAGTTTGGTGGGCATTGACCTTGAGTTTTGGAGTTGTAGTTCACCTATATCCAGAGAGCACTGTGGACTCAAACAATGTTGGATCAGGACCAAACTTGGCATGAATACTCAATATGCCCAAATGTGAACGCAGATGGAGTTTGGGGAAAATAGACCTTGACATTTGGGAGTTACAGTTTCTGGGATTTATAGTTAACACACAATCAAAGAGCATCCTGAACTCTTGCAACAATGGAATGAACTAAACTTGGCATATTGAACTCTCATTACCAACAGGAAGAACTGAAAGGGTTTGCTTGGGAATTGACCTTGAGTTTGGAAGTTGTAGTTCACCTACACCCAGAAAGCACTGTGGACTGAAATAATGATGGATCTGGACCACACTTGAAATGAATACTCAATAAATATGAAAGCAGATGGAGTTCAGGGGAAATAGACCTTGCCATTTGGGAGTTGTAGTTGCTGGGATTTATCGTTCCCCTACAATCAAAGAGCATTCTGAACCCCACCAATGATAGAACTGGGCCAAACTTCCCACACAGAACCCCCAGGTGGCTCCCTTCCTGAATGGCTCTCTCCCTCTTTCCACACCAGAAGGGAAGGCACTCACTCGGTCCACGGTTGCCTGCCTGCCTTCCTTCTTTCCTACGGTTCAAAAGAAGAGGCCGGTGGGCCTGCCTCGGACTGCGCTCCTCACTTCCGCTTCCGTTCCCTGCCCTCCCTCGATTAGAGGCTGGCTGGGGAAATGGCCAAAGGCGGCAGCGCCCTGGTCCCTGCTTCTTCTTTGCCGCCACCCGGCCCTTCCTCCTCCTCCCACCCCAAGCAGCAGCAGTAGTTTGGCAGGAGGGGGAAGAAGGGGGGGAAGAGAGGTTTTCCCGCTGCACACCAGGTGATCGCTCACGGCACCAGGCCCGGATTAAGCAATTGTGGCGCCCTAGGCCACACTCTTGAAGCGCCGCCCCCGCTCCAGGGGGGAGGGACTGCTTGCGGGGGGCGGGGACGCTTGCGGGGGCCCTCCCTCCTTGCTGCTCGCACCGGCCCCGGCCCTCTTCCTTCAGTGAAGGAAGAGGGGCGGGGCTGGTGCGAGCAGCGAGGAGGGGTGGCGGGACTTCCCTCCGCCCCCTCCTCTCTCTCTCACGTCAGGAGGGGGCGGAGGGAAGTCCTAGGCCCCCTCCCCGCTGCTCGCGCCAGCCCCGCCCCTCTTCCTTCAGTGAAGGAAGAGGGGCTGGGCCGCGCATAAGCAGCGGAGGAGGGTGCTCGCCCTTGTAGCATGCACACTTTTTTCAAATTTTGGGGGGATTTTTTTAGGGGTCTGGACTTGCTGTCCCCCCATGGGTGCCGCCCTAGGCCATGGCCTAGGGTGGCTTTATGGGTAATCCGGGCCTGCACGGCACACTAGTGTGCCACGGAACAGCGGTTGGGAAACACTGCTCTAACCTTCCAGTCACCAAGTTCAGCACAACCCCATGTGCATTTCTTTTTGTCACTGAACCAATATTTACCAAAAAGGAGCAAAAGCTGATCTGGAAGTTTCTCTCTCTCTCTCTCTTTTGCAAACTGCTGAAAAAGCAACTATTTCGCTTTGCACCTGGGTGACTTTTGACATCCCACCGCTTTCCGGTGGCAGCTGATTGTCTCTCCAGCTTTAACAGAGGACAGGTTTTGTTTTTCCCTTTTGCCTCCTCCCAGCTTTGTCTCAAGCAATCATGTGTGACTTCCAATGCTATAAAACATTCATAAGTTCTGTGGCTTTTAGCAAAATTTGGTTGCACGTCTCTCTATTTTTCCTTTCTCTGTCTCTCCGTCTTTTCCTTTCCCGGAGTTACATGATGCACTGCGCTCTCCCAACATGGCCTGCCAGATCAGCTGTGTGAGAGAACGGTGCCGCATTAAATTTAGCATTCAGACGGCATTTTGGAGCATCCGAGGCGCTTCAATTCACCTTCATTACCAGTTACTGCAGTTCGTTTCATTAATCCTCTCGTGGACAGAGAGGGATACTATGTAGAATGGGTTGTTTTTCCATTCTAGAGACAGGAATGAATATATTTTATTTATTTATTTATTTATTTATTTATTTTGATTTTTGACTGCCACTCCCGGAGGCTCGGGGCAGTTCACACAGCAAACAGAATAAAACATTTTAAAACAGAAGAATAAAACATTATCAATAGAAGAAATTTAAGAAATTCCCCACATTAATCAAAGGCCTGCCTGAAGAGATGGGTCTTGCATGCCCTGCGAAAGGAGGTCATATTATGCAGAGTCTCAGGTGGCATGAGTCTCAGGTGGCAAGGAGTTCCACAGCACCGGGGCAATGATTGAAAATGCCCTTCGCCTAGTTGTCGTCAAGCGAAAAGATCTTAAGCTAGGGACATCTAAGAGGTTCTGATCTGACTTTAACAATCTCGGGGGATTATATGGGATTAGGTGATCCCTTAAGTACACTGGCTCCAGACCATACAAGGCCTTGAAAGTAAGAACTAACACCTTGAAAGTAACCGAAGTATTCTGACTGGTCCCTCCTCAAACTGCAAAAGGCTCTTCTCTGAGTCCGGGAAAAGCCAAAACCCCGGGCACAGCCGCAGCGTTTGCTGCCTGGGTGCACACATACATATTCTTTGGGGGGTGTGATTTGCTGCAGAATCTCCTCTATGAGCCCGGGATTCTGCAGCAAATCCCCCCCCCCCAGAATATGTATGTGTGTGCACCCAGGCAGCAAACGCTGTGCCCGGGGTTTTGCCTTTTCCCGCTCATAGAGAAGAGCCTTTTGCAGTTTGAGGAGGGAGCACAGTCAGAATACTTCGGTTTGAATTTTACCTCTTCTTATACCCATTGTTATTACTGCTGTATTATTGCATGTGCATGGAATGTAGGTATATGACCAGTTGGATTACTTATAATATTAGGCACTTACAGTAGCATTCATTCTATTATACATTAGGTTGGTTTCTCACCCCAATACTCTTTGATGCTTTAGATCCTGGCAGGGCAGGAGGAGTGGACGGCTCTCCCTGCCCCTTCTGCCTGCCAGGATCTAAAGCCTTGAAGAGGCTTCATGCGGGGCCAACTTCAGCCCTCCAGGTGTTTTGGACTTCAACTCCCACCATTCCTCACAGCCTCCGGCCTCTTCCTTTTCCTCTCAGCCTGGGCAAACTTGGGCCCTCGCTCCCTCAGGATCGGGGTGAAAGAGAGGCAGCGAGGAGCGAGGGGGGGCTCCTCCTCCTTTTCTTTTGCTGCTTCCAAGAATAGAATAGCCCCCTCCCTCCCTCCCTCCCTCCCTCCCTCCTTCCTATTTGGAGAGTCCCATCTAGAATTCAGTGTGATTTATTCAAGTTTTGGCCTACAACTCCCAGACATCCCAGCCAATTTACCAGCTGTTAGGATTTCTGGGAGTTGTAGGTCAAAACCATCTGGAATGCGCATGCGCTGGCATACGAACTACTAACGAATTTCGTTAGTAATTAAGTTACATTTTAGAAATTTTTGGAAAATTTTTTGTAAGTCTTTCTTTTACTAATCGAAATTCTCAGGGTGGTCCGCGAAAAGGCCTTACTGGTACATTATTTAAACTGTTATGCTTATTCATATCATGATCTGATCACCATGCTCATTATATCCCACATTAATGGGGTTATTGGGATAACAATACAAAAGATTTGCTAGGGTAGACCCTCTTCCACCCAGTCTCAGCCCCCCGAACCAAACTCAGCCCCGAAACAAAATCCTGGCTACGGCCCTGCCGCCACGCGTTGCTGTGGCCAACCTTCCCTCCCTCTTTCTCTCCTTCCCTCCCTCTTTCCTTCCTTCTCTCTTTTTCTTTTCCTTCTTCTTTCCCTTTATCTTTCTTCCTTCTCTGCCTGTTTCTTTCCTCCCTTTCTTTGCTCTTTGGTTCCATTCTTCCTTCTCTCTTCCCTTCCTTTCCTCCCTCTTTCCTTCCTTCCTTCCCTCTTTTTCTTTTCCTTCTTCTTTCCCTTTATCTTTATCTTTCTTCCTTCTCTACCTGTTTCTTTCCTCCCTTTCTTTGCTCTTTGGTTCCTTCTTTGGTTCCTTCTCTCTTCCCTTCCTTCCTTCCTTATTGATGCATAAGAACCCAGAGAGAGAATGACAGCTGTTGAGCAAGACCTTTGTGTGTGTCTTTCTGCCATTCCTGCCAGGATATCTATGTTGTGTTCATCGAGTGTATAAATACAATTAAAAACATATTAACTATATGTATTACTGTGTTAGAGTGTCATTTTGTGTCATTTTAGTTGGTGGTGTGCCCCAGGATTTTGTAAATGTAAAAAATATGCCGCGGCTCAAAAAAGGTTGAAAAACACTGCTCTAGCGCAGGGATGCTCAGAACGGTGATCGCGATCACCAGGGTGATCTTTGGACCTCATCCTGGTGATCTTCAGGCCCCTGACCAGGTTTTTTGCTGTTGGCCCTCTTCACGTGCCCCTGCACGCTGCAAAGAAGTCCTCCGTCGTTGCTCCTCCCTGCTCGTGCGCCGCCTCCAAAAGCTCCGGAGTCCTAGAGGCAGAATGGGCCCCCTCTTTTGCATTCCTCCTCCTCCCTCCGTCCTTCTCCAGCCACTCAGAGTCGTAGGAGACCAAAGGGGGCGGGCCTGGATGATGCAATGCATGGCTGGCCCCGCGCACATGCGCAGAAGCGCCCATTCTGCCTCTCGGACTTCTCGTGCGCTCTTGGAGGCGGCACGCATGCTGGCAGCATAGAAATAGGAGCAACGACGGAGGAGGAGGAGAAGGACGCTTTGGGGTCATTTCCTTACCGCATCTCAAAGGTCGGTCTTTTTACTTTGGGGTGGGTGCTTGATTGTTCTGTGGCATGTCTCTTTGTTTATTTTTAATTTTTAAAAATGGCCTTTTAGCTCCAAAGCCTCTCTGCTTGCTTTGTTCCTTGAGAAATATATGTTGGGGAATATGGAAATGTGGGAGAAATGGGGTGGTTGGGTGTATTTTTGCATGCCCCTTTGTTTACCTTGCTGAGTATTAAATGGCCTTGCAGTTCGAAAGCCTCTCTTCTTACATTCTGGCTGATATGTGTGGTAATATGGCAGTGTGGGAGAAATGGGGTGGTTGGATGTATTTTTGCATGGCCCTTTGTTTACCTTGCTGAGTATTAAATGGCCTTGCAGTTCAAAAGCCTCTCTTCTTACTTTCTGGCTGATAATATGTGTGGTAATATGGCAGTGTGGGAGAAATGGGGTGGTTGGATGTATTTTTATGCTCTGTTTTATATTGTTGTTATTAAATTGAAATGTTGATGTTTTCTAACTTCATTTTACGTAAACTGCCTCGAGCCTGCTGGAAGGAGCGGTACATAAAAATGAATAATAAATATAAATTAATAAATAAGAAAATAGTTATACGTTTTACATTTCTGGGCAGGTGATCTTTGGGACTTGGTTTTTTAATCAGTAGCTCCCATGCCGAAAAGGTGTGAGCACCCCTGCTCTAGGGCAGTGTTTTGAGCCGCGGCACACTTTTTACATTTGCAAAATCCTGGGGCACACCACCAACCAAAATGACACAAAATGACACTCTAACACAGTCATATATATAGTTAATATGTTTTTAAAATGTATTTATACACTCAGTGTGAAACCTGGGCCTGTTTCGATGAACACAACATAGATATCCTGGCAGGAATGGCAGAAAGACACAAACTTCCCACACAGAACTCCCATAACCAAGAGAAAATGCTATAAGAGTTTGGTGGGCATTGACCTTGGGTTTTGGAGTTGTACTACAACTATATGCAGAGAGCACTGTGGACTCAAACAATGTTGGATCAGGACCAAACTTGGCATGAATACTCAATATGCCCAAATATGAACACAGATGGAGGTCAGGGGAAATAGACCTTTTAAATTTGGGAATTGTAGTTGCTGGGATTTATAGTTCCCGTACAATCAAAGAGCATTCTGAACCCCACCAATGATAGAACTGGGCTAAACTTCCCACACAGAACTTCCAGGAGGCAAGAGGAGGTCTCTACTTGGGGAAAAGGAGGTGGGCCTTCCCAATGCATGGAGAAGGAGAGACCAAGTAGACCAGTGTTTCCCAACCTTTTTTGAGCCGCAGCACACTTTTAATATTAAAATCCAGGGCCACACCACCAACCAAAACGACACAAAATGACACTGTAGCACAGTAAAGACCGCCAGGGGGATGGTGAGCTGCTGGGAGTAGCTGCTGGGAGTGCCGAAGCCAGGGGAGGAGACAGCCCACACCATGCCCCGCCCCCTCCCCCTGGCTTCAGTTCTCCAGCTTCACCAGCCTTGAGGGGGCAGTGCCAAGACAGCATTGTGCTGGCTCTGCCACCACTGGCTTGGCACTGCCCCCTCAAGGCTGCCGAAGCTGTGAGAGCGCTTAATATGGAGGAGGGGGCGGAGCCAGGCCATGCCATGCCCCGTCCCTCCCCCCGGCTTCAGTTCTCCCACAGCTTCACCAGCTTTGAGGAAGCAAGCCAGCATTGTACTGGCTCTGCTATCACTGGCTTGGCACTGCCCCTCAAGGCTGGCGAAGCTGTGGAGTGCTGAAGAAGCCGGGGAGTGGCGGGCCAGGCTGCATCATGCCCCCTCCCCGGCTTCAGCTCTCTCACAGAGGAGGAGCATGAGAGATGGACGGGCTTCAGTAGGCAGGGCTCCTCCTCCACGCGGCTTCAACAAGTAAGGGGCGAGAGTCATGGCGGGAGTCATGGCAGATTGGAGGCTGGTTGGGGAAACGGCCGAAGGAGGCGGTGCCCCGGTCCCTTCTTCTTTTTCTTTGCGGCCGCCCGTCCCTTCCTCCTCCTCTCCCAAGCAGCAGGAGGAGGGGGGAAGAAAGCAGGGCAGAGAGCTTTTCTCACGGCACACCTGATGATCGCTCACGGCACACTAGTGTGCCTCGGCACACTGGTTGAGAAACACTGAAGTAGACAACGGGTGGGGAGGGGGGTGTTTGTAATTTTGTGCCTTTATCGAAGTAGGTTTCTTAGGGTTTTTATACTTCAACATACTCGCCTCCCCCGGGAGGTTCCAATTTCCCACGGCATACCTGATGATCGCTCACGGCACACTAGTGTGCCCCGGCACACTGGTTGGGGAACACTGCTCTAGGGTATTAGTGCTGCCCCTTTCAAGTTGGAGTCATCTGTAAATGTGACACGCCATGACAGTTGAAGCGACATCAACTAGCTATAGTTGTGTGAGGGTGCATCATAGCTTTGCTAACCCATTAAGAGGACAGCTCCTTCCTGACAACTGGGTTGGGTTGCGTGCCTGCTTTTCCAAACAATGCCAACAGAGGGCATTGGCATCCAACTCTGAAGCTTACCAAAGTGTTTATTTTCATTTCATTTTAAATGCTGGCAGTGAAGGATTTTTCCCCTCTGGTTTTAACCTTTGTGCATCCATTTCCTTGCTTCTGCCTCCATTCTTTTTTCCTTTCCTCTGAAGCCTGAGATGGAATCGGTTCTCTCTCTCTCTCTGGCTCTTTACATCTCTCCATCTCTCCTTCCCTCCTCCATCTCTCTTTTCTTTCTCTCTAGGGAAGAATTTAACCAGGAGGGGAGAAGCAAGTGAGAAGCTGCTCTATGAAAACCCTACAGCCAAGCGTGCCTTTGATAAATGCCGCCTCAAGAGATCTCTGGGCTTGAAGGCAAAGTAGTGCCTCTGATCTACACTCCTGTCAACACAATCAAAAGGGCCACTAAGGCAGGCCAGGCAAGGAACTGCTTTGGAGAATGCCTCGCTCCTCTTTATACCCTACACATACATTGGTACACTTAATAACAGTGGCTCAGAGATACCCTTCCTTTCCATACGTATTTAAGTATCTCAATTTCTTGGGAAGGCTGTCAGAGGAGGAAAAAAGGAGACGTTATTACATGTGCCAATGCATGTATAAGGTATAAATGTGAGCAGATGGCGCCTGCCAGGAAATTGAGCGAAGCGGAAGGAAGGTCCGTAAGATTTCCGACTGGCTTATCTGAACAGAACACCTGAGGCCCGCAATAAAATGTTGCATCGGGGAGCAATCGTCTCCAGGTCTCCATTTCCTTCTCTCCCAGGATTCGCAAAGCCAAGGTTTTGAATAGCAGCATCTTCCACCAGCACACCTTCCTATCACACTTTCCTTTGAACTCTGAGCCTAGCTGCAATTCTCACCGTAATGGAAATTCGTTCGGCCACAATATAGTGTCATGAACTATTCCTGTTGCAGTAAGCATCAAGTGCAATTAGTAGGCAGGCCCGGATCATAACCTTTTGGCGCCCTAGGCCAAAGGCTCTGCCGCCGCCCCCGACTCCGCCCCGGCCCTGCCTCTTCCTCCTCGCCAGCGTGAGGAGGAGGAGGAAGAAAAGCCCCACCCCCAAAGCCGATGCCGCGCATGCCGGGCGGCCTCAGATGCAGCTGAAATCACCGCTTCTGAGGCCGGCGTGATGCTTTAAGAGGGAGGGAGGAGCCAAAGGGAGCAGAGCGGGGGGGGCTGTGGATGGCGCTTGCGCCGCCGCACGCATGCACACTTTTTTTGGAATTTTTTTTGGATTTTTTTTTAAAAAAATAAAAAATTCAGGGGTCCCGACCTGCCTTGGCCTAGGGTGGCCTTATGGGTAATCCGGGCCTGTTAGTAGGCCTGGATAAGTTCATCGGAATGCTCATAAAATTGGAATAAATAAATCTCCGGGGGTTCCCTCCTAGTTTGTGGGGTCCCCCAGGGGGCCATACTCTCCCTTCTATTATTTAACATCTACATGCGACCACTTGCTCAGCTGGTGCATGTTGCACCTCAGAACCCAGGCAGCCCCTCTAGATCACACACACACACAGAGATAAATGCAATAAATGTTCTTTATAGAATAAAAGATAAAAATAGTCCAAATAAGTAAAAAGAAAGCAATCCAAAAAGAGCTCACTTAATCCAGAGAAAAAAATCAAAGTGGATTGAATCCCAAACAAAGTTCCAAAGCGAAGCAACCGCTCTCGCGGCCAAACGTGGCACTTTAGTCCGGCCGCAATTGCGGTCAACAGGAAACATAATCCAAACCACCTCGGCGGTTAGCAAGAACTAGGAGACAGGCACAAGATTCGTGGTCAAGCCAAACGTGGCTTCAGATCTGGCGAGAACTTTCCCAGACCGGATTGGTATAGGAATCTAACTCTTGTGCGTCCAACATACCCCCCTTCTCCACTCTGTCCTTGAAACCGAGATACTGGCTCTCCTGTTGAATTCCTTCTCATTAGCGTGTCCAGCTGCATCGTTATCAGAATGGGAACCAGGCAACTCCTCGTCTCCCATCGCACCATCTGGGAAGGGAGTAGCCACTCGATCTTGAGACCCAAGGCCGCCTGGTCTTTCATATTCATCTGAATCTATTTAGATGGAATCTTCACTACACCCATCTGAAGTCCCATAACCTTGCAGCCATGTATTATCCCATTGCAGGCTCTCTTCTGAAGTGTCATAACCATCAGGCCACCCATCATCCTCTGACTCTCCTGGGTCAGCCCCCGGGGTCTCCCCAAGCCCACCAGGCTGGAATCCTACAGTGCATAGCTTTGGGCTGGAGTGTCACAAGTACGCTGATGACACCCATCTCATTCTGGGGATGGAGGGCAGGCCCGAAACCGTACCCGAAAATTTCCATCTCTGGCTTGAAGCCATTACTGGATGGCTGCGAGCCAGTAGGTTGAAGGTGAATCCAGCGAAGACGGAGATCCTCTGGCTGGGTCGTCTGGGCGGTGGGGATGTCCAGCTTCCGACCCTGGATGGGGTGGCACTATGCCCGTCGTCTTCAGTAAAGAGCCTTGGAGTTCTCTTGGACCCTCTGCTGTCAATGGAGGCTCAGGTGTCTGCTGTCAGCAGAGTGGCGTTTTTCCACCTTCGTCAGGCTCGGAGGCTGGCCCCTTACTTATCCCGGTACGACCTGGCCACGGTGATCCAAGCTACGGTCATCTCAAGGTTAGACTACTGTAACTATCTCTACATTGGCCTGCCTCTCTCGGTGACGCGGAAACTCAAGCTAGTGCAGAACGCCGCAGCTCGGTTGCTCGCAGGAGTCCCTCCGAGCTGCCACATCACACCAATTCTGCAGGAACTGCACTGGCTTCCTATTGAGAACCGGATCACATACACGCCGCCGCCTTGCTTTGCTCAGGTGGGGAATGGGGAGGGAGGAAGATGTGACCCATGTGGGCGCTACTACGCAGACTCGCCCCATGTCTTCCTCCCTCCCCCTCCCCTCCTGAACATGCTCACGCAGCTCCCTCAGATCAAAATGGCAGCAGAAGTGGCAGTGTGAGCAAAGCAAGGCAAAGCGAGCAGAAAGAGGCTGGGAAGAAGGGAGCCTGAGTGCAGAAGAAAAAGTGTTTGGCAGGAGGGGGAAGAAAGGGTGTGAAGGAGAAGGGGGAGGAAGAGGTCTCTGTCTAAAGCTGGCATGGGCAAACTTGGACCTTCCAGGTGTTTTGGACTCCAACTCCCAGCATTCTTAGCAGCCTCAGGCCCTTTTCCTTTCCCCCTCAGCCACTTAAGCAGGAAAGGGCCTCAGGCTGTTAGGAATGGTGGGAATTGAAGCCCAAAGCACCCAGAGGGCTGAAGTTTTCCCATGCCTGTTTTAGGGACCTTAAAGTGGTGAGCCTCCTTCCAACATTGTTATTCTGGATAGAAAACAAACAACATAACATAACATTGTTTGAGTCCACAGTGCTCTCTGGGTGTAGGTGAACTACAACTTCCAAATTCAAGGTCAAATCCCAAGCAAACCCTTTCAGTACTTTCTGTTGGTAATGAGAGTTCAATATGCCAAGTTTGGTTCAATTCCATTGTTGCAAGAGTTCAGGGTGCTCTTTGATTGTATGTTAACTATAAATCCCAGAAACTGTAACTCCCAAATGTCAAGGTCTATTTTCCCCAAACTCCATCTGTGTTCACATTTGGGCAAATTGAGTATTCATGCCAAATTTGGTCCTGATCCAACATTGTTTCAGTCCACAGTGCTCTCTGGATGTCGGTGAACTACAACTCCAAAACTCAAGGTCAATGCCCATCAAACTCTTATAGCATTTTCTCTTGGTTATGGGAGTTGTGTAGGAGGTTTGTGTCTTTCTGCCATTCCTGCCAGGATATCTATGTTGTGTTCATCGAAACAGGCCCAGGTTTCACACTGAGTGTATAAATACATTTCAAAACATATTAACTATATGTATTACTGTGTTAGAGTGTCATTTTGTGTCCTTTTGGTTGGTGGTGTGCCCCAGGATTTTGTAAATGTAAAAAGTGTCCCGTGGCTCAAAACAGGTTGGGAAACACTACTCTACACAACACAATTGCTTTCATGTCACCATTGAGACACTATTGTATGGAAATCTAAGATCTGTAGTTGTTATAAAGCTCTAAAGCTGGAATGGGGTGGGGGGTGAACTAGAACTCCCTAGCAAACCAGCAAGTCCATCACATCAACAAACTACCAATGTGAGGGTTTATTGAATGAGTTCATGGTAGTGTCATAATTGTGCAGTAAGGATATACCACTCAAACGGTATCCTAGAGAGGATAGTTAGCTATGGTCCCTGCCTTGGCGGAGCCTGTTACTCTATAGGCCTGTTCTAGTTTAGCAAATGAATATGTATTTAGGACACAAGTTAGCTTCCTGCGGAGAATTCTTTGCAAGCAGATGGTGGCACCTTTGGGTGGGCCTGTCTTCTGCAGGAGGAGCAGCTCTCACTAACAACCAAGAGAGAGAAAGAGAAAGTACATTTGGTCTCCACCCACATGACTCCTCTGGGACATTTCCGAGCTTCCGGTGCTATTATTGCCAACCCAATTCCAGACATAAGAGCCAGTTCTATTGTGTGGAAAACCCACTGATTCAGACAGAGGGCTGGCTGGCGTTTCCAATCTCAGTGCTTTAGGTATAATCTGATCATTAATGGAGCTTTCCAAGGTGCTGAACCTTGTAATTCCTGCTCCAGCACCTTGGATAGCAGAAGAGCTGCTAAGAGTCCTGCTGTCGAACTGGTTTTGTAGGGGAATTTACAAAAGCAAATGCCACCAATGGGATTTCAGCCAGTTTCCTGACTTCCATACCAGTCAGGCAGTACATTTGCTCTGGCTGCACAAGTGCCGACCCCAAGCCCAAAACAATTCAGCACCTTATAGTCCCCTCTCTCTCTCTCGGCATTACTTCGGGAATGAAGATTCTTAGGAAGGACTCATCCCACGCTTTTTACTAAATGACTAAAAAAGGCCAATCCGAGATAGGCAAGTTCGGTTGCAGAAAGCACAGCGGAAAGTCTCCTTGGGTGATGTTGTTTCCAAGTTGCAGTTCTTTCTGCGTTGTCGTTTCTCTTCGAGAACCATTCGGCGTGTCTTCTCGAAAGAGGCCCCACCATTGTGGATAGTGTGTCTCCATGCCTCTCGATGTGAGGCCAGGGTGGACCACTGTTGGTGATCAATCTGGCCGAGCCTGAGATGTTGTTTCAGGGAGTCCTTATATCTCTTTTTGGGGGCGCCTCTCTTGCACTGACCCGTGGCGAGTTCACCATAGAGTAGTATCTTTGGGAGGCAGTGGTCCTCCATCCTAGAGACGTGCCCTGCCCAGCACAGCTGTGTTGTCAATAGCATGGCCTCAATGCTGGTGATCCCTGCTTGCTCAAGGACAGCAACATTTGTCACATAGTCGGTCCAGTGTATATTTAGGATTGTGCGAAGACAGCGCTGATGAAAGCGTTCGAAGAGTCGTAGGTGTTGGCGATATCCAAGTTTCAGACCCATAGAGGAGAATAGACAGTATGATAGCTCTGTACAAACTGATTTTGGTGGTTTGCCTCAGGTGCTTGTTGCTCCAGACTCTTTTGTGAAGCCTTCCGAATGCACTCTATGCCTTTGCTAATCTGTGATCTATCTCTTTGTCAATCTTGGCATCTGAAGAGATGATGCTTCCCAGGTAGGTGAACTGCTGAATGGACTTAAGCACAGATGTGCCTATGCTGACGTGGGGAATGGTGGTGTTCTTCCTGTGGTGCAGGATGGTAGAGGACTTCTGTTTTCTTCAGGCTGACTTCCAGCCCAAACAGCTCTGCAGCTGCTACAAAGCAGGATGTTAGGTGCTGCAGAGCTGCTTCTGAATGGGCGACAAGGGCAGCATTGTCAGCAAAAAGCATGGCATTAATACTCATTGACATGTCGGCGACAAACTTCACCTACGCAAACGACATACCAGGTCGGGTCAATAAGTCCATGACTTTTTGAATGAATCACAGGTTTTTAGATAAAAAAAATTATTTTATTTTTCAACGTGGTCTCCTTTGAGCTCTATACACTTTGTCCAACATTTCTCCAATTTTTTGTATCCCTTCCAAAATATAAGATTTGTTGAGGTCATCAAAATAGGTATTTGTTTGTGAGATGATTTCATTGTTGGAGTCAAATCTCTTCCCACCGAGCCATTTCTTCAGGTTTGGAAACAAGAAATAGTCACTCGGGTCTAAATCCGGAGAATAGGGCAGATGATGGAGCAATTCGTATCCCAATTCATGGATTGTTGCCATGGAAACTGCACATGTGTGTACACTTGCATTGTCCTGGTGCAAAAAATATTTTTTCTTGACCAAATGCGGTCTTTTTTTAAAAAAATCCTCATTAAATCAACCCAATACGTTGGCATAATATTCACCATTGATTGTTTTACCCTTTTGAAGGGAGTCAATGTGGATTATACCGCGTACAACCCAAAAAACGGTCCCCATGACTTTATTAGCTGACAAACCCACCTTGGCCTTCTTTGGCGCCGATTCACCCCAAGAAACTCACTGACTGCTGTTTGGTCTCTGGTGTGGTGTGGTGCATCCACGTTTGGTCCACAGTTGAACAACGCCAAACACTCCTGCGAAATTGTCACACGATTGCGTTTGTGGTCGATTGTGAGCAAACGCAGCACCCATCTTGCGGAAAGCCTTCTCATACCCAAGCAATCATTTAAAATTGAAATCACTGAGTCACGTGAGATGCCTATGGCTTCCACAATCTCTCGCACTTTCCATCTCCATCTCCAATAATCAAACTACAACTCCCAGGATGCACCCATAGCCAAACTACAATACCCAGGATTCACCCATAGCCAAACTACAACTCCCAGGATGCACCCATAGTCAAACTACAACTCCCATGATGCACCCATAATCAAACTACAATCTCAGGATGCACCCATAGTCAAACTACAATTTCCAGGATGCACCCATAGTCAAACTACAATTTCCAGGATGCATCCATAGTCAAACTACAATTCTCAGGATGCACCCATAGCCAAACTACAATACCCAGGATACACACATAGTCAAACTACAACTCCCAGGATGCACCCATAGCCAAAATACAGTTCCCAGGATGCTCCCATAGTCAAACTACAATTCCCAGGATGCACCCATAGCCAAAATACAGTTCCCAGGATGCTCCCATAGTCAAACTACAACTCCCAGGATGCACCCATAGCCAAACTACAATTCCCAGGATGCACCCATAGTCAAACTACAATCTCAGGATGCACCCATAGTCAAACTACAATTCCCAGGATGCACCCATAGCCAAAGTACAGTTCCCAGGATGCTCCCATAGTCAAACTACAACTCCCAGGATGCACCCATAGCCAAACTACAATTCCCAGGATGCACCCATAACCAAACTACAACTCCCAGGATGCACCCATAGTCAAACTACAACTCCCAAGATGCACCCATTGACGTGTGTTTGCGGCTGCAATGGTGCCGCTGCCTTTTGTGGCATGCTAGCAGTGGGCTTCACGAAGGGAGGGACTAGCATTGACACTCAACCCAACTTTGGACACTCAACCTCTGAGGATGCCTGCCATAGATGTGGGCAAAATGTCAGGAGAGAGTCTTTCTGGGACATGGCCATACAGGCCGGAAAACTCACAGCAAGCCGGTGATTCCGGCCCTGGAAGCCTTCAACAGCACAAGCCTATGGCCCTTTGTTCAGCACCTTGGATAGCTCCTCAACCCAGCACCTCAGGGAGCAGGAAGTTAAAAGGGTTCTGTGAACCATAATCAAAGACCAGAGGTAGGTAATGGAGCCGAGAATATGACACCGCATCCAAGCTACGGTACTTTAAAAAACCCCACTTCTATTAAATTTGACCTAGATACAGCTCATTCACCTATTAGATGAAATGACCTGCTGTTTTAATAACATCTCTTTCCAGTTTCCCCAACCCAACACACTTATTATTATTATTATTATTATTATTAAAAATTAATAAATTACCGACATACCTAAGCTGGTCCCTGAGCCGAGACCTCATCTGTCACAAGTCAACCCAGAGCAAATTTTTACCTCCGCGTCATTAAAAAAAATCCCCCGAATTTGAGATTGATAACTGCGATTCTGCCCGGTGTGAAGAAGAACAGAGATGTTCTAATTAAATTCTGTGTGGTGGTTATAATTAACCCATTTATTCATTTATTACCCTCTATGCAGAGAATGTAGGCACCATTAGTATCGCTCATTTATTAAGATCCTGTCGGCGCTGTGTTTGGCATGGCTTGGACATTAAGGGTTGAGTCCCTTGGGTGGCTTCTCATTGATGTGCCGGATGGCAATGTAAATTGGGCCATCCTCTCTCTGTTCGGATTGGAGCGAAACTGCAAAACGATGAAGCACAAAGCCTACGTTTCAAATCTTCCCTCTGCCGTGGACTCACCTCATCTCTGCGGGTGGGTCGCGCACAATAGAACTATACCCGTTTCGGACCCTTTGAAGCAGTGTTTCTCAACCTTCCTAATGCTGTGACCCCTTTATACAGTTCCTCATGTTGTGGAGACCCCTAACCATAACATTGTGTGTGTATGGGTGATACACCTCCCCCCATGTTACCAAGAAGACACCGACACAAGTAGTTGGAGTAAAATATGGCTACAACTCATCTATTATATAAAGGGGTTCCCGTCATGGACCGACCGTCCCAAACAGAGAAACCTTACAACGCAGAAACACCAAACTTGCCAACAGAAATAGGCCTCAAGCAAGGTATGTTTGTAGCAAATAAACTTTCCCCCCCAAAACCTAAAAGGCCCCCAAAACAACGAGTAAAAAAACCCACATTTCCCAGCATCCTCCGGGGCTGCCAACGACTCTCCCAGCCTCTACATTCTGACAACATGATTGGGTGCCAATAAGGGCGGATTTGCATAACTGTACTGGCCAGCCAACATGAACATTCCAACCCATAATAAACTGTCAGAGGACAATAAGGCAAAGGGCTGAGGCACCCCTACAAATCACAGACCACGCCCAAAATTGACAGTAAGGCTTCATTAACTTAATTTCCCTGACTAGGCCTCACTTAATGGAATGCTGTTTACGCTCTGAAATGACAGTAAGGCTTCATTAACTTGATTCTCCCGACTACGCCTCAGCTCATTGGACATTGTGTATGGCCTGAATTGACAGTAAGGCTTCATTAACTTGCTGTTCCTGACTAGGCCTCAGCTCATGGGACATTGTGTATGGCCTGAATTTATAGTAACCTACCTTGGCACACAGAGCCCACGCTACATTCTACTACAGTTTGGAGGAGGGTGGACCATGGATTATGGGACTTGAAGTACCTCCATGGATAACAACACCATAACTAACAACAATTCCAACCCTTACATACTCAGACTTTCTCGCGTCTCCTAAATAGGGCACAGCAACGCGTGCCGGGTACAGCTAGTTTATTGATAACAGGAACAAGGGTTGGCAGCCATGCATGGGTCCTGGATCAGGGGTCGGACAACCGCTGCTGTCCGAAGATACTTACATCCCTGGGTGCCACTGGCACACCGCCGGTTCCCATGAGCTCAGCACCCCAGGAGACTGGGCGTTATCCCCCCTTCCAACAGGGGGCAATACACCACCCCGATCCAGGGGCCATGCCACATGCCACAAAAAAGGGGTGCGGGGACCCCCCACACCCCTTTTTCCGCAAAGCTGATGCAGGCCCAGTGCCTGCTGCTAGGCCTCGAGCAGCCTTAAGTAGGCTGCCCAGTGGAAGAGAGGGCTGGCCCCAACTACGTGCCAGGCCAAGGCGGGGCCAGCCCCTCTATTGGCCAGCTGGCTCTGGTGGCGGGAAATCTCCTGCCACCCAGGAGGCTTCTGGGATGAAGAAGCCCCCTCATGATCCAAAATGGAGGCGAGGACACCCAGCGCCGCAATCTGCTCAGCCTGGTAAGTCAGGCCAAGCCATTTATTTTCATTGCTACTTCATAACTTCTTTTTTTAGTTGGGGGGGGGGGGATGTTGATTTTGTCATTTGGAAATTGTAGTTGCTGGGATTTATAGTTCACCTACAATCAAAGAGCATTCTGAACTCACCAACAATTGAATTGAACCAAACTTGGAACACAAAACTCCCATGACCAACAGCAAATACTGGAAGGGTTTGGTGGGCATTGACCTTTAGTTTGGGAGTTGTAGTTCACTTACATCCAAAGAGCACTATAGACTCAACAATGATGGATCTGCACCACACTTGACACAAATCCTCAATATACCCAAATGTGAACACTGGTGGAGTTTGGGGGAAATAGATCTTGACATTTGAGAGTTGTAGTTGATGGGATTTATAGTTTACCTATAATCAAAGAGCCCCTTGCACCTCACCAATGATAGAATTGGTTCAATCTTCCTACACAGAACCCTCATGCCTTGAAGGGACTAGCTGGCATGAGCCTCCATCCCACCTCACACACTCTCCCTCACCCACACATGCGCATCATGCTGCCATGCGCCGAGCATGCCTGCTCTCTCCTCCCCGCTTGGAGTCTCAGAAACAGCTCTCCCTTGGTAGGGAGGCCTGCCAATCACAGCAGAGGAGAGCTTTAGGTGGGAAAATTTGCAGTCTGTTTCCAAAAAGCAAGAGAAGGACAAGCGGAGAGATCTTCAACCTTCTCTGCCAAACGGCTTCCTAAGACCATCAGAAATATATGTTTTCTGATGATCTTTGGTGACCCCTCTGCAACCCTCTCGCGATCCCCCTTGGGGTCCTGACCCCCAGGTTGAGAAACACTGCTTTGAAGGGTCATGAGTCTATTTGCAGGAGGAAAAGGTAAACGTGATAGTAAGTCCAGTCGTGTCCAACTCTGAAGGGTGGTGCTCATCTCCATTTCTAAGCCGAAGAGCCAGCGTTGTCCATAGACGCCTCCAAGGACATGTGGCCGCCGGCGGCATGACTGCATGGAGCATCGCTACCTTCCCGCCGGAGAGATACCTATTGATCTACTCACATTTGCATGTTTTCGAACTGCGAGGTTGGCAGAAACTGGGACTAACACCGGGAGCTCACCCCGCTCCCCGGATTCAAACCGCTGATCTTTTGATCAGCAAGTTCAGCAGCTCAGTCGTTTCTGTGCACAAGAACAAGAAGCCTCCTTAAAGTGCATGTGCCTGCTGAGTACCTTTCCTCTAGAGCAGGGGTACTCATTAGGTAGATCGTGATCTACTAGTAGATCTCGAAGGGCGTCCTGGTAGATCCCAGGCAGATCGCAGGCACAGTGTGTATGGCTCCCATGCCATTTGTGAGGAATGCTCAGGGCTTATTATAGTCGCATTTAGTTGAATTCAGTCTTAAAATGTATTATATGGCTCTCACTGAAATAAATTTCCTAATATTTTGCTTTTATGGCTCTCTGAGTCGTGGGGAGGGAGATCTTTGGGACTTGGTTGTTTTATAAGTAGCTCGCACGCTGGAAAAGTGTGAGCACCCCTGCTCTAGAGCAGTGTTTCCCAACCAGTGTGCCGTTAGCGA
Source organism: Anolis apletophallus (assembly GCA_030556195.1). Classification (NCBI taxonomy): domain Eukaryota; kingdom Metazoa; phylum Chordata; class Lepidosauria; order Squamata; family Anolidae; genus Anolis; species Anolis apletophallus. The sequence goes on from JARBWK010000018.1 coordinate 8,481,528, forward strand.
TCATTAGGTGTGCCATGGGAAATGGGAACCTCCAATACCCTTTCTTCCCCCTCCTGCCAAACTCTTTTTCTTCTCCACTCGGGCTCCCTTCTTCCCAGCCTCGCTCTGCTCGCTTTGCCTCACTTTGCACTGGGGCGAGTCTGCGCTGTAGCGCCCGCACGGATCACGTTTTCCTCCCTCCCCCTCCCCTCCTGAACCCGCTCACGCTGCCCCCTCGGATCAAAATGGCAGCAGAAGTGGCAGTGAAGAAGGAAAAGTAAGTGTTCATCAGTAGGGGGAAGAAAGGGCGCGAAGGGGAAGGGGGAGGAAGAGGTCTCTGTCGAAAGCTGGCCTGGGCAAACTTGGACCTTCCAGGTGTTTTGGACTCCATCTCCCACCATTCCTAGCAGTCTCAGGCCCTTTTCCTCCCCCCCCCCTCAGCCACTTAAGCAGGAAAGGGCCTCAGGCTGTTAGGAATGGTGGGAGTTGGAGTCCAAAGCACCCAGAGGGCCGAAGTTTTCCCATGCCTGTTTTAGGGACCTTAAAGTGGTGAGCCTCCTTCCAACATTGTGATTCTGGATAAAAACAAACAACAACATAACATAACATTGTTTGAGTCCACAGTGCTCTCTGGGTGTAGGTGAACTACAACTTCCAAACTCAAGGTCAGTTCCCAAGCAAACCCTTTCAGTACTTTGTGTTAGTAATGAGAGTTCAATATGCCAAGTTTGGTTCAATTCCATTGTTGCAAAAGTTCAGGATTCTCTTTGATTGTGAGTTAACTATAAATCCCAGAAACTGTAACTCCCAAATGTCAAGGTCTATTTTCCCCAAACTCCATCTGTGTTCACATTTGGGCATTTTGAGTATTCATGCCAAGTTTGGTCCTGATCCAACATTGTTTCAGTCCACAGTGCTCTCTGGATGTCGGTGAACTACAACTCCTAAACCCAAGGTCAATGCCCACCAAACTCTTATTATTATTTTCTCTTGGTTATGGGAGTTCTGTGTGGGAGGTTTGTGTCTTTCTGCCATTCCTGCCAGGATATCTATGTTGTGTTCATCGAAACAGGCCCAGGTTTCACACTGAGTGTATAAATACATTAAAAAACATATTAACTATATGTATTAACTGTGTTAGAGTGTCATTTTGTGTCATTTTGGTTGGTGGTGTGCCCCAGGATTTTGTAAATGTAAAAAGTGTGCCGCGGCTCAAAAAAGGTTGGGAAACACTGCGATAGAGTATGTATATATGTCATCTTCTTCTTCGAGGTCTGCCGTAGCCCATTTGGAGCATCATGCTGAAGAAGATTGTAAATAGGGTTGGTGCAAGAACACAATTTTGTTCACTCCATTAGTTATGAGAAAGGGCTTTATTAAATAAATAAATAAATAAATAAATAAATAAATAAATAAATAATACATATAATAATGATATACGAAATCCAGCATGTACATCTCGTTTGCTGTGACATACTATGTTTTTGGGTCAGTAAAATAATAACTTGACCTTGAAGGAGCTGGGGGAGGTGACGGCCAACAGGGAGCTCTGGCGTGGGATGGTCCATGAGGTCACAAAGAGTCAGAAGCGACTGAACAAATGAACAACAATGAAATAATAATAATAATAATAGAGAGAGTTCCAGGGCATGAGTTCCAGTTAACTGAGAGTCTACTGTATTATAATCATCACCCAATACAACTAAATCAAAGGGCCACTCCTTGACTCACTCTTGGCCAAAAGTCTCCTTTTCTCTTGTTTACATGCTGGAGAGGCCCCAAGAAAAAGTACCAAAAATCTCAAATAATATTTTATTTTATATTTCGACAAATGAACTGATGGGTCTGCTTGCCTTATGGCGTGTTTTCATGCCCGAAGCAGCCGATATTTGGAGAATGAGCTTTCTCGGTGCAATCCGTCAGGATCTGGTGTGTGCCTTGCAGCATCCGCCTCTCCATCTGGACAGACTGTCCTTTTAAACAAGAGAGACCGTTGGCAGCTTCAGCCCTGCGTCCTTCCAGCCATCCATCTCCGCAGCTAAGTGTGAAAGCAACACAAACTCCAGCTTCTCTGAGTTCCCTCTCTCTAAATCTCTCTTTCCCCCGTTTCCGACGTCTGAATATTTAATGTCTCAAAGAAGTTTTAAGCTTCGAATGCAAATGTTGATTGGTAACAAAGGGGTTGAGGACTTCTGCACAGTGCGAGTTCCTTTTTATCTCTGGGAGGAAAGGAGACTTTGGGCAGGGGAAAAAAAAGAATATATGTTCTTATCTCTCCGGCTCACAGGCTTCAAAGGGAAGGCTTGGAGAAACAAATGAAGAGGCTGCTGTTTGGAGGGCAAGGCAACAGGCCCAATGCTGGACTCGGTGACAGGACGACTTCGAAGCCATGAGATATGGTTTGTCCTTGAAGCAAAGCAGGTTAGAAAGGAAAAGCTGCTTTGAAAGTTTGGATTGGACACAGGCCCGGATTAACACCTTTTTGCACCCTAGGCCACACTTTGGAATTACGCCCCCTTTAAGCCAACTTCTACCAACCCCACCACCACTCAGACCCACTCTTGGCTGGCTTTCACCATGGTGCCTCCGGAGCGGAAGAGAAAGGCGAGTAGGCACCATCCCGCCACCTCCAAGGTCCCCATTCCCACCGGCTGGAAAGCTCCGCTGTGCTCTGAAGGTCTCCTTGGGAGGCTTGAGCAGAGCGCAGTGGGTGCAAACTCACTCCAAAGGCACGCACGAAAGAGAGAGAGAGAGAGTGTATGTGTGTGTTGCAGATGCTTTTGGCAGAAAATAGCTGCTGGCCAAAGCAAGACTCCTTCTGTTTGTCTTCCCTCGTGGTTCGTCTTCGCGCTCCGACGCACGCACGCACGCACGCTCCAACGTGTGCATGCGCGGGCCAGACACCCGCCCCCTCCTTTGGTCTGCTGCAGCACTTCTCCTCCTCCCTCCCTCCTTCTCAGGCCACGCCCAAGCTGAGTCGTCCCAGAGGCCGCAGCGGCAGCTGCGCGGCCCCCGTCCACGCAGTACTGCACACCTTCTGTTTCTGCTGCCTCTGGGACGACTCACTCAGCATGGCCTGAGAAGGAGGGAGGGAGGAGGAGTGCAGCAGAGCAAAGGGGGGGACGCGGGGCGGGCGTGGATGGTGCACCGCGCGCAGAAGTACCCGAAGATCGACTTGGATTTTTTTCTGACTTTTTGGGGGGGGGGTCGGATCTGCGCCCCCCCCTTAACTGCGCCCCTAGGCCATGGCCTAGGGTGGCCTTATGGGTAATCCGGTCCTGATTGGAGAAGATTCCAAGCTTCCCAAAAAGACTCTGCCTGTGCATTGCTAAACTTAGTTTGCGATCCCTGATCTAAAACCACCAATTGGTCTTGTGTTGTTGTGTGTCTTCTAGGCCTCGTAAGGCAGTGTTTCTCAACCTTTTTCGAGCCGCGGCACACTTTTGACATTTACATAATCCTGGGGCACACCACCAACCAAAATGACACAAAATGACACTCCAACTCAGTAATAATATAGTTAATAGGAATTTACCTATGGCGGAAGATGCAGAGCACTCTGGCCAAACTCGGCTCCCAGGCAGTGCCCAGGAAGGAGGTTCGCTGTCTTCGCCAAAGCTGGGGCCTCGGTTGGTGTCGTGGCCCGGGCTCCGGAGGCCTCCGTGACACCAACCGAGGCCCCGGCTTCAGCGATGACAACGGACCTCGCTTCTCCTTTTAGGTCTTCAGCAGTCAGCGCTGCCGCCAGCCATTCCCCAGCAGCGGCGCTGGCTGCTGAAGACCTAAAAGGAGAAGCGAGGTACGTCGTCCTCGCCAGAGCCAAGGCCTCGATTGCTGCTGCGGAGGCTTCCGGAGGCTGGGCAGCAACACCAACCGAGGCCCCGGCTCCGGCAAATACAGCGGGTCTCCCTCCTCCTTTTAGGTCTTGACGATGCCGCGCTGGAGTGATGTCACCTTTCCCTCCTCTCTCAAGTGTGCGGGGTGGGAGGAAATGGCCGAAAGAGGCAGCGCCCTGGCCCCTTCTTCTTCATTGCCGCTGCTGCCCGGCCCTTCCTCCTCCAGCAGCAGCAGGAGGGGGAGAAAAGGGGAGAAAGAGGTTTTCTCGCGGCACAGCAGGAGCGCACGGCACACTAGTTAGCTGGGGCACAGCGGTTGAGAAACACTGGTCTAGGGTATGCTGGGAGCTGTAGTCCGGAAGGAAGTGTGCATATGCTATTGTGTGTTTTGTTTGCCAGGGGAATCATTTTTATGCATGCGCTGTAACGTCTTTTGGCTTTTTTGGTTTTTTAGTCCTTTTGTGGTACTAGGGAAAAAACACATTGACCAGTGGCCACCAGTAGCCATGATGCCTAGGAGAGCTGGAACCTTTAGGGTAAAGGTAAAAGTTTTCCTCTGACATTAAATCCAATCTGGGGGTTGGTGCTCATCTCCATTTCTAATCCGAAGAGCTGGCATTGTCCATAGATACCTCCAAGGTCACGTGGCCAGCACGACTGCATGGAGCACCGTTACCTTCCCACTGGAGTAGCACTTAGGTTGGCAGAAGCTGGGGCTGACAGTGGGAACTCACTCCGCTCCCCGGATTCAAACCTGTGACCTTTCAATCGGCAAGTTCAGCAGCTCAGCGGTTTAACCCACTGCGTCACCGGGGAGAAAACAATTGTATTTATTTACAAAAATTGTACAAGCGTCGCATTGATTAATGTTCAGCTCTTTCCTTTTGCAACTCTATGTTGTCTTACATTTTTCAAAAAAACAATGGACAACCCCCCAAATGGGGATTGAGTATTTAGTTTTTTTGTTTTCCTAAATAGTAATTCTCTTAATTCCCAGTCAAGTGCTGGTCAAGCACTTTTGTAAAAAAAATCTACTAATTAAATTAGCTTAATACATTTCATTTCATTTATTTCATTATTAAAAGAGCTACAAAAAGACTTTTCATCTTGGTATGTATTACATACTTATGTTAATTACAGAAGGAGAAGAAAATGTTCGCAAATGACTGCAGCGAAATGCTGAAGTCTAATCCCAAGCAAACTGGAGCAGATTGCGATAACTTAGAGACAAATATTAAGTTGGCGAGTGTACGCTGTGAAAGCCTAGTACAGTGTTTTTCAACCTTTTTTGAGCCGCGGCACAGTTTTTACATTTACAAAATCCTGGGGCACACCACCAACCGAAATGACACCAAATGACACTCTAACACAGTAATACATATAGTTAACATGTTTTTAAATGTATTTATACACTCAGTGTGAAACCTGGACCAGTTTCGATGAACACCACAAAGATATCCTGGCAGGAATGGCAGAAAGACACCAACTTCCCTCACACAACTCCCATAACCAAGAGAAAATGCTATAAGAGTTTGGTGGGCATTGACCTTGGGTTTTGGAGTTGTAGTTCACCTATATCCAGAGAGCACCTATATCCAGTGGGTGGGATCGTTCACACCAATGGAGAGAGAAAGAAACACTGGGATGCCTGTGGTGAAGAAGAAAAAAAATCTAGGATGAAATTGTTCCCATGTGAAAGTCTTCTCTTGGGTGGTGGGCAGTATGGTGTTTGTGGAAGACATTGGCAGGGCTCTTGGACTTGTTCATGGCACTGTAACCTGCAATGTGATTGGAGGGAGGGCCAGTGCTGCCGCTACTCCATCCTGGCCTTGCAGGCCTCAAGCCCAGGAGAAGGCCTACTACATGCGCCTCAGCGAGAGGCCTGAAAGTGTCTCCCAACCACCCAAAAAGGAGGGAAAGCTGCCCAGTCCCCTCTTGGACTCAGGGAGCCTTGCCTCCACCTGCAGCAGGAGGAGAGCAACTGCCTGAATCAGGGCCGTAGCCAGGATTTTGATTCGGGAGGGGCTGAGTTTGTTTCGGGGCTGAGACTGAGTGAGAGAGGGTCTACCTTAGCAAACCTTTTGTATTGTTATCCCAATACCCCCATGCATATGGGATATACTGAGCATGGTGATCAGATCATGATATGAATAAACATAACAGTTTAAATAATGTACCAGTAAGGCCTTCTCGCGGACCACCCTAAGAATTTTGGGGGGGGGGGGCTGAAGCCCCTTGATCCCCCCCCCCGGCTACATGCCTGGCCTGAAGTAAATAAAGCAGCAGCAGGCCGGTCACGCTGAGGAGACCAGTGGCTCCAGCTGAGGGGTCAGTGTGGCGCCCAAGCAGCCGCTACTCCATCCTGGCCTTGCAGGCCTCAAGCCAGGAGAAGGCCTACTACATGCGCCTCAGTGAGAGGCCTGAAAGTGTCTCCCAACCACCCAAAAAGGAGGGAAAGCAGCCCAGTCCCCTCTTGGACTCAGGGAGCCTTGCCTCCAGGTGTAGCAGCAGGAGAGCAACTGCCTGAAGTAAATAAAGCAGCAGCAGGCCGGTCACGCTGAGGAGACCAGTGGCTCCAGCTGAGGGGTCAGTGTGGCGCCCAAGCAGCCGCTACTCCATCCTGGCCTTGCTGGCCTCAAGCCAGGAGAAGGCCTACGACATGCACCTCAGTGAGAGGCCTGAAAGTGTCTCCCAACCACCCAAAAAGGAGGGAAAGCAGTCCAGGCCCCTATTGGACTCAAGGAGCCTTGCCTCCAGGTGTAGCAGCCAGAGAGCGACTGCCTGAAGTAAATAAAGCAGCAGCAGGCCGGTCACACTGAGGAGGCTCCAGCTGAGGGGTCAGTGTGGCATCCAAGTAGCCGCTTACTCTATCCTGGCCTTGCAAGCCTCAAGCCAGGAGAAGGCCTACTACATGCGCCTCAGTGAGAGGCCTGAAGGTGTCTCACAACCACCCAAAAAGGAGGGAAAGCAGCCCAGTCCCCTCTTGGACTCAGGGAGCCTTGCCTCCAGGTGTAGCAGCAGGAGAGCAACTGCCTGAAGTAAATAAAGCAGCAGCAGGCCGGTCACACTGAGGAGGCTCCAGCTGAGGGGTCAGTGTGGCATCCAAGCAGCCGCTACTCTATCCTGGCCTTGCAGGCCTCAAGCCAGGAGAAGGCCTACCTCATGCGCCTCAGTGAGAGGCCTGAAAGTGTCTGCCAACCATCCAAAAAGGAGGGAAAGTAGTCGAGGCCCCTCTTGGACTCAGGGAGCCTTGCCTCCAGGTGTAGCAGCAGGACAGCGACTGCCTGAGGTAAATAAAGTAGCAGCAGGCCGGTCACACTGAGGAGGCCAGTGGCTCCAGCTGAGGGGTCAGTGTGGCGCCAAAGCAGCCGCTACTCCATCCTGGCCTTGCAGGCCTCAAGCCAGCAGAAGACCTACTACATGCGCCTCAGTGAGAGGCCTGAAAGTGTCTCCCAACCACCCAAAAAGGAGGGAAAGCGGTCCAGTCCCCTCTTGGACTCAGGGAGCCTTGCCTCCATGTGCAGCAGCAGGACAGCGACTGCCTGAAGTAAATAAAGCAGCAGGCCTATCACGCTGAGACCAGTGGCTCCAGCTGAGGGGTCAGTGTGGCGCAGAGGGCAGGCGGAGGAGTAGGCAACCTGCCCCCTGTGCCCCCCCACAACCAGGGGCTTTCTCTCACTGCCAGGGCCTGCTCCTGCTACGGCCCCCGGCCTGCCTGCTTCTGCTCTGAGCAGCTGAGCGGGCCTCAAGCCCAGGAGAAGGCCTATATGCGCCTCAGTGAGAGGCAGAGCCCGCGCGGCAGGCCCGGCTGGCTCTGGTAGAGCCGGGGCCAGAAGGAAGGAAAAGAGGACGTCGTGGGACCTCCCACCCGGCAGCGGAGGGCCTGGGAGAGAAGGGAAAATGCCTTTGAAAAGTAAGTAGAGACACCTTCCCATCACCGGGCAGGCAGCAAGAGGGGTCCGGCAGCCATCCCGGGGAGCCATAGGAGGCGGGGCCAAAGAAAGCGCCCCCGCGAACCCTCGGAAATGGCCCCGCGACCCCTCTGGGGCTCGCGACCCCTAGGTTGAGAACCGCTGTATTAGACCATTGTATGCCACTCTACAGTCTCAACCTCAATAGTTTCAAGTTGAGTAGATCCATTAAAGTTAAGTAGATCCATTATGCATCAATACATAAGTAAATCCAATGGACTCAAAGGGTCTGCTCTAGTCGGGTCCATCAACGACATTCAAATCAGTGCATTTGTACACATCACATCACAGCATTGTAAAGATTACTGAACAGGATGTATCTGATGAGAATACAGTGTTACACTGCATAGATCAGTGGCTCCCAAACTTTTTTGGCCTACCGCCCCCTTTCTAGAAAAAAATTTACTCACCACCCCACTAGAAATTATTTTTTAATTTTTTTAATAGCAATTAAACAGAAAGATATATGTATTAATGCAGTGGTTCTCAACCTTTCTAATGCCGTGACCCCTAAATAAGGTTCCTCGTGTTATGGTGACCCCCAACCATATTTTCGTTGCTCTTCATAAATAATTTTGCTACTCATATGAATTCTAATGCAAATACCTAATATGCAGGATGTATTTTCATTGTTACAAATTAAACATAATTAAAGCATAGTGATTAATCACAAAAACAATACGTTTGGGGGAGTATGGACAACAGATGATGATGGGATTTGTAGTACCTTTGACCAATTCAGCTCTGACTTCCACAGCCGAGACCCCATGAATGACAGACCTGGACCAAACTTGGCACACAGAACCCTTCCGCATCCCTGAAATCAATAGGGCAACGCGAGTCGAAACTATTGGGGACTACAGCCTCGTGGAAACACGCTGGAAGTCCCTTCGGAAGTCAAAAATATCCGACTTTTTTTTCCCAAATTACACCACATCCGAGCAAACCTATCTAACCTTAGTGGACACCCCTGTCACATATACACAAACATATTTTCACTTTTATTATGTGTATAGATAAATAATACAGGACATGGTTTACAGTAAAGGTAGACCCCAGTCCTGATAGGCCAATGGTTCCCAAAGTGGGCGGTGGGGCAATCCAAGGGGGCGCTGGGAGGCCCAGGAGAATTTGGGGGGCGCTGAACCCCTGTAAGGGGGCGGTGGCGTGAGCCATGCTTGCTTACCACTTGCAGGGTCGCGCGCTTGCGAGGACATCTCCATTGGAAGAAAGAGGCGATACACAGGACTGCGCCATGGGCGGGGTTGACGAGAGGAAGGAGGCGCGTGCTGCAGTATCCACGGCAACGCCTGCCCGGGGATTCCAACTTGCAGGGACACAGTTACAAGCACACGATCCCCAGGTAGGCATTGCTGTGGAAACCGCAGCGTGCACCTCCTCCTTCTCGGCAACCCCACCCATGGCGCAGTCCTGTGTATTGCCTCTTTCTTCCAGTGGGGACGTCCTCGCAAGCGCGCCTTGCTGGGCCCGGCACAGGGCAGGGCGAGCGGGAGGCACTTTTCAAGGTGGGCGTCGCTTGTCCAGTGCCGGCCCCTTCTTTTTTCAATGCTATAAAAACAACATGCAATTAAAATAACATTTAAATTAAAATACATTAAAACATTTAATTTTACGAAAAAAGTAGAAACACTAATACATATGTCTTTCTGTTTAATTGCTATTAAAAATTAAAAAATAATATCTAGGGGGGGCGGTGAGTAAATTTTTTTCTGGAAAGGGGGCAGTAGGCCAAAAAAGTTTGGGGACCATTGTAATAGACCAGTGCTGTCCAACTTCTAACCGGCCAAGGGCCGGATTCCAGGTCACTGATGACCTGGGGGGCCCCCTGGCCTCGCCCCTGCCCCCGGCCCCGCCCCTGCCCCTGCCCCCGGCCCCGGCTGCCGGGAAGCTTTGGGAGAGAGGAAGGAGCCACGCGGCACCCCCCTCCCTTCCAAGGCATCCTAGCCACAGATGAAGCTGGCGGTTTTGCCAGCTTCAGCTGCTGCCAGGATGCCTTGGAAGGAGGGGGTGTGCCCGGGGACCCCCTCCTTGCAAAGCATCCCGGCAGCCGCAGAAACCGGCGCTGGCTTCAGCGGCTGCTGCGATGCTTTTGCAAGGAGGGGTGCCGCCAGGGACCCCTCCCTTGCAAAGCATCCCGGCAGCCGCAGAAGCCGGCGCTGGCTTCAGCCCTGCTGCGATGCTTTGCATAGGGGGCGCCGGGGACCCCTCCCTTGCAAAGCATCCCGGCAGCCGCAGAAGCCGGGCGCTGGCTTCAGCCGCTGCTGCGATGCTTTGCAAGGGAGGGGGCTGCCGGGGACCCCCTCCCTTGCAAAGCATCCCGGCAGCCGCCAAAGCCGGCGCTGGCTTCAGCCGCTGCTGCGATGCTTTGCAAGGGAGGGGTGCCGCTGGGACCCCCCCTTGCAAAGCATCCCGCAGCCGCAGAAGCTGGCGCTGGCTTCAGCCGCTGCTGCGATGCTTTGCAAGGGGGGGTGCCGCGGGGACCCCCTCCCTTGCAAAGCATCCCGGCAGCCGCCGGCCGGGCGCTGGCTTCAGCCGCTGCTGCGATGCTTTGCAAGGGGGGGGTGCTGCCGGGACCCTCCCTTGCAAAGCATCCCGGCAGCCGCCAAAGCCGGGCGCTGGCTTCAGCCGCTGCTGCGATGCTTTGCAAGGGAGGGTGCCGCCGGGACCCCCTCCCTTGCAAAGCATCCCGGCAGCCGCCGAAGCCGGCGCTGGCTTCAGCCGCTGCTGCGATGCTTTGCAAGGGAGGGGGGTGCCGCCGGGACCCCTCCCTTGCAAAGCATCCCGGCAGCCGCCGAAGCCGGCGCTGGCTTCAGCCGCTGCTGCGATGCTTTGCAAGGGAGGGGTGCCGCCGGGACCCCCTCCCTTGCAAAGCATCCCGGCAGCCGCAGAAGCCGGCGCTGGCTTCAGCCGCTGCTGCGATGCTTTGCAAGGGGGGGTGCCGCGGGACCCCCTCCCTTGCAAAGCATCCTGGCAGCCGCAGAAGCCGGCACTGGCTTCGGCGGCTGCTGCGATGCTTTGCAAGGGAGGGGGCTGCCGCCGGGGGACCCCCCTCCCTTGCAAGGCATCAGCGCTGGCGAGAGGGGGAAGAAGAGGGCGGTGCAGGGAGGAGGAGCTAGCCCTCTTCCTCCTTCTTGTACCACCCCTTGTCCCTCTCTCACCGGCGCCGATGCAATTGGCGGCGCAGAGAGAGGGACGGAGGGGGCGGTGCAGGGAGGAGGAGCTAGCTCTCTTCCTCCTCCCTGCCCCGCCTCCCCCTCCCCCCCCGGCCGCCATTTTTTTTAAAAAAAATTAGATTTTTTTTAAAAAAATTAAAAATGGCGGCCGGGGGCATAGCAGGGGCCATGCCCAACAGGCTGGGGGGGGCGAATCCGGCCCCAGGGCCGCCAGTTGGACAGCCCTGTAATAGACCTTAGCATGTCATCACAAGAAGTAGTAGAGTTGGGACAGCAAACAAGAAATTCTTACCCTTGGAGCCCCCTCTAGGTCCTTCTGACTGGACAACATCTCCCTTGTGTGAAAGTGCAGGCGAGGAAAAGATGGATTTCCAAGAACTATAGAGTGGAGAAAACTTGTTTAGTGAGGACTTATATAGTAAAGTAGCAAACACATCAACGTACAAGGCACGATCTTTCTCACATCCTAGTAGCTGCAAGGACTGGTCAAGCATGTCGGTCAGGGGAAACTATAGTGACTGAGTCTACGAGCCTTGTATTTTGAGGTCACTGATCTTTTCTCAGTCTTAACCTGCCATGTTAAAGGGAAGCTATCTACCAGGGCCCACTAAATACAAATGAACTCTTCCCATGCCGCAGTCATAATTCACTGGGAGAGGAGCTGCATAGCAATTAGCCGTCCAGAGGTCAAGAAGCTGAGGGATCAGCCAATAGCCAGGAAAACCAAGGCAAGCAGATGGATGCACAAAAGAGTAGCCGGGGTCCCGTTCCAAGGATCCAGAAAGCAGAGTCTCTGAGCTGACTTGGGCATCTATCCCACAGTGATTGCTGCTGCTCAAGTTTTACTAAGTGTACCTTTTGCTTGTGGACTTATGCTGTACTTGTGATTTTTTTTTGGCTATTCCTGGACTGTGTTACATTGGGATTTGCATGAGACATTTGGATCACAGTTTGATTATCTCCTAATGCGAACCCTTTTTTGGATTACGAGGGTTGATGCCTCCACCTTCGTAACTCCTCAACAGATGGCTGTACTGGTATGCGGCAGGTACCGGCTTGTTCAGTAGACTCTCCTTTACAGTTCCATGTTGGCAGGAAGCCTTAGCACAGTTTGGAGTAAGCCTAGTTGAGGGTTGAATGAAAAGTAATGCCTCCACCCTCGTAACTCCTCAACAGATGACAGTACTGATATGCGACAGGTACTGGCTTGTTCAGTAGACTCTCCTCTACAGTTCCATTTTGCAGGAAGCCTTAGCATGGTTTGGAGTAAGCCTAGTTGAGGGTTGAATGAAAAGTAATGCCTCCACCTTTGTAACTCCTCAACAGATGGCAGTACTGGTATGCGGCAGGTACTGGCTTGTTCAGTAGACTCTCCTCTACAGTCCCATTTTGGCAGGAAGCCTTGGCATTGAATGGTTGTGTTGTTAAAGTGCGGAGTATGGAACCCTACACAGTCAGTCAATGCGACTTAAGCAACGTGCAGTCATTGAATTCTTGACAGCAGAAGGTGTCACCCCAAAGGAAATTCATCAGAGAATGCAAGCTGTTTATGGTGATTGTGTTGATGTGAATACTGTGCGTCGTTGGGCGAGTACGTTTAAATATGTTGAGGTGGGAACATCTGACTTGCATGCAGGACTGGACGAAGGTAAAAAATAATAGTAAGCGAACCTGTTTTTGGCACCCCTGGCTCTTCAGGCTGGTGATGATGGCGCATTCACACGCGCGCCGGAGCACGCATGTGCACAAACAGCTAGTTTCACACATGCACTATTGGGACTGACTGCTTCTGGTGGAGGGAGTCGCTAAATGCACTCCCAAGAGGATGAAAAGGACAGGGGGACATTTTGCAGCCAGAGGCGGAGCCTCCCGCCCGCCGGTTGTCCGCAGCACGATGCGCCGAACCTGGTGGCCACGGCCGGATGCGTCCTTGGCCACGTGGCGCCCTGAAGAGGCCGCTTACTTTGCCTACACTACGATCCGCCCCTGCTTGCGTGACAAACGAAGCCTTGGACGTCTTGTGACAGCAACCACCGAGTTTCACAAGTGAAAGGTTGACAGATTGATTCAGGGCTATAGTCATATCACTCAGAGAGAAATTTCAAGCATAATTGGCATTTCACAAAAATGTGTGGGTCACATTATTGCTTTGCTTGGCTATCAGAAGATCTGTGCCCGATGGGTACCCAGGATGCTGATGCCTGAAATGAAAGCGCACAGACTTGAAATTTGCCAGGAACCATGACGGCTTCAGAAAACCTGTTCATCGTTGGCCGAAATGTATCCAAATGTCTGGCGATTGTGTGGAAAAGTGAATAGTGGTAATTAAGGAGCACATTCTAAGGATTATTTCTGCATTTGATTTATTAAAATATTCCCATCCAAACTGACGTAACAGAGGTGGAGGCTATTGTGATTGTGCCCACGGCTCTGCCTGTGAGTAGGGCTGGGGAGGATGCCAAATTTACAGCGTCTGAGTGTAGTATGGAACTGGGTGTGGCTGAGAGTAACCTAAACGCTGGAGCAGGCAGAAAGAGGGCTGCAAGTGATTCCAGCAGGGAAAGTTTGGCACAAAGGAAGAGAGTACGGCAAATACTTATGGATCCTACTGACTCTGAGTCCTTTGAGGGTTTTCCCAGGGAGGGGAAAGATCGTCAGAAGACAGTGATACTGAATTAGACTGGACGCAAGTAAAGGAAATTCAGGATGTGTGTGATGCAGACACCAGTAGTGATACTTTTCTGGGGTTTGATAGTGATAATGAGTGGCCCTCAGAAACCTCAGGGAATGATTGGGATACGCTAAGTTTTGAAAGACGCTGGGGATCTTGGAGGGACTCACAAAGGGTTTCAGCTGCAGACAGAGAAGCAGCTGCATCACCTAATCAGGGGGAGTTGTCCTCTTCGAGCGAGTCTGATCTCTAGGTTGATTTAATGTGGGCTTTTTTTGGGAGTTTCCTTGCGGCAAGCAAGGAGTTGTTCTTGGTATCCTGTGTTGTATCCTGTTTGGTATCCTGATATCTTGCATCATGTTCCTGATCCAGTGTCACACCACAGCCTGTTTCCGGTGAACCTAACCGCCGCCATGTCTCTAGCAAGAAGGCAGAGAGGATGGAAGGCCAGGCTTCGCCGCTTCCCTCAACAGGGCCCCAGCGGTTCCAAGAGAAACGCCGCGCAGTCCTTTCCCGTAGAGATAATAGCACCTGGAGTCGAATCAGCCCGAAGCCTCCCTTTTCCACAGCTGTTCCAGTTAACAAGGTGGAATTCCAGAAGACTGCAGATAGGAGAGCCATGAAAGACTCCCTTTCTGTTCCTGTGGGAAGCATCAGGGGAAGTCAGCGCATTGCGGAGTTAGGTAGAGACAGACCTATAAAGGCCCAAGCGGGACTTCAGTCCTTATCTCGTGCCAACTTTTGAACTACCTTGCCTAGCTCCACTGAGGGGACCAAGGAGGTCCGCCTAGCTCAATTGAGGGGACCAAGGAGGTCCGCCTAGCTCCACTGAGGGGACCAAGGAGGTCTGCCTAGCCGTGGAGACCTTGTTACTGAGTCGGGCTATCGGGCCTGTGGATTAGCCTTTGTGGCATCAAGAGACTTTACCTTTGCAATTTCAATAGACTTTTCCTTTGCAACTCTCAGAGACTTGCCTGCCAGCGGAGGATTGTTTGACATTATTTCCTCTATTGGTTTTTTCCTTTTATCTTTCCTATAATCATTATTCTAAATAAAGCATTTAACCGCAGAGACTATGTCGTGAGTGGGTTACTAAGGTGCAGTCAAGCCTAGGGTACAATATCCAGTTAACTCCTACAGCCGTGTGTTCCTTGTGGCGGGGTTTGAATTCTGCTGGACTTTCTCTCCTGTGGACCTTGGATTGTCTCCTCGTTTCTCCATCTTTCTCCTGCCCACGACTCTGGACCGGTTATCGATTACGCTATTGGCTCAACCCTCTGAGGATGTCACAGATGACAACTTTAGTTTACTTTTGATCATTCCATTCGCAATTTTTGGGCTTCTCCGCAGGTTTTTTGGGGGTTTTGCCAGTTAGGCTAGTTTTTTCTTAGTCCCATTCCCATTTCTTGTACAACAAACTCTTTGTTATATTCCTTTTTACTCTTGGGTTTGGCTTTAATTGGCATCTGCTTCACGACAGAGGCATTACTTATTTATTTATTTATTTGTTTGTCACGTTTCTATACCGCCCCTCTCAGCCCGAAGGCGACTCGGGACGGTTTACACAGGCAGTCTCTGCCCTCAATATAACACAGCAACAAGACAAACCCTTCCCCCCCAAAACATAACACATATAATAACAATTTAACAATTAAAAACATACAATTGCAGCCTCAGCGTCATGTTGAAATCAGTTTCCATCGCATCGTCGCCATTCCATACATCCAATTAAGCCTTATATTTCATCAACAAATGCCTGCTCAAATAGCCAGGTCTTGACTTTCTTGCGAAACGTCAGGAGGGAGGGGGCCAATCTGATGTCTTTAGGGAGGGCGTTCCAAAGCCGAGGAGCTACCACTGAAAAGGCCCTGTCCCTTGTCCCCGCCAGTCGTGCCTGCGAAGAAGGCGGGACCGAGAGCAGAGCCTCTTCAGATGATCTTAAACATCTCGATGGTTCATAGGGAGAGATGCGTTCGGACAGGTAAGTAGGACCCGAACCGTTTAGGGCTTTAAAGGCTAAAGCCAGCACTTTGAATTGTGCCCGGTAGCAAACTGGCAGCCAGTGGAGCTGGCACAACAGAGGAGTTGTACGCTCTCTGAATGGCGCTCCTGTTATCAACCTGGCTGCTGTCCATTGGACTAGTTGCAGCTTCCGAACAGTCTTCAAAGGCAACCCCACGTAGAGAGCATTGCAGTAATCTATACGGGATGTAACCAGAGCGTGGACCACCGTGGCCAAGTCAGACTTCTCAAGGTACGGGCGCAGCTGGCGCACAAGTTTTAACAAGTTTTAACTGTTGCAATGATTTTGAGTAAGCATCAAGTGTAATTAGTAGGCCTGGGTAAGTTCGTCGGAATGCTTGTAAAATCGGAATGAATTCGGATTAAATTCACGTTTGAAGCGGTCTCGAAGCAATGTAAGCCGTTGTTTCCCAACCAGTGTGCCGGGAATTCTTGGTAGACACTGATTATCTGGATCCGGCACAGTCTGGCTTTAGGCCGGGACATGGCACTGAGACAGCCTTGGTCGCCTTCGTGGATGATCTACGCCAGGAACTCGACAGGGGGAGTGTGTCCCTGTTGGTTCTGCTGGACCTCTCAGCGGCCTTCGATACCATCGACCACGGTATCCTTCTGAGACGCCTCGCAGGAATGGGCCTTGGGAGTACGGACAGGTAAGTAGGACCCGAACCGTTTAGGGCTTTAAAGGCTAAAGCCAGCACTTTGAATTGTGCCCGGTAGCAAACTGGCAGCCAGTGGAGCTAGCACAACAGAGGAGTTGTGCGTTCTCTGAATGGCGCTCCTGTTATCAACCTGGCTGCTGTCCGTTGGACTAGTTGCAGCTTCCGAACAGTCTTCAAAGGCAACCCCACGTAGAGAGCATTGCAGTAATCTATACGGGATGTAACCAGAGCGTGGACCACCGTGGCCAAGTCAGACTTCTCAAGGTACGGGCGCAGCTGGCGCACAAGTTTTAACTGTGCAAATGCTCCCCTGGTCACCGCCGAGACCTGGGGTCCCAGGCTCAGCGATGAGTCCAGGATCACACCCCTTGTGTGTGTGTGTGTATGAAAAATCTTTATTCCTGATTTTTCATATATTTTTAATGTGTTTTTACATAAACTGTTCCCTTATACTCTGGACTCTTGTGTGGTGCTGTGGGCATAGGTGTTTTCCAGGCTTGTGGCGCAACAAAATCAGCACACATAAAAAGATGAACTACAAAAACCCAGGCTCTCAACACCTTTTGACGGTATCCACAAAATTGAATTACTGCAGTCACCTCGAGCAAAACTCCGTTTGCTTCGGGTTACCGTGTCATTCAGCTTTGTTATGAAGATTTATGAAAGGCTGATCTGTTTAATTTCCCTTGATAAAGTTATCGTCGGAACATGTTTAGAATACAGAGCTTTCCATCTGTGCTTTTGTTTCCTACGTTTTCTCTCTCCTCCGTCTGTAAAATGAGAAGCCCCTGAAGTCGTCCAATGAAGCCGAAAGGACGGAGGAGACTCGGGGCAGATAGCATGTCCTTAAGCTACGGAATTTGCGACTGCGGCTCAGTGCAATGTTATAAGATGTTGTGATAGCGGGCCATTTTGATGGCTTTGGAGAGAAATAAGATCAATGCCGAGAAAATCAAGCTATCAGCCATTACTGGTGGTGAGGATTTTCGACTATGAGGCATCATCTCGCTCATTCTCTCCTTTCCAAATCCCTTTTCTGGAATTACTGTACTAACCTGGGCATGTTAGTGCAGGGGTCGGGAACCTTTTGACTCGGAGAGCCATGAAAGCAAAATATTTGGAAATTTATTTCACTGAGAGCCATATCTATCTATGTATATAATGAAAGTCAGTGTTTGCGGCCGAGCGGTGGGAGGAATATGTGGCAGCATTTCGATTGGCTGCCACTCCGGGATTATTTGCATAAATGGCTCTGACTGGCCAGCCTCCCAACATTCCAACACAGCACAGAGAGTAAAGGAAAGGGCCTGAGGCTGGAGTTGAAGTTAGCCAGTTGACAGTTTTTTCTGTTGAAAATGGAATGTTCAGTACCTTCACCCAATACACTTCTAAGGTGACTCAGAGGGAAAGCAAAAGGCCTCAGGCAGTCAGCCACTGCGGCCCACAGCAATGACAGATCAGGACCAAACATGGCAAAAAAGGGACCAATGGCCCACTTCACAACTGCAAATCCCATGAATGATGGGACTTGCAGTACCTTCACCTCATTCACTTCCCAAACAACACTGCAGCCCCTATACATCACAGACCAGGCCCAAAATTGACAACAAGGCTTCCTTAACTTGATTTTCCTGACTAGGCCCCCAACAATGACAGAACAAGACCAAACTTGGCACACAGATCCCCCAAGATGCACCCTACATCCTGGTGCAGTTTGAGGAAGGATGGACCATGGAGGATGGGACTTGCAGTACTTAAACTCACTTACTTAGAGCACTGTGGCCCACACCAATGACGAACTATGGCACACAATGCCTTCCTCAAATAATCCAGGCACCACCGGGTCCCCAAGCTAGTAATATATATAATATATTTTAAGACTGAATTCAACTAAATGTGAGTATATACGTACATACTATGAGAAAAGGATTCCCCCGGCAGAATGACGGGACACTTCAGACCTGGCTCTGCAAAAGGCATGCTCAGGACTCTGGGAAGGAAGAGAAGACGGAAGGAAGGAAGGAAGGAAGGAAGGAAGGAAGGAAGGAAGGAAGGAAGGAAGGAAGGAAGGAAGATAGGAAGGAAGGAAGGAAGGAAGGAAGGAAGGAAGGAGGAAATAAAGGAGGGAGGGGGAGAGGAAGAAAGAAAAGAAGAACGAACTATGGAAAAGGGAGAAAAAAGCAGGAGAGAGACAAGGACGGGGGAAAAGAAGGAAATGGGAAGGGAGGAAAGGAAAGAGTGGGGAAAGGAAAGGAAATGGGTGAGGAGAATGTTAAATAATGAAGGGAAAAGAAGAAAAGAAAGAAGGGGAGAGAGAGGAGTGAAAAGAAAGGAAGGAGAAGGAAATTAAGACTAGAAAAGGAAAGAATGAAGAATAGAAAAGGAAGAGGGAGGGAGAATGAAGGAAAGAAGGAAGGAAGGGAAGAGAGGGAGGGAAAAGGAAGGAGAGAAAGAAAGGGTGAAGGGGAGAAAGGAAGAAAGAAGGAAGAGGGAGAATGGAGGAAAGAAGGAAGGGGAGAAAGGGAGGGAAAAGAAAGAAGAGAAGGAAAGGGTGAAGGAGAGAAAGAAAGTAAGAAGAAAGAAGGAAGAGGGAGAATGGAGGAACGAAAGAATGGGAGAGAGGGAAGGAAAGGAAGGAGAGAAGGAAAGAGTGAAGGGAAGAAAGAAAGGAAGAAGAAGGAAGGAAGAGGGAGAAGGGAGGAAAGAAGGAAGGGGAGAGAGGGAGGGAAAAGGAAGGAGAGAAGGAAAGGGTAAAGGGGAGAAAGAAAGGAAGAAAGAGGAAGGAAGGAAGGGGGAGAATGGATGAAAGAAGGAAGGGGAAGGGAGGGAAAAGGAAGGAGAGGAGGAAAGGGTGAAGGGGAAGAAAGGAAGGAAGAAGGAGTGAAGAGGGAGAATGGAGGAAAGAAGGAAGGGAAGAGAGGGAGGGAGAAGGAAGGAGAGAAGGAAAGGGTGAAGGAGAGAAAGAAAGTAAGAAGAAAGAAGGAAGAGGGAGAATGGAGGAACGAAAGAATGGGAGAGAGGGAAGGAAAGGAAGGAGAGAAGGAAAGAGTGAAGGGAAGAAAGAAAGGAAGAAGAAGGAAGGAAGAGGGAGAATGGAGGAAAGAAGGAAGGGGAAAGGACGAAAAGGAGGACAAGGCGCTGCCTCATGGCTCCGCTATTCCCTGCGAAGAAGGTGCAGGGCCCCGAGAGCAGCGGGGGATGAGGAAGAGGTGGCGATGGTGGCGTGGATGCGGCAGTCACGGCGCATTTGCATCACTCTTCCCCACTGCATACTGGGAAACCGAGGCCCGGCTGCTCTGGAGAGCCAAATGCAATCATGGAAAGAGCCACATCTGGCTCCCGAGCCATAGGTTCCCTACCCCTGTGTTAGTGCTTCAAGCCTAGTGAAATCTATCATGATTATACTGGCGTAGCTCCAGACGGCAGCAGCAGACCCACAACAAAATATAAGGGGCAATATTAATGCTTTGGTATGTGGTGCCAGATGCTGAAAACGGCTATCTGCTCTTCCTTGACAGAGTTATTGATACCGATGTAGATCTTGAAAGGTGAAATATAAGCCTCCGATTACATCAGGCCTGAACCACATGAGTCATTCTTTTCTCCTCTTTCCACTCATTGGCGCTGGAATTTGTCAGCTCCATTACGAGAGAGCACAAATTGCTCCGCATGTCGTAAATACATATATAGTGCCCCTCAATGATCATGGCTGTATGTACATATTGTCGGTAATTGGGCCAATTGAAAGCCACTTTGGAAGGAAAATTCCTCGTTTCTATTGATACTTCTTGTTGCAATAATGGCCTCATCTCCGGCACCATTTGGATGAAAGGCGCTTTTATGCCAAGCCATCCAAAACCATCACTAGGAAAGATTTGTAACCAGTCAATGTTGATGTGCCACCTGCTTCCATTTAGACCAAAGCGGCCCTTTTCTCACCCTCCTTTCTAATTTGGATTGCCTTGAAACATTAAGAATTTCCCAGTGAAGATGTTTACATCCAGATGCCCAGGGGCGCAGCGCTCATGTCCCAACTATAATTAGAATCGCACATAAACACAACGTGGCAATACTGCATTCAGTTCCAAGCACCTAAGTTTTAGGTAAGTTGGAGTAGGTTCAGAGATGGGCAGTAAGGGTGATGGGCAGTATGGAGAACCAAACAAAATTCAATTGATTTATTGATTTATTGATTTACAGTATTTATATTCCGCCCTTCTCACCCCACAGGGAACTCAGGGCAGATTACAATGTACACATACACAGGCTCGGATTACCCATAGGGCCAACCTAGGCCATGACCTAGGGGTGCAAGCCGAGGGGAGCGCAGATCACGGACCAAAAAAAAAGGTTATTTATTTTATTTTATTTATTTATTATTGGGGCTTTTATGCTGCCGACTCCCAGGGGCTCGCGGAGGCTCACAAGAGCCAATACATACAACAAAGGGTTAAAAACGAAACAGATTAAAAAACAGCAACAATGGCATTAAAACAACAGCATTACAACCATAACAGCAGCAAATGCAGCAACATGAAGCAGGGGGGCGCACGGGCTACTCACCGAAGGCCTGCCTAAACAGGTAGGTTTTGCAGGCCCGTCTAAACGGGAGTAGGTCCCTCAAGGCCCTGGTTTCGGCCGGGAGGGCGTTCCATAGCGTGGGGGCTATAACAGAGAACGCCCTCCGGCGGTAGATGTCAAATACGCCGACTTTATAGATGGTACCTCCAAGAGGTTGGCATCCTCAGACCATAGTGATCTCGACGGGCAATATGGAGTAAGACGGTCCCTCAGATACGCTGGCCCCAGGCCGTATAAGGCCTTAAAGGTAAGGACCAACACTTTGAAGGTGACCCGGTGCTCAATAGGCAGCCAGTGCAGGTCCTGCAAGATTGGTGTTATACGGCAGCCTGCTGGAGCCCCAGACAGGAGCCGGGCGGCAGTGTTCTGCACCAGCCTGAGCTTCCGGATCGACGACATAGGAAGGCCAACATAGAGCGCGTTACAGTAATCTAGCCTCGAGATGACTGTGGCTTGGATCACCGTGGCCAGGTCGTTCCGGGAGAGGTAGGGGGCCAGCCTCCTTGCCTGACAGAGGTGGAAAAAAGCAGCCTTGCTGGCCGCAGAGACCTGGGCCTCCATGGACAGCTGGGAGTCCAGATGGACACCCAGGCTCTTCACAGACAACACTGGGTGCAGCGCCGCCCCGTCCAGGGTCGGAAGCCGGGCACCCACCCCGCCCAGGCGGCCCAGCCACAAGATCTCCATCTTCGCCGGATTCACCCTCAACCTACTGGCTCGCAGCCATCCAGTAACGGCTTCGAGGCAATGCTGGAAATTATCGGGGACGGACTCCGGCCTGCCCCCCATCCTCAGAATGAGCTGGGTGTCATCAGCGTACTGGTGGCAGACCAGCCCATAACTCCGCACCAGCTGTGCAAGCGGCTGCATGTAGATGTTAAATAACAGAGGGGAGAGGATGGCCCCCTGTGGAACTCCACACGCTAATGGGGAGCCCTCAGAGACCACCCCGCCCCTCCTCACACGCTGAGACCGCTGAGAAAGGAGATCAGCCACTTAAGGACAGTCCCCCTCACTCCAGCCATGGCCAGGCGGTGGATCAAAAATCATGTTATAAAATCATTTTTAAAATCGCGCCGCAATTGGCTCCTACCGCCTGGTACCCAAAAGGAGGCGGAGCCAAGGCCAGGCTCCGCGGAGGCAGCGCTCATGCTCACCGCATCAGCCTCAGCCCATCCATCTACACCGCTGCTTCTCAGCCAGTGCTTCTGCACCTGAGGGGAGGGGAGGGGGCGCCTGGCCTGGCCTGGCTTGGAGCAGCTTCCTTCGCGGGCTGCTGAGGGAAGAGGAGGCTGCGGGAAAGAAGGGCGGCGTGCGGCGTGGAGGCCTGGAGGGGAGCCTGAGGTGGAAGAAGGCCCCAACTCTCTGCAGCTGCTGGGCCATGAGCTGCACATGGGGTCGCCTCTGAAACCACTGCCCCGGATGAAGAGCATGCTCTGGACCTAGCCCGGCTTTCCCCGTCCCTTTGGGCCTCGGCTCTGTGGCACTCGCTCGCCCTCCTCTGCCTCCTTCCCGAGGGGTAACGGACTCGCTCCCCGCCACACAAAGGGGCCCGTTCCCTTGTCTTCAGTGACAGCGCACACGCACCTTTCCCCTCAGCCCCATTGGCACAGGACGGGAAGGATGTGGCGGCGCGAGGCGGGGGGAGAGCGAGGTGGGGGTGCAGTAGGGGGCGTAATTCCAAAATGTGGCATAGGGCACAAAAAGCTGTTAATCCGGGCCTGCACATACATGGCAAACATTCAATGCCATAGACATACAACCCATATAGGCAGACAGTCAGAGGCTATTTAACATTTATTTATTTATTTATTTTATGGTATTTGTACCCCGCAGCTTCTCACCCCCGCAGGAGGACTCAGCACGGCTTACACTTGCAGCACGACAGGCCGCGACACCACAATACAATTTAAAAATACACCATATAATCAACATCATTAAAAAGCATTAAAAACATTGCATTAAAAACCACTACATACAACAATAATTAATTAAAGCCATCAAGCGGAACACATTGTCAGTCCAGTCAAGTCCAAAGTGTCAATCCAGTCAAATCCAGTCCAGTCAAATACAATTTACATCTGCTGCCCAAAGGCCTGGTCCCAGAACCACGACTTTAGCTTTTTTCTAAAAGCGAGGAGAGATGGAGTCGATCTTATTTCGTTTAGGAGTGTGTTCCATAGGCGAGGGGCCACCGCTGAGGAGGCCCTGTCTCTCGTCCTCACCAAACACGTTTGCGATGATGGCCGGAGTGAGAGCAGGGCCTCTCCAGATGATCTTAGACTGCGAGATGGGACATAGAGGCAGATATGTAAGCTGGGCAAGTAAGCTGGGCCAGAACCGTATAGAGCTTTATAGGTCAATACCAGCACTTTGAATTGGGTTCGGAGATGGACAGGCAACCAGTGGAGCTGACACAGCAGGGGGGGTGGTATGCTCCCTGTATGTCGCCCCAGTTAGCATTCTGGCTGCCGCCTATTGGACCAACTAAAGTTTCCAACCCGTTTTCAAAGGCAGCCCCACGCTGCATTTCAGTAGTCTATTCGGGATGTAACCAGAGCGTCGACCACTTCCCAAGGTACGGGCGCAGATGGTTCCACTTTTCTGGCCACCAGGGAAGCTGTCGCTTCACTGTCCATCTGCGACACTGATGAAGTACCTCCACATTCCCCAAATACTTTGCTGGAGATTTTTTTTATGGCCTCGTAAATTAGTTAAATTAGCCTCCCCACATATAGTTGGTACCTAAATTTCCTACTTGACAGATGCAACTTGCTTTCTGGTTGCAAAGGTCGACAACAAGCTTCACAATTGGTCGGAAGCTCACTCCGACCCGGGCTGGCTTCGAACTCATGACCTTTTGGTCAGTAGTGATCTTAATGCAGCTGACACCCAGCCAGCTGCGCCACAGTCCCAGTGCTACAGGAATGAGACTTTCCACAAATCACAAGAGGAAAGGAAAAGACCAATCAGATCATTCTAATGGCATAGAAATTGTAAACAAAAGAACTGACGTACGCAGCAAAGGAAGACCTTCAAAAATGTATGAGCATGCCAGAGCAGAATGGAGCTAGACAGCAACAATACAATTGTGTAACAGTCCTTGTTTTTTTATTTGTGGAAGACAGGCAAAGAGTCAGGAGAGATGCAATTACGAACAGTCTGATATTGCAAAAAGGTGAATAAACAAAACAAGACAACGGAGTAATGTACTAATACCTCAGCACGAGCTATTACAAAATGATTCTACATGACAGATTGATGTTCCAGAAATGTAAACAGACAATCGAGTCAAAAAAAAAATAATAATACATGGCAATGCGCGAAATGTTCTCAGCAAGATCTGTAAATACAAGTGTAGCACCAATGCATTGTTAGGAATATCTCCAAATTTTGCACAAGCCTATATTATAGTGTCTGCCTTAATTTTTGGGTAATCACTGCCAGAATCTTTCAACTTCAGGATGACCCAGGGCCATTCTCATTGGAGGATTCTGGGAGCTGTAGGTTCTGGCTCTCTTATTTTACATCTATATGCAGCTGCTTGCACAGCTGGTGCGGAGTTTTGGGCTTGAGTGTCACCAGTACGCTTCTGACACTCAGCTCATTCTGAGGATGGAGGGCAGGCCTGGACCCGTCCCCGATAATTTCCAGCGTTGCCTCGAAGCCGTTACTGGATGGCTGCGATCCAGTAGGTTGAGGGTGAATCCGGCGAAGACGGAGATCTTGTGGCTGGGTCACCCGGGTGATGGGGATGTCCAGCTTCCGACCCTGGACGGAGTGGCGTTATGCCCATCGCCTTCTGTAAAGAGCTTGGGAGCCCACTTGGACTCCCAGCTGACCATGGAGGCCCAGGTCTCTGCGGTCAGCAAGTCTGCCTTTTTCCATCTCAGACAGGCGAGGCGGCTGGCCCCCTATCTATCCCGGAACGACCGTGGTGATCCAAGCCATGGTCATCTCGAAACTGGATTACTGTAACGCGCTCTACGTTGGCCTTCCTCTGTCGGTGACCCGGAGGCTCAGGCTAGTGCAGAACACTGCCGCCCGACTCCTGTCTGGCACGCCAGCTGGTAGTCACATAACACCCACCTTGTAGGATCTGCACTGGCTTCCAATTGAGCACCGGATCACCTTCAAAGTGTTGGTTCTTACCTTCAAGGCCTTGCACGGCCTGGGGCCAGCGTATCCGAGAGACCGCCTCTTCCCATACTGCCCTACGAGATCACTGCGGTCGGAAGGTACCAACCTCTTGGGTGTCCCCTCTGCAAAGGCTGCTAGGTTGACAGCAACCCGCAGAAGGGCATTCTCTGTGATCGCACCCACATTGTGGAATGCCCTTCCCCCGGAAACACGCGCCATCCAGGAGCTACTCCCTTTTAGGCAGGCTTGCAAGACCTACCTATTTCAACAAGCCTTCGATGTGTAGGTCTTACCTGTGCGCATCCCGCTTGTATGTAGATTGTCACCTGTGGTGTTGCACTTACACCAGGTTTTTAATTTCTTGCTGTTTTGTGATGTTTTCATGCTATGTTTTAATTTTTAATATTGTTGTATGCTGTTTTTTACTCGGTGCTGTGAGCCGCCCCGAGCCTGCCAGGAGTGGTGGCATAGAAGCCTAATAAATAATAAATAATAATAATAATAACTGTTGAGCCCTTTGGCTTTGCAGTGCATATTCCGATTGGACAAAGCTCTCCAAGTGTTGCCGAACGATTTAAAACAGCCTGGCCCATAGGGGGCAGAGGCCCAAAAACAACTCTAAAACGAGGATTTCAGCAGAACCTCTGGTGAAGTTTTAAAAGCAAACTAAAAATCCCTTTCCCAAATGATCTCACCAAAGAAGTCCGGAAGAAGGTGCCACTGAAGTTTTTTATTCTTGTCAGCTGAGAAGGATGACCACTGCAGATTCCTTGTCGCAGAGCAGTCATGAAGTTACATTGAAACATATGCCATTTTGATACATTTTACAGAATTGTCAAATTCAAACGTTCCTGCCCCTGCACGCTGTAGGCTTCATGATGATTGGTTGGAACCTTGGAAGCCAGCTGTAGCGGGAACCAATCATGAAGCCGCGCCGCTTTTGTCCTGGCGAATGGGAAACGAGGGACAGGAATGTGTTCAAAACAAAGAGCAGCTGGAGTTTTCTTGATTAGATCACGTCCATATGTAAATGAAGATCTGAGCCCCTGACCTTTCGAGCCAAAGGAATTCTTTTGTTCTTGGTGAAAAACAGGGATTGTCCTTAACGACCCTCCCTTGTTGACAAAGGGCCAATATGTAGATTTCTCATGAGAGTTTTCAGTCTTCTGGATGGTAAACAAATGAAATAACTGTAGTCGTGTGCTGGTTTCTGAGGCCAGCAGTGACAACCGGCTATGAAATACGAAATATAGTTATGCCATACGTTCTATAAACACGGGATGAGGCTAATCTCAGAGGGTCCAGTGTTTATAAAACAAAAGGAGTCTTTCAAAAATGGGGGGAAGGGAGAAAACCTTCTCCTCTCCCCCTCCCTCCTTTATTTCCTTTGTCTTGATTTCTTTCTTTCCTCCTTCCTTCCTTCTGTCTTCTCTTTCTTCCCAGAGTCCTGAGCGTGCCTTTTGCAGAGCCCGGTCTGAAGTGTCCCGTCATTCTGCCGGGGGAATCCTTTACTCATAGTATGTACGTATAGACTCACATTTCATTGAATTCAGTCTTTAAATATATTGTATATATTATAATGCTCTCACTGAAATAAATTTCAAAATATTTTGCTTTTATGGCTCTCTGAGTCAAAAAGTTTCCCGTCCCCTGCTATACTCCTACTGACAAAATTCTCCATGCTCCTTACCCTTCCTTTTAGATCCGTGGTTCTCAAAGTGGGTGGTACCACCCCCTGGTGGGCAGTGGGACGTTCAAAGGGGGCGGTGGGAGGCTCCAAAGATTTTGGGGGGCGCTGAGCCCCTGTAAGGGAGTGATGGGAAAGGAAAGGGCCGTGTGTATGTGGTTTTCAGGACTGTGCGCGTGGGTGGAGTTGAGAGCAAGGGGGCATGCACTGCGGTTTCCAGGCAGTGCCCTCTTGCTCTCCTCAACTCCGCCCCGGCGTACACGGCCAATGGTTATTCCAACTGGCAGGCGCACACACTTGTGCGCTTGTGAGTGTGCGTCTGCCAGTTGGAATACCTGGGCAGGCATTGCCCGAAAACCGCAGCGCCCGCCCCCTTGCTCTCCTCAACCCCGCCCATGGCACACAGTCCTGTGCACTGTGGGCGGAGTTGAGGAGAGCAAGGGGGCGGGCACTGCGGTTTCCAAGCAACGTATTCCAACTTGCAGGAACACACACTCTCTCTCATTACCTGGAGCTGCCGTGAGTCTTCTTTTGTATATGGAGTATTCTCCCATTACTATGTATTGGCACCAGTATTGCAGTTGATGACTCCAACTGGCAAGATCACACTCAAGTAAAATGACACCACACAGATCAAACTCATCAATGTTTCAGTCCATCCACTACTTGGGTCAAAATATTGGGTCATATAGTGATCTGTTTCCATATATCGTTCTGATCAATTGCTATTTAAAAAATTTCAAAAAATTTCTAGGGGGGCGGTGAGTAATTTTTTTTATGGAAAGGGGCGGTAGGCCAAAAGAGTTTGAGAACCACTGCTCTAGATTAGTGTTTCCCAACCAGTGTGCCGGGGCACACTAGTGTGCCATGAGCGATCGTCAGGTGTGCTGTGGGAAATTGGAACCTCCAGGAGGGGAGGGGGGAGAGTCTAGTGTGTTGAACTATAACAGGGCTGTCCAACTGGCGGCCCGGGGGCCGTACACGGCCCCCAGCCTGTTGGACATGGCCCCCGCTATGCCCCCGGCAGCCATTTTTTTAAAAAAAATCTAATTTTTTTAAAAAATGGCGGCTGGGGGGGAGGGGGAGGCGGGGCAGGGAGGAGGAAGTGCGCTGGCTCCTCCTCCTTCGCCCTTCCTCCTTCCCCTCCCTGCACCGCGGCTCGCGATTGAAGCCACGGCGCGTCCGCGGGGGAGGAGGAGGGGCGAAAGAGAGGGCAGTCAGCTGACTGCCCTCTCCTTTCTCTCTCTTTCCCCGTGTGCACGGGGACCCTGGGCTCTGGCGCGCGTGCGGGGAAAGAGAGAGAAAGGAGAGGTCAGTCAGCTGGCTGCCTTCTCCATTCTATCGCTCCTCCCTCCTTTTTCCCCGGCGCCGCAGCGCACGGGACACCGGCTGCGCCGGGAAGGGCGGGAGGGTGCGAGGAGGTGGGCCTCCTCCTTCCCGGCGCCGCTGGTGTCCCATGCGCCGCGGCGCCGGAGAAAGAGGAGGGAGAATGACAGCGTAGGAGGGGGATGGGGGCGGGACGGGGGAGGGGCTGGGGGAGGGGCCTGGGGCGGGGCCTGGGGCAGGGCCGAACGGCCCCCCAGGTCATCAGTGACCTGGGGTCCGGCCCTTGGCCGGTTAGAAGTTGGACAGCACTGAACTATTAAAACCCTAAGAAACCTACCTCGATAAAGGCCACCTTCCCACATGTTGTCTACGTGGTCTCTCCCTTTCCATGCATTGGGAAGACCCACCTCCCTTTCCCCAAGTAGAGACCTCCTCTTGTCTCCTGGGGGTTCTGTGTGGGAAGTTTGGTCCAGTTCTATCATTGGTGGGGTTCAGAATGCTCTTTGATTGTAAGGGGACTATAAATCCCAGCAACTACAACTCCCAAATGTCAAGGTCTATTTCCCCTGAACTCCATCTGCGTTCATATTTGGGCATATTGAGTATTCATGCCAAGTTTGGTCCTGATCCAACATTGTTTGAATCCACAGTGCTCTCTGGATATAGGTGAACTACAACTCCAAAACCCAAGGTCAATGCCCAACAAA
This sequence comes from Anolis apletophallus, assembly GCA_030556195.1. Lineage (NCBI taxonomy): Eukaryota > Metazoa > Chordata > Lepidosauria > Squamata > Anolidae > Anolis > Anolis apletophallus. The sequence goes on from JARBWK010000018.1 coordinate 8,510,304, forward strand.
CTCTTATAGCATTTTTCTCTTGGTTATGGGAGTTCTGTGTGGGACGTTTGTGTCTTTCTGCCATTCCTGCGAGGATATCTATGTTGTGTTCATCAAAACAGGCCCAGGTTTCACACTGAGTGTATAAATACATTAAAAAAACATATTAACTATATGTATTACTGTGTTAGAGTGTCATTTTGTGTCATTTTGGTTGGTGGTGTGCCCCAGGATTTTGTAAATGTAAAAAGTGTGCCGCGGCTCAAAAAAGGTTGGGAAACACTGCTCTAGATCGTAAGTGATGACATATGTAAACCAACAATTAAAAATGGCCGGCTCAAACGTATGAGAAATTGTCGTCTGGGCATGTGCTGAACTTCTCACTTCCTGCCACTGGGAACAAACCTGTCGCTGCCTTGAACTTTCCGGTGAGTTCATTCAGATGGAAGGAACGGTGCCTTGAACACCCCGTTGAAGTCATCCAGCTGTGATTTTAGCAACTACCAGCTTTCTCTCACATATGTTGCTAAACAGACTATCAAGTAGTAACAGCTCTTTAGCTGTTATTGATCCAAGCTGGATTTGAACTCCAAGGTATGAATCCCCAGAGCTGCCCAACCTATCCAGCGGTTGATGTTTGAAAGGGCAATGCAAGGCTCAACTGAACGTACTTATTTTCCCCCCCGCCAGGCCTTCTGCTGTCTCACGCTCGCCTGAGCTACACAATTCGGTTTTGGAGAGCTGAGCCTCTTTGGAAATGGTGCATGCATTACAAGCCAATCTGCCTATAAAATGGTAATAGCCAACCTCAAATCTTGCCGAAAGCATCTCTCCGTTGTTATTATTACAGAGTTGATAGTCTAAGAGGAATGCATAGCCGGTGGGTAAACCAAGCAATGAGCTGGGTAGTATTTCAGAAGTGTGTGTGAGTGAGTGAAAGAAGGAAGGAAAAGAAGAAGGTGGGGGGAATGGACTGCACACATCCAAGATAAAATACAAATGATCTGTTCAGCTTGAGGATCAGGCCCGGATGACCCATAAGGCCACCCTAGGCCATAGCCTAGGGCAGCAGCTATGGGGGGGGGAGGGCAGCAGATCCGGACCCCAGGGCCAGATTAAGGGCTTCTGCCGCCCTAGGCCACTCTCTAAATCCTGCTCCCTGGGGGGCGGGGCTACGTCCGCTTGAGGGGGCGTGGCCTCTTGCGGGTGGCGGGGCCGGCGTGAGAGGAAAGGAGCTGGGAGAAGCCTCGCCGCCACCGCACCGCCCCTAGGGCAACGGACGTGCCTTCCCCCGCCGCCTCCCATGCAAGCGAGGAGGCGGCAGGGGAAGGCACGTCTGTCGCCCTAGGGGCAGCGCAGCAGCGGCGCCTTCTCCCTCTCGCCGGTTCCGCCCCCCTTCCTTCACTGAAGGGAGGAGGGGCGGAGTCGCTGCCGGCGTGAGGGGAGAAGGCACCGCCGGAAGTCCCGCCCCTAGGGAGACTCACGCGGCTTCCCCCGCCACCGCAGCGCTCACACCGGCGCCCCTCCTCCCTTCACTGAACGAAGGAGTGGCGCCCGCCCGTGCGAGCGGGCGACGGCGGGGGAAGCTGCATGAGTCTCCCTAGGGGCAGTGGGACTTCCCCTCACCCCTTCCTTCAGGCCCGGAAATGCCGCCCCCCAAAATCTGCTGCCCGAGGCAATGGCCTCAGGTGGCCTTATGGGTAATCCGGGCCTGCCGGACCCCCCCAAAAAGGTTTTTTTAAAAAATCAAAAAAATTCCAAATAAATCCCAAAAAAGTGCGCATGCGCGCAGCGGCGGAAGCACCATCCAAGGCTGCCCTGCTACCCCCCCTTTGCTCTCCTTGGCTAAAAGGCTCTGCCCCCGCCCCCAGCTTTGCCCCCACCTCCTCGCTAGTGCGAGGAGGAGGAAGAAAAGCCCCTGCCTCACCCCCGGAGCCGATCCCGCGGGGAGCTGTCATGCCGGCCTCAGAAGCGGCCGAAACCGCCCTTTTCAGGCCAGTATGGTGGCTTTAGGAGGGAGGGAGGAGCCGTGGGGAGGCCCCACCCTTTCCTTCCTCTTCTTCGCACTGGTGAGAAGGCAGGGGTGGAGCCAGGGGCGGGGGCAGAGCCTTTGGCCTAGGGCACCAAAAGGCCATGATCCAGGCCTGTTGAGGATGTGGACAAGAATCTTGGAGAGGCGAGAGCAACCACATGCATCCTAGGCCCCTGCCCATCCTTGCTTGTAAAGGAAGCCAGAGGGGGTTTGGCAGAGTGGGTGAAGGTGGTGATGAATGCTTCCCTTCGGGAAGGCATCATTCCAGCCAGCTTAAAACAAGCTGTTATAAAACTGCTGTTGAAGAAACCATCACTGGACCCCACTCAATTCGTCAACTATCGGCCAGTTTCCAATCTCCCCTATTTGGGCAAAGTCTTGGAATGTGTGGTGGCCTCGCAACTCCAGGAATTCTTGGTAGACACTGATTATCTGGATCCGGCACCGTCTGGCTTTAGACCGGGACATGGTACTGAGACAGCCTTGGTCGCCTTAGTGGATGATCTACGCCGGGAACGTGACAGGGGGAGTGTGTCCCTGTTGGTTCTGCTGGACCTCTCATTGGCCTTCGATACCGTCGACCACGGTATCCTTCTGAGACGCCTCGCAGGAATGGGCCTTGGGGGTACTGCTTTGCAGTGGCTCCAGTCCTTCCTTGAGGGTCGTACCCAGAAGGTGTTGCTAGGGGACGCCTGCTCGGCCCCACAGCCATTGTACTGTGGGGTCCCGCAGGGTTCAGTGCTGTCCCCTGTGTTGTTCAACATATACATGAAGCCATTGGAAGAGATCATCCGAGTTTCGAGTGCGGTGTCATCTGTACGCAGATGATGTCCAACTCTGTCACTCCTTCCCACCTGCTACTAAGGAGGCTGTTCAAGTCCTGAACCGGTGCTTGGCCGCTGTGACGGACTGGATGGGGGCAAACAGATTGAAACTAAATCCAGACAAGACAGAGGTACTCCTGGTCAGTCGTAAGGCTGAACAGGGCATAGGGTTACAGCCTGTGCTTGACGGGGTTGCACTCCCCCTGAAGGCGCAGGAGTGATCCTGGACTCATCGCTGAGCCTGGAACCCCAGTTTGTCAGCGGTGGCCAGGGGAGCTTTTGCACAGCTCAGGCTTGTGCGCCAGCTGCGCCCGTATCTTGGGAAGTCAGACTTGGCCACGGTGGTCCACGCTCTGGTTACATCCCGTATAGACTACTGCAACACTCTCTACGTGGGGTTGCCTATGAAGACTGCCCGGAAGCTGCAATTAGTCCAGCGCGCAGCAGCCAGACTACTAACGGGAGCGGGGTACAGGGAGCGCACAACTCCCCTGTTGCGCCAGCTCCACTGGCTGCCAATTAGCTTCCGAGCACAATTCAAAGTGCTGGTGTTGACCTACAAAACCCTATACGGTTCCGACCCAGTTTACCTCACCCCCTCCCTCCTGACTTTTAGGAAGCGGGTGAAAACATGGCTGTGCAATGAGGCCTTCGCAGAATGAAGGAGGAGATCGCGAAGCGACTAAAGTTGCTAACCACTTGATACAGACAGAATATATGAATGAAGTTGGACTTGATTTTACTTTGGCGAAAGGCTTTTTAAATGTATTTATTGTATTGTATTTTATTGTAAATTTTATTGTGAATTCATGATGTTTTTAGATTTTAAATGTTAGCATTGAATACTTGCTGTTTGCCGGTCTGCGTCCCTCTTCGGAGGTGAGAAGGCCGGGGTAGAAAAGTTTTAAATAAATAAATAAGTAGAGCCGCTGAAAGAATTAATAGCAGAAAGGGAAGAAAGGGGTTGAAAAAGAGGAACGAAAGGCAACGAAAGCATGAAAGCAAAATAGAAGAGGTTACCGATGAGAGAGAGAGAGAGAGAGAGATTAACGTATCGTTAAGCGAAGGTTTTGTTTAAAGCGGTGTTTTAAGGAAAAGGAGGTCAGTCCTGAGCAAAAGAGAAGAGGAGCTGGGATGAAGTGACAAAAGGGTGCAAAGAAAAGATCGGAAGAAGAGATTGGAAGAGTGGCGCGAGTCAATAATGATGAGATTGTTTCTTAGGTTGATTTTCAAGATGTGTGTTGGAGATCTCCTTCGGGGCCAATCGGATTAACGAAAACGGGGAAGGTGAATGTCAGCAAAATGTGCCGTTGGAATGATGAAGTTGTCTGAAATAATCTCCAGGAAGGACAAAGAATGGGAGAGACTCACCAAAAGTGGGGATGCGGAGGGGTGAATAATAATAATTTATTTATTTATTTATTTGGACCACTCCCAGCAGCTCAGAGTGGTTTACAACATCTGTATACCTTTATAAAACGGAATGTTTGTATGTGTGTATGCGGAGGGCGGGAGGGCAGAAGGGCGGAAGCAGCCACTTTCACAGGCCAGGGCGGATATGTGGCAGCCACTTTCACAGGCCACAGCGACCAGCGCGGGTGATGGACCTGCACCAAACTTGGTACACATAACCCCCCTAACCCCCTTTACGCCCTGGCGCGGGTCGGGGACATTACCCAACGGATTATGGGATTTGTAGTACTTTCCAACACTTTGGTTCCCACAGACCACTGAGGCCACCAAAAAGGACCAATACAGACCACACTCAGCACACACAGCCCCCATGACCCACTCGTCCTGGTGCAGTTCGGAGGAGGGTGGACCATGGATGATGGGACTTGAAGTGCCTCTACTCACTTCCCAAGTCCGCTGCAACCATCATCCAATCACTGATCGAGACCAAACTTGGCACACATAACCCCCATGACTGCCTTCACGTCCTGGTGAGGTTTGGGGGAGGACTGACAATGGATGATGGGATTTGTAGTACTTTCCACCTCTGTTCCCACAGACCACTGTGGCCCCCAACAAACACTGATAAAGACCACACTTGGCACACAGAGCCCCAGTGACCCAGTCCACATCCTACTGAAGTTTGGAGGGGGACAGAACATGGATGATGGGTCTTGCAGTACCTTCCCTCACTTTCCAAGACTGCTACAAACCTAATCCTATGATTGATCAACACCAAACTTGCCACACAGAGCCCTCATGACCCACTCTACATTCTGGTGCAGTTTGGAGGAGGGTAGACCATGGATGATGGGACTTGAAGTACCTCTACTCACTTCCCAAGTCTGCTGCGACCCTCATCCAATTACCGATTGAGACCAAACTTGGCACACATAACCCCATGACTGCCTTCACGTCCTGGTGAGGTTCGGGGAGGACTGACAATGGATGATGGAATTTGTAGTATTTTCACACCCCCTCTGTTCCCACAGACCACTGGGGCCCCCAAAAAACACCGGGAAAGTCCACACTTGGCACAGAGAGCCCCAGTGACCCACTCTACATCCTACTGAAGTTTGGAGGGGGAGAGAACATGGATGATGGGACTTGCAGTACCTTCCCTCACTTCCCAATCCTGCTACAAACCTAATCCAATGACTGATCAACACCAAATCTGGCACACAGAGCCCTCATGACCCACTCTACAGCCTGGTGCAGTTTACTGTGAGACGGACCACGGATGATGGGACTTGAAGTACCTTCACTCACTTCCGAAAAACAATGCAATCCTCATCCATTCACCAATACAGACCAAACTTAGCACACAGAGCCCCCATGACCCAATCTACATCCTACTACCCTTGGGGGGGGGGGGGCAGAGATGATGGGACTTGCACTACCTTCAGTAATTTCATGATACCACTGCAACTCCCAATAATGATGGATCAAGACCAAACTTGGCACACAGAGCCCCCATGACCTACTCTACATCCTGCTGCGCTTCACAAATAACCCGGGCAGGGCCGGGTCCCCAAGCTAGTAGTTCAATAAAAGAAACAATGAGCAAAACATACATATAATAGTAGGCAAAACAGCAAATAAAAGCGCAGCTAAAAATCACAAGCTTTCGAAGGCCTGTCTGAACAAGTGTGTCTTGCAGGCCCTCTGGAAGGTGACCAAATTTCGGAGAGCCCGCATTTCCGGTGGCAACGAATTCCAAAGAGCCGGGGCAATGGTTGAAAATGCCCGTTGCCTTGTCGAAGTCAGGTGGAAAGACTTCACACTAGGGATGTCTAGAACAGGGCTGTCCAAATTCTACAGGCCCAGGGGCCGGAATTCCGGTCACTGATCACCTGGGGGGCCGAAGGGTCTGCCTCCGCCCCCTCCCTGGCTCCGGCTCCGCCCCCAGCTCCGCCCCCACCCTCCCTGGCTCCGCCCCCTCCCCAGCTCCAATTTACTTACAATTGACCATGAGTTGTAGTTCACCTCCATCCAGAGAGCACTGTGGACTCAAACAATGATAGATCTGGACCAAACTTGGCATGAATACTCAATATACCCAAATGGGAACACTGGTGGATTTGGGGGAATGTTTCCTAATACCTTTGAGTTATTTGAGTCCACACTCAAATTGGGGCACACCAAAAAAAAACCCAAACACCTCAATACCGTCGCAGGGCTTGATGGGGCCTCCTTTCCCAGAGGCGGGTGGAGGAGGCCCAAAGAGCTCCCCCCCTCCCTGAAGGGAAAACAAGCCGCGGGGACAGGCGCAAAGGAAGCCACGTTGCGCCCTGCACGTGGGGGAAGGCAGCACAACAAGGGGGAGGGGGCGCGGAGGAGGGGAAGGAAGCGTCGCCAAGGAAACCGCCGCTGAGTGACCCTTCCCCCCCCTCACCCAACGTCCCACTGTTTTTAGATTGATTGATTCGAGCCAGGCCCTTCCTTACCCACACTGCGGGAGCCCCGCCACAGGGCCGAAGCGCCAACGCCAACGCCGTCCCCGAAGAGCCCCGCTGGAGCCGAGACCAAGCTCAGGCCGGGCGCGGCGGCTCTCCCAACCGTGGGGCGGGAAGCGAGGGCCCTCCACAGGAAGAGGACGGAGACAGGAGGGGCTTTCCCTGCCTCATTCCACTCCTCCCTCTCTCTGAGGGAATGGGGCTGGCCTGGAAGCAGCCGCGAGGGGAGGAGGCGCGCGCCCAGGCCGGCCACAAATCCGCGGACCGAGATTTCGGCAGCTATCGCGAGACTACGCAGCCACAGACAGGATTTCGACCTCCCTCGAAATCCCGTCTGTGGTTGGCGAGTCTCGCGATGCTTGCCTAAACCCGGAAGTAGGTATTTTTATTATTATTTTTTTATTTATTTTTATTTGTATTTTATTAAAACAAGTTAGGGGGGCCGCAGGGAAGGGGCTCGGGGGCCGTGTACGGGCCCAGGGCCGCCTGTTGGGCAGCCCTGGTCTAGAAGATTCTGGTCTTCTGAACAACGTGATCTCGGAGGGTTATATGGAATCAGGCAATCCCGTAGGTACGCTGGCCCCAGACCATACAAGGCCTTAAAAGTAAGAAATAACACCTTGAAAGTGATCCGGTATTCAATTGGTAGCCCGTGCAGGTTCTGCAGTATAGGTGTTATAGGGTGAGAGAGAGCGCGAGAGAGCGACAGACAGGCCGGGATTACCCATAAGGCCAACCTAGGCCATGGCCTAGGGCGGCAGCCATGAGAGGGACAGCAGATCCGGACCCCCAAAATTGAAAAATTTTTTTTTTAAAAAATCCGATCTTCGCTTGCTTCTGCACCTGCGCAGTGAGAAGGAGCGAGGGAGAAGGAGCCGGGGGGAAGTCCCACCACCCCATGGGCGTCTGACGTGGCTTCCCCCGCCACCTCCTCGTTCGCGCGGGTGGGCGCCACTCCTTTCTTCAGTGAAGGAAGGAGGGGTGCCCGTGCGAGCGAGGAGGTGGCGGGGGAAGCCACGTCAGACGCCCTAGGGGCGGGACTCCCCCTCCCTTCTCCCTTGTGCTGGCTCTGCCCCCCCACAAGCGACCCCGCCCCCATCAAGCGGCCCTGCCCCCCAGGGGCAGCATTTACAGAGTGTGGCCTAGGGCGCTGCAAAACGTTAATCTGGGCCTGGCGACAGAGAGAGAGAGAGAGAGAGCGACAGCGACAGCGAGAGAGAGAGAGAGAGATCCGCTTGGCATGCGCTCCCGCGGAGTGAGTGAGGATTCAGGTTGGGGTTTGTGCGGCTTTTGTTTGGCTGCTCCCGAAGGCAAGAGAGCCAGACCCTGGCCTTGATCCTTCCCTCCCTTTCGCCAAGCAGGCCGCCCCGGTTTGGTCTGAGAGCACAGGAGCGAGCCTGTGTTGGTGTGGTCTCGTGCTGGGGACCTGGGAGAGGTCCACCCAAGCAACGCCCTTTCTCTCCCCTCTCCCTCCCTCTCTTCCTTCTTTACTTTCTTTCTTTCCTCCTAGTTGCCTCCTTCTCCCCTCCCTCCGCCCACTCCCGGACTCTGCCACTCGGCTCTGGCTGCAGGAATTTACAGTCTGCCGCCAGGGGAGCCGGGCGAGTCGCCATGGAGACGGCTTCCCCGGGAGCCAGGAGGTCAGGCCAGCCAGGGACCCGCAGGCAAATCAATGGATCAATGCGAGGGCCCCGCCGCAGCCCACAGAGCGAGAGACGGAGGGGACGGAGCAGAGACTTTGCCGGGAGAAGGAGCGAGGAGGGACATGAGATAGGGGAAAAGAGGGGTGCGGTCACAGGGGCAGTCTAAGGTAATTTTATATGGTAAGCGAACATTATTTTGGCGCCCCCCATGTAAAACAAATATACAACTATAATATCACAATACCATTAGTAGTATTATATTGTATCAATGTATATACAATATATTATAGTACATACTCATACTATATTATATCATAATTATACTACATTACGATATAATTATATTATAATATAATATAATAACATTCTATATTATTATTATTATAAAATAATAAATAAAATTATTTATTTAAATAAAATTATCCTCTACTAAAAATTTTCATTACTCCTATAAAACTCAAATAACCCAAAATAAAGTAAAATAAAATATTATATATTACTATTTTCCTGCGCAGTTGCGCCTGTCTCTCCTTGATGCTCCCATCCGGCGCGCGGGCGGGGGGAGGTGGGCGGCTGTGGTAGGGTTCACACGTGATTGGGCCTGGCGAGGGAGTTCGCCTCAGTACGCGGCGGCTACTTCCGGTGGCGGCTGTCAGGAGGCAATACGCCGCCAATACCCCTTTGGCTCCCTTCCCCTCTCCCTTTGTCTCCACCCCCTGCCTGCCCAATTGGGTCACCGTATTCAGCGGCAGGGCGGAGACAAAGGGAGAGGGGAAGCACTCCCTGCCTGCCCGATAGGGAGTGCTTTGCTTACAGGCTTCTGCGCACAGGAGCTACTGGGCATGCGCGGAGGTTTTCGCGCATGCGCAGTTGCTCCTGCACTTCCGCTCCGGAGCAACTGTGCCTGCGCGAAAACCTCCGCGCATGCCCAGAAGCGGCATCGGAGCGCACAAGGCCGGGCCCCAAAAGCAGGCAGCCGCGGCGCTGCCTGAGGAACATCGGCAGGGCCAGGACGCTGTCTGGCGACAGTGCCCGGCAGGCGGGGTAATTCGCCCCTTCCCAGATGGCGCCCCATGCGGCCGCTTCCTTGGCCTACCTGTAGGACCGCCCCTGGGTGCGGACCAGGTTTTTTTTGGTCCGTCATCTGCGCCCCCCCCCGGGCTTGCACCCCTAGGTTGGCCTTATGGGTAATCCGGGCATGCCCTTGCCCTGGAACATAACCCCAGCAATAAGTGAGACAACACTGTACATCTGAATATATCTGTATGGAAAATTGGTGTAAAGTACTTTGAAGATCAGAAAGCACGATACGACGATCCGAAAGAGCAATTCACAAGCGCAAGGGCCGGCTTGCTTTTCTTCCTGGGTGGGATCCTAGCCTATCAAGAGCATGGAAAGCCTTTCCAGGGAGTGTGCATAATAATATTCCAAGCACCGCATAGCTCTCAACCATAATTATATTATTAATATTTAACTGTTTTTCTGTTTGTGAAGCTGGGAGGAGGACGTGGGTGGGGAATAGGCCAGTAAATAGAGATGCAAATGTTGAAAGGACTTTGAGTCTGTTGGGCATGAAAGCATGGGAGTTTTTTTTTCTTTCTCCAACCTGAGCCGTGAAGCAAGCTATTAAATAAAGTTGGAAACAATTAAAGTGAACGTACGTTTATTTTTGTCCCTCAACTGTGGAAACGAGCCAGCACATAAAGTTGGGAAGCTATTAAATATGTGTATATGTGAGCTGAATAGGAAGCAATGTTGCCACTGGGAAGCACCATAGAAATCCATAGCTCCAGGGGAGCATCTACACGGCCGTTCGGCACTACTTCGACTGCCATGTCTCAGTGTTATGAAATCATGGGAGTTGTAGTTTGGAGGTGAGATGCTAACACTTGCCAGAGAAGGCTAAAGACCTTATAAAGCTACAGCTCCCGTTTATTAATTAATTAATTAATTAATTAATTTACAGTATTTATATTCCGCCCTTCTCACCCCGCAGGGGACTCAGGGCGGATTACAATGTACATATACATGGCAACATGCCCAGATTACCCATAAGGCCACCGAGGCCATGGCCTAGGGGCGCACGCCGGGGGGGGGGGTCTGCGCCCCTCTTTCCCCCTTTTCTCATGCCCCTCCTCGCTCCTTCTCCCAGCAAAGTCTCTGCTCCATCTCTCTCTCTCTCTCTCTCTCTCTTGCTCGCGTGCTCTCTCTCACATGCTCTCTCTCGCACGCACTCTCACTTGCACTCTCTCTCACTCGCGCACACTCTCTCTCTTGCGCTCTCTCTCTCACACTCTCTCATGCTCTCTCTTGCTCTCTTGCGTGTGCGCTCTCTCTCTTGCTCGCTCTCTCTCTTGCTCACGCTCTCTCTCTCACATGCTCTCTCTCTCTCGCATGCACTCTCTCTCACTTGCACTCTCTCTCACTCGCGCACGCTCTCTCTCTTGCGCTCTCTCTCTCACACTCTCTCACGCTCTCTCTTGCGCGTGCGCTCTCTCTCTTGCTCGCTCTCTCTCTCTTGCTCGCGCGCTCTCTCTCACATGCTCTCTCTCTCGCACGCACTCTCTCTCACATGCACTCTCTCACACTCAAGACGCTCTCTCTCTTGCGCTCTCTCACACACTCTCACTCACGCTCTCTCTTGCTCTCTTGCGCGTGCGGCTCTCTCTTGCTCTCTCTTCTTGCTCGCTCTCACATGCTCTCTCTCTTGCACTCTCTCTCGCTTGTGCACGCTCTCTCTCGCTTGCACTCTCTCACTCTCTCGCGCACGCTCTCTCTCGCGCTCTCTCTCACACTCTCTCTCTTACGCTCTCTCTTGCTCTCTTGCGCGTGCGCTCTCTCTTGCTCTCTCTCTTGCTCGCGCGCTCTCTCTCACATGCTCTCTCTCTCTCGCACGCACTCTCTCTCGCTTGTGCGCGCTCTCTCTCTCGCTTGCACTCTCTCTCACTCGCGCACGCTCTCTCTCGCTCTCTCTCTCACTCTCTCTCTCACGCTCTCTCTTGCTCTCTTGCGCGTGCGCTCCTTCTCTTGCTCTCTCTCTCTCACGCTCTCTCTCTCGCACGCACTCTCACTCGCTTGTGCACGCTCTCTCTCTCGCTTGCACTCTCTCACTCTCTCGCGCACGCTCTCTCTCGCGCGCTCTCTCTCACACTCTCTCTCTTACGCTCTCTCTTGCTCTCTTGCGCGTGCGCTCTCTCTTGCTCTCTCTCTCTTGCTCGCGCGCTCTCTCTCACATGCTCTCTCTCTCTCGCACGCACTCTCTCTCGCTTGTGCGCGCTCTCTCTCTCTCTCTCGCACGCTCTCTCTCGCTCTCTCTCACTCTCTCTCACGCTCTCTCTTGCTCTCTTGCGCGTGCGCTCCTTCTCTTGCTCTCTCTCTCTCACGCTCTCTCTCTCGCACGCACTCTCGCTTGCGCGCTCTCTCTCTCACTCGCGCACACACTCTCTCTCGCTCTGTCTCTGGCGCTCTCTCTCTCATGCTCTCTCGCGCTTTCTCTCGCTCTCTTTCTTGTGCGTGCGCTCTCTCTTGATCGCACTCTCTCTCACGCTCCCTCTCGCACGCACTCTCTCTCGCTTGCGCGCTCTCTCACTCGCGCGCTCTCTCTCTCTCTCTCTCTCTCTTGCGCGCTCTCTCTCACTCTCTCTCTCTCGCTCTCTCTCGCTTTTTCTTGCGCGTGCGCTCTCTCCCTTGCTCGCGCTCTCTCTCTCGCACACACTCTCTCTCGCTTGGGCTCTCTCTCACTCTCTCTCACTCTCTCATTCACAAGACGCTCTTCTCTCTTGTTTGTGCGGCTCTCTCTTGCACACGCTTTCTCTCTCGCATTCTCTCTCTCGCGCTTTCTCTCGCTCTCTTTCTTATGCGGCTCGCTCTCTCTCTTGCTCGCGCTCTCTCACGCTCTCTCTCGCACGCACTCTCTCTCTCGCTTGCGCGCTCTCTCTCTCACTCGCGCACACACTCTCTCTCGCTCTGTCTCTTGCGCTCTCTCTCACTCTCTCTCTCTCGCGCTTTCTCTCGCTCTCTGTCTTGTGCGTGCGCTCTCTCTAGATCGCGCTCTCTCTCACGCTCTCTCTCGCACGCACTCTCTCTTGCTTGTGCGCGCTCTCTCTCTCGCTTTCACTCTCACTCTTGCGCTCTCTCTCTCTCTCTCTCGCGCTTTCTCTCGCTCTCTTTCTCGCGCGTGCGCTCTCTCCCTTGCTCGCGCTCTCTCTCTCGCACACTCTCTCTCGCTTGGGCTCTCTCTCACTCTCTCTCACTCTCTCATTCGCGCACGCTCTCTCTCTCTCTTGTTTGTGCGCGCTCTCTCTCTTGCACACGCTTTCTCTCTCGCGCACTCTCTCTCTCTCGCGCTTTCTCTCGCTCTCTTTCTTGCGCGTGCGCTCTCTCTCTTGCTCGCGCTCTCTCACGCTCTCTCTCGCACGCACTCTCTCTCGCTTGCACGCTCTCTCTCTCACTCACGCACACACTCTCTCTCGCTCTCTCTTTCGCTCTCTCTCACTCTCTCTCTCGCGCGCTTTCTCTCGCTCTCTGTCTTGCGCGTGCGCTCTCTCTCTTGCTCGCGCTCTCTCTCTCGCACACACTCTCTCTCGCTTGGGCTCTCTCTCACTCTCTCATTCGCGCACGCTCTCTCTCTTGTGTGTGCGCTCTCTCTCTCTTGCACACGCTTTCTCTCTCGCGCACTCTCTCTCTCGTGCGCGTCTTTGGAGTGAGTTTGCACTTGCTGCGCTCTCCCCAAGCCTCCCGACTCCCGAGGAGACCTTCAGAGCACAGCGGAGCTTTCCAGCCGGTGGGAATGCATTGGGACCTTGGAGGTGGTGGGATGGTGCCTACTCGCCTGTCTCCTCTGCTCCGGACGCACCATGGCGAAAGCCTGCCAAGTGTGGGTCTGAGTGGTGGGTGTGGGGGGGGGGGGGCGTAATTCTAAAGTGTGGCCTAGGGCAAAAAAAGTGTTAATCGGGGCCTGCATGGCAAACATTCAATGCCATGGACACACAACATATATAGACAGACACTCAGAGGCTATTTAACATTCCAGCTTCAAGAGGTTATGCTCGATTCTGGCCACGGGGGGAGCTGTTGCTTCACCGTCCAATAGAAAAATAAAAGTAACAAAGGTTGAAATTTTAAGACAAAGAAACATAAGTAACTGCAAGCTTGGAATGGAAGGTAAAAAAAAATAATTTTTCTTTTTCTTTTTCCTTTTTAAATTTTTTTTCTTTCCCTAATTTTTTTTAATTACTCAACTTTTGAAATCTTAATTTCTTTACTTTTCTATCATCTACAATGTTCCCCCACTTTCTATGTATACTTTAACCAATAAAAATTTATCCAAAAAACCCAAAACATTCCAGCTTCTGGCCACCAGGGGAGCTGTCAATTCCTCATTCTTTGCATACTTCCTGGAGATTTTTATGGCCTTGTAAATCACTTAAATTAGCTTCCCCACAAAGTACCTAAATTTCCTACTTGACAGATGCAACTGTCTTTCGGGCTGCTTGTGGCTTTCAATGCCTTCTCTGTGTAATCTAGGCAGGAGGAAGTCAGGCTTTGAAGCTGCAAGGCTATTCAGTAGCCAAATTTGATTCATTTTCATTGTTTCCCCCTTTCTGTTGAAATTTTTCACATGCTTGTAGATTTCAATGGCTTCTCTGTGTAATCCAACAAAGCATGCCTACAGGCAGGAAGAAGCCAGGCTTTGAAACTGCAAGGCTATTCAGGGGTAATCTAGTAGCCGGATTTAGTTCATTTTCATGGTTTCCCCCTTTCTGTGGAAATTGTCCACATGCTTATGGCTTTCAGTGGCTTCTGTGAGCAATCCAAGGAAGGATGCCTCAGGGCAGGAGGAAGTCAGGCTTTGATGCTGCAAGGCTTTTCAGTAGCCTGATTTGGGTCATTTTCACTGTTTCCCTCCTTTCTGTGGAAATTGTCTGCATGCTTGTGGCTTTCAATGGCTTTTGTGAGCAATCCAAGGAAGGATGCCTCCAGGCAGGAGGAAGCCAGGCTTTGAAGCTGCAAGGCTATTCAGTAGCCAGATTTGTTTCATTTTCATGGTTTCCTCCTTTCTGTGGAAATTGTCTGCATGCTTGTGGCTTTCAATGGCTTTTGTGAGCAATCCAAGGAAGGATGCCTCCAGGCAGGAGGAAGCCAGGCTTTGAAGCTGCAAGGCTGTTCAGTAGCCAGATTTGGTTCATTTTCATGGTTTCCCCCTTTCTGTGGAAATTGTCCGCATGCTTGTGGCTTTCAATGGCTTTTGTGAGCAATCCAAGGAAGGATGCCTCCAGGCAGGAGGAAGCCAGGCTTTGAAGCTGCAAGGCTATTCAGTATCCAGATTTGGTTCGTTTTCATGGTTTCCTCCTTTCTGTGGAAATTGTCTGCATGCTTGTGGCTTTCAATGGCTTTTGTGAGCAATCCAAGGAAGGATGCCTCCAGGCAGGAGGAAGCCAGGCTTTGAAGCTGCAAGGCTATTCAGTAGCCAGATTTTGGTTCATTTTCATGGTTTCCTCCTTTCTGTGGAAATTGTCCGCATGCTTGTGGCTTTCAATGGCTTTTGTGAGCAATCCAAGGAAGGATGCCTCCAGGCAGGAGGAAGCCAGGCTTTGAAGCTGCAAGGCTATTCAGTATCCAGATTTGGTTCATTTTCATGGTTTCCTCCTTTCTGTGGAAATTGTCCGCATGCTTGTGGCTTTCAATGGCTTTTGTGAGCAATCCAAGGAAGGATGCCTCAGGCAGGAGGAAGCCAGGCTTTGAAGCTGCAAGGCTATTCAGTATCCAGATTTGGTTCATTTTCATAGTTTCCCGCTTTCTGTGGAAATTGTCCGCATGCTTGTAGATTTCAGTGGCTTCTGTGAGCAATCCAAGGAAGGATGCCTCCAGGCAGGAAGAAGCCAGGCTTTGAAGCTGCCAGGCTATTCAGTAGCCAGATTTGGTTCATTTTCATGGTCTCCTCCTTTCTGTGGAAATTGTCTGCATGCTTGTGGCTTTCAATGGCTTTTGTGAGCAATCCAAGGAAGGGTGCCTCCAGGCAGGAGGAAGCCAGGCTTTGAAGCTGCAAAGGTATTCAGTAGCCAGATTTGGTTCATTTTCATTGTTTCTCCCTTTCTGTGGAAACTATCTGCATGCTTGTGGCTTTCAATGGCTTTCTGTGAGCAATCCAGGAAGGATGCCTCAGGGCAGGAGGAAGCCAGGCTTTGATGCTTTGAGGCTATTCAGTAGCCAGATTTGGTTCATTTCATGGTTTCCCCCTTTCTGTCGACACGGTCCACATGCGTGTGGCTTACACGGGATTCTGTGCGCAATCCAAGGAAGGATGCCTCAGGGCAGGAGGAAGTCAGGCTTTGAAGCTGCAAGGCTATTCAGTAGCCAGATAATCCACAAGCATGCAGACAATTTCCACAGAAAGGAGGAAACCATGAAAATGAACCAAATCTGGCTACAAGATTAGCATTGAATAGCCTTGCAGTTTCAAAGCCTGGCTTCCTCCTGCCTGGAGGCATCCATCCTTGGATTGCTCACAAAAGCCATTGAAAGCTACAAGCATGCGGACAATTTCCACAGAAAGGGGGAAACTGTGAAAATGAACCAAATCTGGCTACTGAATAGCCTGGCAGCTTCAAAGCCTGGCTTATTCCTGCCTGGACGCATCCTTCCTTGGATTGCTCTCAGAAGCCATTGAAAGCCACAAGCATGTGAGCAATTGCCACAAAACGGAGGAAAACAGGGAAATGAACCAAATCTATCTACTGAATAGCCTTGCAGCTTCAAAGCCTGACTTCCCCCTGCCTAGATTACACAGAGAAGGCATTGAAAGCCACAATAATGCGGACAATTTCCACAAAAAGGGGGAAACCATGAAAATGAACCAAATCTGGCTACTGAATAGCCTTGCAGCTTCAAAGCCTGGCTTGCTCCTGCCTGGAGGCATCCTTCATTGGATTGCTCACAGAAGCCACTGAAAGCAACAATTTCTGTGGAAATTGTCTGCATGCTTGTGGCTTTCATTGCCTTCTCTGTTAGGGTTCCCATATGTCCCGTATTCTAAGGGACGTCCCTTTTTTTGGCCCTAAAATTTGTGTCCCTTATTTTCAGGCCCTGTCCCTTATTTTTGACTAGCAGGACAGGACTGGGCGGGGTTGACCAGAGGAAGGTGCGCACTGCGGTTTCCACGGCAATGCCTGCCCGGGGATTCCCACTCGCAGGGCAGCCTGCGTCCCCGTTGGAAGGAAGAGGCGATACAGGACTTTTTCAAAGTAGAGTAGACTAATTAACCGTTACCCAAGGGGAATGTTGGATCATGTTGGATTAAGATAGTTTCTGGTTGCTTGAGAGTTACTCTTAAAATAGGCCTAGCTGTGCATCCCAATACTATACAATGCTGTGTATCCCATACTATACTATACCATTAACTATTGACATAATAATCATGAAGATGTACTGTCTTATAAAATTTATTTTATTTTAATGTTTAGACAGTGCACTTTTAAAGTCAGCAAAGTCAAGGACTAAATACAGATGGAGAAAATAAGGTAGTTCTAATAATGTTTTTTCTGCATGACAAAGCATGCAGAAACATACCATGTCCTGTTAAGAGGGTGTAAGTCAGTTTCTTTTGTGAGTTTCAATCATTATCTTATTCCGTTAATAAAACTATTTCAACCTAATGTTTGAGTTTCAAGTTTTTAATGAAGTGTCCCTTATTTTTGTGAAAAATCCCGTAAATGTCCCTTATTTTTTATATCAAAAAATGGCAACCCTATTCTCTGTGTAATATAGGCAGGAGGAAGCCAGGCTTTGAAGCTGCAAGGCTATTCAGCAGCCAGATTTAGTTCATTTTCATTGTTTCTCCCTTTCTGTGTAGATCAGGGGTGCTCAGAATGGTGATCGGGATCACCAGGGTGATCTTCAGGCCTCATCCTGGTGATCTTCGGGCCCTGACCAGGTTTTTGCTGTTGGTCCTCTTGCAGCGTGCACCCCTGCACGCTGCAAAGAAGTCCTCCGTCGTTGCTCCTCCCGCTCCCTGCTCACGCGCCGCCTCAAAAGCTCCAGAGTCCAAGAGGCAGAATGGGCCCCTCTTTTGGGTTCCTCCTCCTCCTCCCTCCGTCCTTCTCCAGCCACTCAGAGTCGTAGGAGACTAAAGGGGGCGGGCCTGGATGACGTGATGCATGGCTGGCCCCGCGCACATGTGCAGAAGCGCCCATTCTGCCTCTCGGACTTCTCGTGAGCTCTTGGAGGCGGCACGCATGCTGGTGGCGTGGAAGTAGGAGCAACGACGGAGAAGAAGAAGGACGCTTAGGGAGTCATTTTCTTACCGCATCTCAAAGGTCGGTCTTTTTACTTTGGGGTGGGTGCTTGATTGTTCTGTGGCATGTCTCTTTGTTTATTTTTAATGTTTAAAAATGGCCTTTTAGCTCCAAAGCCTCTCTGCTTGCCTTGTTCCTTGAGAAATATATGTTGGGGAATATGGAAATATGGGAGAAATGGGGTGGTTGGATGTATTTTTGCATGCCCCTTTGTTTACCTTGCTGAGTATTAAATGGCCTTGCAGTTCAAAAGCCTCTCTTCTTACTTTCTGGCTGATAATATGTGTGGCAATATGGCAGTGTGGGAGAAATGGGGTGGTTGGATGTATTTTTGCATGCCCCTTTGTTTACCTTGCTGAGTATTAAACGGCCTTGCAGTTCAAAAGCCTCTCTTCTTACTTTCTGGCTGATAATATGTTGGGGAATATGGAAATGTGGGAGAAATGGGGTGGTTGGATGTATTTTTGCATGCGCCTTTGTTTACCTTACTGAGTATTAAATGGCCTTGCAGTTCAATAGCCTCTCTTCTTACTTTCTGGCTGATAATATGTGTGGTAATATGGCAGTGCGGGAGAAATGGGGTGGTTGGATGTATTTTTGCATGCGCCTTTGTTTACCTTACTGAGTATTAAATGGCCTTGCAGTTCAATAGCCTCTCTTCTTACTTTCTGGCTGATAATATGTGTGGTAATATGGCAGTGTGGGAGAAATGGGGTGGTTGGATGTATTTTTATGCTCTGTTTTATATTGTTGTTATTAAATTGAAATGTTGATGTTTTATAACTTCATTTTATGTAAACTGCCCCGAGCCTGCTGGAAGGAGCGGTACATAAAAATGAATAATAAATATAAATAAATAAATAAATAAATGAGAAAATAGTTATACGTTTTACATTTCTGGGCAGGTGATCTTTGGGACTTGGTTTTTAATCAGTAGCTCCCATGCTGAAAAAGTGTGAGCACCCCTGGTGTAGATTGTCCACATGCTTGTGGATTTCAGTGGCTTCTGTGAGCAATCCAAGGAAGGATGCCTCAGGGCAGGAGGAAGCCAGGCTTTGAAGCTGCAAGGCTATTCAGTAGCCAGATTTAGTTCATTTTCATGGTTTCCCCCTTTCTGTGTAGATTGTCCACATGCTTGTGGATTTCAGTGGCTTCTGTGTGCAATCCAAGGAAGGATGCCTCAGGGCAGGAGGAAGCCAGGCTTTGAAGCTGCAAGGCTATTGAGTAGCCAGATTTGGTTCATTTTCATGGTTTCCCCTTTTCTGTGGAAATTGTCCACATGCTTGTGGCTTTCAGTGGCTTCTGTGAGCAATCCAAGGAGGGATGCCTCAGGGCAGGAGGAAGCCAGGCTTTGAAGCTGCAAGGCTTCTCTCCACCCCCCCGCCTGTGGATCTCAGTGGCTGGCTTCTCTGTGTGGTCTGGCCTGGCGGTGGTGAGAGTGGTCCAGCATCTCTGTGTTGTCGAATACACAGCAATGATTTGGTGCCCTTTCCTGAAGGGAGGGGGAGAGAGAGAGAGAGGAGGGGGCGTGGCTTGGGGAGGGCTGTGGGCGGGGCCAGGGCGTGGGCGGGGCGTGCGGCATCCTCTCAGCATCCTTCCTGAGCCATCAGCATCCTCGTCGTGGAAGCTGCCTCCTCGGCTGCTGGGCTGGTCCTCTCCGCATCCTCCTCCTCCGCTGGCTCTTTCCGATCCTTCCAAGGGCTGCTGGCGAGCGAGGATGTCTTCTTCTGCCCCGGCGCCGCTCCTCCTGCGCCGCCGCCGGCTCCTGCTCTTCCTCCCGGCCGCGTGCTCGGCTCCGCCGCCTTCCTTGCTGCCGCTGCTGCTGCTTCTGGCCAGCGGGCCGGCCCAGGGCGGGAGGAGCGGCGGCGGCAACAGCGGCCGGAGCAGCCCTTGCCGGGAGAAGACGGTCACCGTGTCCACGCTGCCCGTGCTGAGGGAGAGTGAGGCCGCCTGGAGCCCCGCCGCCGCCGGAGCCCCGCCGATGCCTCCGCCGATGCCTCCCCTGCCTCCTCCTCCTCGGGCTCGGCGCCTTCCAGCAGCGGCATCGACTCGCGCCTGCTCCTCTTCGTCCGCAGCGAGCTGCCCGGGAGGGTGGCCGTGCAGGACGACCTGGACAACACCGAGCTGCCCTTCTTCACCCTCGGTGAGACACCCGCGCCCCTCTGCCCCCCGCCCTACTCGCTGGCTTCCTTGATTTCCACCCAAGTCGGGTCTAGAGGGGGATGCCTTGCCTGGCTCCTCAGGCTGAGGAGGAGGAGGAAGAGGAGGTCTCTAGTGTCTTACTCTTAGTTTGGATCCATGGAGAGATCCCTTGCCTTGCTCTCCAGGCTTGCTTTCCAGGTTGAGGCGAAGGAAGAGGATGTCTATAGTGTCTTACTCTTAGTTTGGATCCATGGAAGGATGCCTTGCCTTGCTCTCCAGACTTTCGTTCCAGGTTGAGGTGAAGGAAGAGGATGTCTATAGTGTCTTAGTCTTAGTTTGGATCCATGGAAGGATGCCTTGCCTTGCTCTCCAGGCTTGCTTTCCAGGTTGAGGAGAAGGAGGAGGATGTCTTAGTGTCTTAGTCTTAGTTTGGATCCATGGAGGGATGCCTTGCCTTGCTCCAGGCTTCCTTTCCAGGTTGAAGAGAAGGATGATGTCTCTAGTGTCTTAGTCTTAGTTTGGATCCATGGAAGAATGCCTTTTGCTTCCAGGCTTGAAACCAGGTTGAGGAGGGAAAGAGGAGGTCTATAGTGTCTTAGTCTTAGTCTGGATCCATTGTTGGATGCCTTGACTTGCTCCTCAGGCTTTATTTCCAGGTTGAGGGGGAGGAAGAGGAGGTCTATAATGTCTTAGGTTTAGTTTGGATCCATGGAGAGATCCCTTACCTTGCTCTCCAGGCTTTCTTTCCAGGTTGAGGAGAAGGAAGAGGAGGTCTATAGTGTCTTAGGTTTAGTTTGGATCCATGTTGAGGATGTCTATAGTGTCTTACTCTTAGTTTGGAGGCATGGAGAGGAATGATGCCTTGCTCCTTAGGCTTTCTTTCCAGGTTGAGGAGGAGGAAGAGGAGGTCTATAGTGTCTTAGGTTTAGTTTGGATCCATGGAGGGATGCCTTGCCTTGCTCTCCAGGCTTTCTTTCCAGGTTGAGGAGGAGGAAGAGGAGGTCTATAGTGTCTTACTCTTAGTTTGGATCCATGGAGGGATACCTTGCCTTGCTCTCCAGGCTTGCTTTCCAGGTTGAGGAGAAGGAAGAGGAGGTCTATAGTGTCTTAGTCTTAGTTTGGATCCATGGAGGGATGCCTTGCCTTGCTCTCCAGGCTTGCTTTCCAGGTTGAGGAGAAGGAAGAGGAGGTCTATAGTGTCTTAGGTTTAGTTTGGATCCATGGAAGGATGCCTTGCCTTGCTCTCCAGGCTTTCTTTCCAGGTTGAGGCGAAGGAAGAGGAGGTCTATAGTGTCTTAGTCTTAGTTTGGATCCATGGAGGGATGCCTTGCCTTGCTCTCCAGGCTTTCTTTCCAGGTTGAGGAGGAGGAAGAGGAGGTCCATAGTATCTTAATATTAGTTTGGATCCATGGAGGGATGCCTTGCCTTGCTCTCCAGGCTTGCTTTCCAGGTTGAGGAGGAGGAAGAGGAGGTCCATAGTGTCTTAATCGTAGTTTGGATCCATGGAGGGATTCCTTGCCTTGCTTTCCAGGCTTGCTTTCCAGGTTGTTGAGGAGGAAGAGGAGGTCCATAGTGTCTTAATATTAGTTTGGATCCATGGAGGGATGCCTTGCCTTGCTCCTCAGGCTTTCTTTCCAGGTTCAGAAGAAGGATGAGGATGTCTCTAGTGTCTTAGTCTTAGTTTGGATCCATGGAAGGATGCCTTGCCTTGCTCCTCAGGCTTTCTTTCCAGGTTGAGGAGAAGGAAGAGGATGAGTGTCTTAGTTTAGTCTGGATCCATAGTGTCTTAGGCTTAGGTTTGGGGGAGGAGCCATGGAATCCATTGTAGGATGCCTTGCCTTGCTCCACAGGCTTTCTTTCCCGGTTGAGGGGGAGGAGGATGTCTATAATGTCTTCGTCTTAGTTTGGATCCATAGAAGGATGCCTTGCCTTGCTCCTCAGGCTTTCTTTCCAGGTTGAGGGGGAGGAAGAGGAGGTCTATAGTGTCTTAGTCTTAGTCTGGATCCATTGTAGGATGCCTTGCCTTGCTCCTCAGGCTTTCTTTCCAGGTTGAGGGGGAGGAAGCGGAGGTCTTATTACTGGATTATTGTTATTAGTATCTTAGAGTTGGAAGAGTGATGCCTTGCTCCACCCAATCCAACCCAGGTTGAGGCAGGTGACAGGAGTCTACTGTTATTCATTAGATGAGGAACCCAACTTTGCAGAATAAGAGGAAGCTCTTCCAGGCTTGAACTTCCAGGTATATTTTTATTATTACTACTACTACTATTACTATTATTGCTGTTACAATCCCAAGGGCCACTCGATCCAACTCCAATCTGTCAAATCAGGAAAAGACAAATCATTTGGGGACAAGGATGTCTGTAATGTCTTAGTCTTAGTTTGGAGGTGACAGGAGCCTTGCCTTGTTCTTAGGGGGAACTTTCCAGGTTGAGGAGGAGGAGGAGGAGGTCTATTATGTCTTAGGTTTAGTATTGGATCCATGTGGAAGAGATGCCTTGCCTTGCTCTCCAGGCAGATGACAGGAGTTTCTTATTCCAGGTTGAGGAGGAGGGCATAGGAGGAGGAGCTCCATAGTATCTTAATATTATTTGGATCCAAGAGCTGGAAGAGACCCTTGGGCCACTCTCCAGGCTTGCTTTCCAGGCAGAGGAAGGAGGAAGTTAGGTCTATAGTGGGGAAGGTTTAGTTTGGATCCGTGGAGGATGCCTTGCCTTGCTCCCAGGCTTTATTATTGTTGTTGAGGATGTTTCAAGTGTTGTCTTAGTTTGGATCCATGGAAGGATGCCACTAATTGCTCCACAGGCTTTCTTTCCCGGTTGAGGGGGAGGAGGATGTCTATAATGTCTTCGTCTTAGTTCGGATCCATAGAAGGAAGCCTTGCCTTGCTCCTCAGGCTTTCTTTCCAGGTTTAGGAGGAGGAAGAGGAGGTCTTATTACTATTATTGTTATTAGTATCTTAGAGTTGGAAGAGTCTCCCAAGTGCCACCCAATCCAACCCCGTTGTGCCAGGCAGGTGACAGGAGTTACTGTTATTCATTAGGATGAGGAACTCAACTTTGCAGAATAAGAGGAAGTTATTCCATCAAGTTGAACTAATGTATATTTTTATTATTACTACTACTACTATTACTATTATTGCTGTTACAATCCCAAGGGCCACTCGATCCAACTCCAATCTGTCAAATCAGGAAAAGACAAATCATTAGGATGGGGAACTCAATTTTTGGGCATAGGAGGAGGTGGCATTACTCTACCATTATTACTATTATTGTTGTTATTATCCAAGGTTGAAGAGGCCCCAACACCCCAACTCAACCTACCAGGCAGGTGGGTATATTCATCAGGAGGGGAACTCAACTGCCATTATTCCAATATTATTGTTGTTGTTGTTGTAATTATTATTATTATTATCCAAGAGTTGGAAGAGACCCCAAGGGCCACGCAATCCAAACCCAATCTGCCAGGCAGGTGACAGGAGATATTCCTCAGGACGGGGAATTCAACTTCTGGGCACAGGTGGAGGTGCCATTATTCCACCAATAATGTTGTTGTTGTTGTTGTTGTTATTGTTGTTCAATCCAGAAGTTGAAAGAGACCCCAAGGGCCACCCAATCCAATCCCAATTTGGCAAGCAGGAAAACACAAAGTATCAGGATGAGGAACTCAACCATCATTACTATTCGTGCTGTTGTTGTTGTTACCACTACTACTAAGAGGGAAGTTGTCTCTTTAAGTCTTCTTGTGGACATAGACGGATGCCATTACCCATTATTATTATTGTTAGTAATAGTAGTAGTAGTATTAAAAGCTTATTAAGAGCTTGCTTCTTTTACTCTATGGGCATATGTGGTTGTCATTACCTATTATTATTATTATATTATTATTAGGTAAGAGTTGAAGGGAAACTCAAAACAAGGGTGAAAACCCAATATCACATGAAGGTCCACAAGCAGGTAATCCACATCACATCAGAGATACTCGAATCTTCGCAAAGGAAATGAATTTTATAATCCATATATTGAGATGGAGCTTTCCAACATGTATATCGCACATGTTGGAAACCCCAAAGGTATTCCAACATGTGCGATATACCTGTTTGAATATGAATTGAACCACCACTGCATGCATAATATGATCGTCCTGGGTTCCCGACGATCGCGGCATGTCCCTGACGCATGTAACGTCTCTACTATGTTTTGCTGCCCAGTTTGCCGAATATTGATGAAAAGCTCCATCTCAATATATGGATTATAAAATTTATTTCCTTTGCGAAGATTCGAGTATCTCTGATGTGATGTGGATTACCCGCTTGTGGACCTTCATGTGATATTGGGTTTTCACCCTTGTTTTGAGTTTCCCTTCAACTCTTACAAAACGCAACGGTTATACTCCGGACACAAAAAAACATTGATGTATATTGGGACACATCCCTAGAAGGGAATGAACTCTTGAGTTGGGAGAACTCTTGCATTTATATTTGAAAGGACTATAATCTGAATTATATCTCCACTTGCTATTGATACACTGACCTTCGCTACGAACACTGGGCAAGTTTGATTATATCTTTATGTGGTTTCTTACTTACTACATTGTAATTAGATGATTATAATATGTCTTTGAGAAATGTGTGAATATATTACGATAGATATTGAGAATCTGGTGAATTACTATTTTGTTTTCTTGGTTGTTCCCAACCGCAGTTGGCTAAGTGTCAGCTGCATAAGATCTCTCTGACCAGTAGGTCATGAGTTCGAGGACTGCCCGGGTCGAAGTGGGTGCTCGACCTTTAAGTATAGCCTGCTGTTGACCTTTGCAGCCCGAAAGACAGTTGCAAGTAGGAGATAAGGGTACCACATTAAGTGGGGAGGCAAATTTTGACTGAATTATGAGGCCATTAAAGAACTCCAGGAATGCTAAGGAATGTGGAAGGAACAACAAGAGACGCTGGGAATGCTGAGAGATGAGGAGTGCGTCAGCTCCCCCTGGTGGCTAGAGTTTGCCTCTGTTTGTCTATATGTTGTGTATGTGGAAACAGCAGGGATTGTCTGCTAAGTATGTGTACCTGTAATCCACTCTGAGTCCCCTTCGGGGTGAGAAGAGTGGAATATAAATAAAGTAAATAAATAATTAATAAATAAACAAGGGACGCTGGGAATGCTGAGAGATGAGGAGTGCGTCAGCTCCCCCTGGTGGCCGGAGTTTGCCTCTGTTCGTCTATATCAGGGGTGCTCAGAATGGTGATCGGGATCACCAGGGTGATCTTCAGGCCTCATCCTGGTGATCTTCGGCCCCTGACCAGGTTTTTTGCTGTTGGTCCTTTTGCAGCGTGCACCCCTGCACGCTGCAAAGAAGTCCTCCGTCGTTGCTCCTCCCCGCTCCCTGCTTGCGCGCCGCCTCCAAAAGCTCCAGAGTCCAAGAGGCAGAATGGGCCCCTCTTTTGGATTCCTCCTCCTCCCTCCATCCTTCTCCAGCCACTCAGAGTCGTAGGAGACTAAAGGGGGCGGGCCTGGATGACGTGATGCATGGCTGGCCCCACGCGCATGCGCAGAAGTGCCCATTCTGCCTCTCGGACTTCTCGTGAGCTCTTGGAGGCAGCACGCATGCTGGTGGCGTGGAAGTAGCAGCAACGACGGAGGAGAAGAAGAAGGACGCTTTGGAGTCATTTTCTTACCGCATCTCAAAGGTTGGTCTTTTTACTTTGGGGTGGCTGCTTGATTGTTCTGTGGCATGTCTCTTTGTTTATTTTTAATGTTTAAAAATGGCCTTTTAGCTCCAAAGCCTCTCTGCTTGCTTTGTTCCTTAAGAAATATATGTTGGGGAATATGGAAATGTGGGAGAAATGGGGTGGTTGGATGTATTTTTGCATGCCCCTTGTTTACCTTGCTGAGTATTAAATGGCCTTGCAGTTCAAAAGCCTCTTTCTTACTTTCTGGCTGATAATATGTGTCGTAATATGGCAGTGGGGAGAAATGGGGTGGTTGGATGTATTTTTATGCTCTGTTTTATATTGTTGTTATTAAATTGAAATGTTGATGTTTTATAACTTCATTTTATGTAAACTGCCCCGAGCCTGCTGGAAGGAGCGGTACATAAAAATGAATAATAAATAAAAATAAATAAATAAATAAATAAGAAAATAGTTATACGTTTTACATTTCTGGGCAGGCGATCTTTGGGACTTGGTTTTTTAATCAGTAGCTCCCATGCTGAAAAAGTGTGAGCACCCCTGGTCTATATGTTGTGTATGTGGAAACAGCAGGGATTGTCTGCTAAGTATGTGTACCTGTAATCCACTCTGAGTCCCCTTCGGGGTGAGAAGAGCGGAATATAAATAAAGTGTATTATTATTATTATTATTATTATTTGTGTGTCTCATTGTATTGTAACAAGGCATTGAATGTTTGCCAGAATCTGTTTACGCTTTAATCTGCTCTGAATACCCATGGGGAGAAGGGCGGAATATAAATAAAGTATTATTATTATTATTATTTTGAGGACTCTATCCCTCAGAAGCAGGCATGTAGCCAGGGGGGGGGCTAAGGGGGCTTCAGCCCCCCCTCGAAATTCTCAGGGTGGTCCGCGAAAAGGCCTTACTGGTACATTATTTAAACTGTTATGTTTATTCGTATCATGATCTGATCACCATGCTCATTATATCCCACATTAATGGGGTTATTGGGATAACAATACAAAAGGTTTGCTAGGGTAGACCCTCTTCCACCCAGTCTCAGCCCCCCTCGAACCAAACTCAGCCCCCTCCGAAACAAAATCCTGGCTACGGCCCTGCTCAGAAGGAAGGGAAATCCACTCCTGAAAGAGTTATTATCCTGGTGGAAAGGGGTCTCCACTTGGTTCTGTTTGAGGTCCCCCTCGGAGAGCTTTGCGGGCAATGACCTCAGATGCTCTGTAGATTTGCGGCAAGGAAAATGAAGGGTGTCGGGAAGCAGTAATGAGCAGGCTTCTCCCTTCGCACAGGAAGGGAGTTCAAAGTGCTTCTCCGACCTACACCTGCTCCAGGCAAGAAATGAGAAGTGGGTGGATCTCATGGCAAGAGGGCAAAAACCGATCAGCGATTTGTTCTCCGTGTAATTATCCTTCGCTTGGCACCATACTGCTTTAGGTGCTTTGCTGCTGATTGACACCATTTTTGCTCTTAATAATATTGGTTGTGCCTTATTTCTGCTCGTCAGCGGGAGAAACGTTGGGCAGAGAAAGGTGGCTATTTGGCTTTGTGCTAACGGGTGGCTACGTTTTGGTGACTACGGTCTTGTCACTGTTGCATTTACCTGAGGTCTCCAATCAATTGCTTTGCAACCGGGGTGGACTATGTGGGTTATCGCTGCTGTCAGGGACGGTCCGTCCATGTAAGCAACCTACGCGGCCGTGTGGGCCGCCATCTTGGAGGGGCGCCGCCACGCTGGCAGCACCGCCGGCCACACTGCCATAACAAACCTCCCTGCTGCCTGCAGCAGCTTCTGAGCATGCGCAGAGATTTTCGCGCATGCCCAGAACCTCCGGAGCGCGCTCTCCCTGCCCTGTGCAACGCCCTGTGGAAGGGCCGGCAGCGGGCACCAGGAAGCGCTAGGAGAGGCCTTCTTAGGCCCCCTCCTGCGCTTGAGGTTTCCCTCCAGCCCCACCCACGGGGCGTTGCACAGGGCAAGGGAGAGCGCTCTCCCGCCCTCTGCAACGCCCCGTGGGTGGGGCTGGCAGGGGAAACCAGGAAGCGTGAGGAGGGGCCCTCGACGGCCTTCCAAGGACACCGAGCACGGAGCGGCGGCGCGTGTGAGGAATGGATGGAGCGTGCCCAAGGTACCAAGAAATTTTTTTGGGGAGGGGGCACAAAAATTATGTTTGGGGGCCCCGGGGGGGGGGGCAAAATAATGTGTTTTAGGGGGGGCCGAAATAATTTTCGCCTACCATGCGAAATTACCTTAGATCGCCCCTGGCTGCTGTCCCTCAGATATTAAGTGTTTTCGTATTTCGTGTTTCACCCAACTCTGGACACATTCCAGCTTGTCAACATCTCCAATTGGACCCTCTGCTGGACAGGTAAACTGGGCCAGAACCGTATAGGGATTTATAGGTTAAAACCAGCACTTTGAATTGTGCTCGGAAGCTAATCGGCAGCCAGTGGAGCTGGTGTAACAAGGGCGTTGTGCGCTCCCTATACCCCACTCCCGTTTGTAGCCTGGCTGCCAAGCGTTGGACTAATTGCAGCTTCCGGGCAGTCTTCAGAGGCAACTCCATGTAGAGGGTGTTGCAGTAGTCTATTTGGGAGGTAACCAGAGCATGGACTACCGTGGCCAAGTCAGACTTCCCAAGATACGGGCATGGGACCGGGCCCAAGACCGAACCCTGCTGATGGCACTCCACTCGCCACTTCTTTCTAGGGTGAAGAGGAAGCATTGGCGAGCATCTTCTGGGTTCGTTCGCTTAACCCAATGTTTCCCAACCTTTTTTGAGCCGCGGCACACTTTTAACACTAAAAAAATCCAGGGGCACACCACCAACCAAAATGACACAAAATGAAACTCTAACACAGTAAAGAACGGCTGGGGGATGGTGGCCTGCTGGGAGCAGCTGCTGGGAGTGCTGAAGCCTGGGGAGGGGGAGGTGCCAGGCCGTGCCATGCCCCGCCTTCTCCCCCTGGCTTCAGCTCTCCCACAGCTTCCCCAGCCTTGAGAGGGCAGTGCCAAGCCAGCATTGTGCTGGCTCTGCCACCGCGGGCTTGGCACTGTTCCCTCAAGGCTGGCGGCTGTGGGAGAGCTGAAGCTGGGGAAGGGGGCGGAGCCATGCCATGCCCCGCCCCCTCCCCCCGGCTTCAGCTCTCCCACAGCTTCGCCAGCCTTGAGGGGGCAGTGTGAACGAGGGGCGGGAATCATGGCCCTCATCCCCGGTGCCGCTCTCCGCCATGACTCCCGCCCCTGGCTCGCAGAAGCCGCGCAGAGGAGGAGGAGCATGAGCGGCGGACGGGCTTCAGTGGGCGGGGCTCTCCGCACGGCTTCAGCGAACGAGGGGCGAGAGTCATGGCAGATTGGAGGCTGCGGCCCGGCCCCTTCTTCTTTTTCTTTGCCGCCGCCCGGCCCTTCCTCCTCCTCCCCCAAGCAGCAGGAGTTCGGCAGGAGGAGGGTGGAAGGAAGGGGGGCAGAGAGCTTTTCTCGTGGCACAGCAGGAGGTCCGTCACGGCAGTGTTTCCCAACCTTTTTTGAGCCGCGGCACACTTTTTACATTTGGAAAATCCTGGGGCA
This sequence comes from Anolis apletophallus, assembly GCA_030556195.1. Lineage (NCBI taxonomy): Eukaryota > Metazoa > Chordata > Lepidosauria > Squamata > Anolidae > Anolis > Anolis apletophallus. Next base: position 8,539,376 of record JARBWK010000018.1, read on the forward strand.
CACCACCAACCAAAATGACACAAAATGACACTCTAACACAGTAATACATATAGTTAATATGTTTTTAAATGTATTTATACACTCAGTGTGAAACCTGGGCCTGTTTCGATGAACACAACATAGATATCCTGGCAGGAATGGCAGAAAGACACACAGGAAGGTCTTGCTCAACAGCTGTCAGTCTAGTTACTATATTGTACTATACCATTATACTGTAATATTATTAGTACTATTACAAGTAATATAAAATATATAATTTCAATATTGTATTATTTTTAAAAGTGTTACCTTGACAAAGAGATAGATCACAGATTATCAAAGGCATATAGTGCATTCGGAAGGCTTCACAAAAGAGTCTTCCCACACAGAACTCCCATAACCAAGAGAAAATGCTATAAGAGTTTGGTGGGCATTGACCTTGAGTTTTGGAGTTGTAGTTCACCTATATCCAGAGAGCACTGTGGACTCAACAATGTTGGATCAGGACCAAACTTGGCATGAATACTCAATATGCCCAAATATGACATTTGGGAGTTGTAGTTGCTGGGATTTATAGTTCCCCTACAATCAAAGAGCATTCTGAACCCTACCAATGATAGAACTGGGCCAAACTTCCCACACAGAACCCCTAGGAAGCAAAAGGAGGTCTCTACCTGGGGAAAGGGAGGCAGGCCTTCCCAATGCATGGAGAGGGAGAGACCAAGTAGACAAGGGGTGGGGAGGGGTGGTGTTTGTAATTTTGTGTCTTTATCGAGGTAGGTTTCTTAGGGTTTTAATACTTCAACACACTAGACTCTCCCCCCCCCCCCCGGTTCCAATTTCCCACGGCACACCTGATGATCGCTCACGGCACACTGGTTGGGAAACACTGCGTCACGGCACACTGCTGTGCCTTGTCACAGCGGTTGAGAAACACTGGCGTAACCAATTACAGATCCACCTAACCGTAGTTTTGCAACAACTCAGTGATGACAGCCATGAAAGCCTTCGATAATACAAAGTTGTTGTTGCTGTTGTTGTTGCTGCTGTTGTTCTCACCTTTGCGGGAGTTCAAAGCCAGATTTTTAAAATTTGAAACACACCCCAAGCTGCCAAATGGCTTGATTTTTTTTCTTTTTAAAAAAAGGAAATACACTCGTTATGCCGAGGCATGAATCTCTTTAGTACTGCTGTCACTTTGCTGTGGCTTGATTCCCTCCTCTTGCAATTGATAGCTTAATTATCTTTCAGCGCTTTCTACTCCTTCTTGGCATATTCTCTCCCTTTTCACCTTAAAAAAAAAGGAAAAGAAATCTGTTCGTGTTCACCTAGTTTTGGAGCAGGATGTGCAAGAGGCCAATATCTCTGTTTCGGAGGAAACTCTGCTTTCTTCCAGAAAGGGGCAGGTGCCGCCTGTGAAATACTTTGGCATCTGAATGGTGACATCTTAAGGAGCAATAATGCTTTGGTATAGATCAGGGCTGTCCAACTTCTACCGGCCCAGGGGCCTGAATTCCGGTCACTGATGACCTGGGGGGCCGAAGGGTCTGCCCCCGTCCCCGGCTCCGCCCCCACCCCACCCCTGCCCTCGCTCCGCCCCCACCCCTCCCCCAGCTCCAATTTACTTACAATTCATAAGAGGCATCCATACAATCAAATATAATCTTTTACTAAGGGGAAATGCAGGGTGGGAATACATAAGGAGGGGCGAGGTGTGAGGAGGGGCGAGGTGGTCTCCGAGGGCTCCCCACTACTCTGTGGGGTCCCCCAGGGGGCCATTCTCTCCCCTCTGTTATTTAACATCTACATGCAGCCGCTTGCACAGCTGGTGCGGAGTTATGGGCTGGAGTGTCACCAGTATGCTGACGACACCCAGCTCATTCTGAGGATGGAGGGCAGGCCGGGTTCTGTCCCCGATAATGTCCAACACTGCCTCGAAGCCGTTACTGGATGGCTGCGAGCCAGTAGGTTGAGGGTGAATCCGGCGAAGACGGAGATCTTGTGGCTGGGTCGCCCGGATGATGTTAATGTCCAGCTTCCGAGCCTGGACGGTGCGGTGTTATGCCCATCGCCTTCCGTAAAGAACCTGGGGGTCCATTTGGACTCCCAGCTGACCATGGAGGCCCAGGTCTCTGCGGTCAGCAAGATCGCTTTTTCATCTGCGACAGGCAAGGAGGCTGGCCCCCTATCTCTCCCGGAACGATCTGGCCACGGTGATCCAAGCCACAGTCATCTCAAGGCTGGATTACTGCAACGCGCTCTACGTTGGCCTTCCTCTGTCGGTGACCCGGAAGCTCAGGCTAGTGCAGAACACTGCCGCCCGGCTCCTGTCTGGCACGCCAGCTGGCGCCCACATAACACCTGATTTTCAGGATCTGCACTGGCTGCCAATTGAGCACCGGATCACCTTCAAAGTGTTGGTCCTCACCTTTAAGGCCTTACACGGCCTGGGGCCAGCGTATTTGAGGGACCGTCTCACCTCATATTGCCCTCCGAGATCACTTCGGTCTGAGGACTCCAATCTCCTGGAGATACCTTCAGCTAAACTCGCAAGGCTGACTGCTACCCGCCGGAGGGCGTTCTCTGTCATAGCACCTACGCTGTGGAACGCCCCTGCCCATGCCCCGCCATCTATTCGTTCTTCTGAGGATGATGTGCTGTTCATTGTGTTAACTGTGTTATTAATTACTGTACTGCTGTTGTTTTTAATTGTTTTTAACTGCTTATTGCCTGTATTTTACTGTGCCCTTCGGCTCCTGTAAGCCGCCGCGAGCCTCAGGGAGTCGGCGGCATAGAAGCCCGAATAATAAATAATAATAAATAAATAAATAAGGGGCACCCATACACAATTACATAATAATAACATAAAGGTTAGCCTACCTTCCCAAACGCGCAGGATCCAGGAGTAGCCGGACCACGAGCAGAGGCGACGACCGACCGAGGCAGCAGCCGAGAAGGTCCAAATCGTGTCTGCGTGGGCCGCAGGGATTAAGTAGCCGAGATTTCGGCAACAGGAGTATCGCGAGACTACGGAAGCCACACGAGATTTCGCTCTCAACGCAGGCGTGATCTCGTGTGGCTTCCGTAGTCTCGCGATACTTGCTCCGGAACCCTGAAGTGGGTAATTTTTTAAAATATTATTATTTAATTAAGTTATTATTATTTTTTATTAAAAAGCTTAGGGGGCCGCAGGGAAGGGGCTGGGGGCCGTATACGGCCGCCAGTTGGGCAGCCCTGGTCTCGATCAGTGTTTCCCAACCAGTGTGCCGCGGCACACTAGTGTTCCGTGAGCGATCATCAGGTGTGCCGTGTGAAATTGGAACTTCTTGAGTCTTGAATAAGCCATGCCCCTTTATTCCCCACGGGCCAATCACATCAAGGTGGCCTTGAACTCCCGCCTGGCACCAAGTTTGCGGAGGTGGCAGGTCCAGAAGCGCCTTCTTTGAGGAGACGCCAGTAGAGCGGAAGTGCCTCGTTTGAGGCGATGCGGCGGCTGGTGTGCCTGGCGGTGCTGGGCTTGGCAGTGGGCCTGGCCCTGGCCAGTGCCTCCGCCTCCGCCTTCACAGGCTTCCTCTCCTACCCACAGCTCTACTGCCTCTTCGTCCACTGCTGCCACGACGTGGGGAACAATGGGCCCCGCCTCCGGGCAGGTACGCGAGCGGCCTATCGGGCCTCAGAGACTGTGACGTGACGTGGAAGGAGCCTCATGGGCTATATTATTATTATTATGAACTATGTATTAACATAATACTATTTTCCCTTAGTATATGCTATTATATTGTTATATTATCAGTATTTGTCGTAGTCATGGTGTATATCGTTATTGACTATGAGAGTAATGATAACAGTCAGGATTAACTCCTGTGCTTTACTGATAATATATTGTATGTACCTATAATATTTATATTATTACTAGCTGTACCCGGCACGTGTTGCTGTGCCCTATTCAGGAGATGAGAGAAAGTTTGAGTATGTAAGGGTTTGAAATGATGTGACTTATGGTCTCGGTGCGGTCATGGTTGTGTCGTTGTGGGTTCTTCTGATGGGTGGGATGAAAAATTCTTGTGGAGTTGTGTGTGAGTTGTGTAGTAGGTCTGTAGAGGTAGGCATCACGAGATCTGTGCTTGTCATGTTGTGGGGGTGGTATTTGTCAAGTGGAGGATTCGCGGTGTTTGTTTGGGATGGTAGTTGGAGAAGAGTGTGTGGTGTTGAGTGTGTAGTTGTGAGTGTGCAGTGGTAGTGTGTTGTGGATATGCGGTGTGTATGTGGGGTGTATTGTTTGGTTGTACTGTGTTGTTTTCTTTTTAGCAGTGTTATGTATGCGTTGTGTGTGTGTCTGTTGTGTTGTGCGTCTGTAGAGGTAATACAAGGTCTCTCTCTCTCGGCATTACTTCGCGAACGAAGATTCAGGAAGGACTCACCCCATGCTTTTTACAAGCGAGTTGATGACTAAAAAGGCCAATCTGAGATAGGCAAGTCCGGTTGCAGAAAGCACAGCAGAAAGTCTCCTTGGGTGACGTTGTTTCCAAGTTGCGGTTCTTTCTGCGTTGTCGTTTCTCTTTGAAACCCATTCGGCGTGTCTTCTCGAAAGAGGCCGCAACATTGTGGATAGTGCTTCTCCATGCCTCCCGATGTGAGGCCAGGGTAGACCATTGGTGATCAATCTGGCCGAGCCTGAGATGTTGTTTCAGGGAGTCCTTATATCTCTTTTGGGGGGCGCCTCTCTTGCGCTGACCCGCGGCGAGTTCACCTTAGAGTAGTATCTTTGGGAGGCGGTGGTCCTCCATCCTAGAGATGTGCCCTGCCCAGCGCAGCTGTGTTCTCAATAGCATGGCCTCAATGCTGGTGATCCCTGCTTGCTCAAGGACAGCAACATTAGTCACATAGTCGGTCCAGTGTATATTTAGGATTGTGCGAAGACAGCGCTAATGAAAGCGATCGAGGAGTCGTAGGTGTTGGCGATAGGTGACCCATGTTACAGACCCATATAGGAGAATAGACAGTATGATAGCTCTGTACACACTGATTTTGGTGCTTTGCCTCAGGTGCTTGTTGCTCCAGACTCTTTTGTGAAGCCTTCCAAATGCACTATATGCCTTTGATAATCTGTGATCTATCTCTTTGTCAAGGTAACACTTTAAAAAATAATACAATATTGAAATTATATATTTTATATTCCTTGTAATAGTACTAATAATATTATTTATTATTTATTTATTATTCGGGTTTCTATGCCGCCGACTCCCTGAGGCTCGCGGCAGCTCACAGGAACCGAAGGTACAACTACACACAAGCAATGCGATAAAACATCTAAGACAATTAAACAGTTAAAACAGCAAAATACAAAACCCCCAGGTACAGTTCAGAAATTAGATAGCGTGACACCCCAGGACAGCGGCTAAAGCGGAACATGGGCAGGACCTACTCACCAAAGGCCTGCTTAAACAAATAAGTTTTGCAGGCGCGTCTAAACGGGAGCAGGTCCTTTATAGCCCGCGTTCCAGCCGGGAGGGCGTTCCACAGCGTAGGGGCTATAACGGAGAACGCCCCCGCGAGTAGATGTCAGTTTAGCCGATTTCGCCGAGGGTATCTCTAACAAATTAGCATCCTCGGAGCGTAGTGATCTCGGGGGACAGTGTGGGGTGAGTCGGTCCCTCAAGTACGCTGGCCCCAGGCCATGCAAGGCCTTAAAGGTAAGAACCAACACCTACCTATATCACAGTATAATGGTATAGTACAATATAGTAACTAGACTGACAGCTGTTGAGCAAGACCTTCGTGTGTGTCTTTCTGCCATTCCTGCCAGGATATCTATGTTGTGTTCATCGAAACAGGCCCAGGTTTCACACTGAGTGTATAAATACATTTAAAAACATATTAACTATATGTATTCCTGTGTTAGAGTGTCATTTTGTGTCATTTTGGTTGGTGGTGTGCCCCAGGATTTTGTAAATGTAAAAAAATGTGCCGCAGCTCAAAAAAGGTTGAAAAACACTCGTCTAGTTAGTATCTTGCATGTAAATATTGTGTCTGGACGTATCCTGATTATCCCAGCTGTCTGGATTTTTGCTTGAATGCCTCTGTGTGTTTATACGCCAATCTCCGAAGGTTTTTCTCTACTGGGGAGACGGGAGAGCAAGTGCGGCCTGTCATCTTGTGTACCGTGTTGCTCTTTTGCTCGAACATGGGACGTTCTTGCCATGTCTTGTCAAGGTTGTCATGGGTATCACAGCTGACTTGTTATCCTTTCAACAAGAGAAGCTGTTTAGAGTTCGGCATTCCAAAACAGGCTCCTCGTTCTGGCAGGAGCTGTTGATCTCCTCGCAAGCGCCTCTTTTATCTACCAACTCCTTTCCCCTTCTCCGACATCTTCCCAAGCCTCATTTGTTGGATCTGCTTGGTGTTGTGTTGCTACTGATTGGGGTTTGACAGGTGCCGGTAGCAATTCTCCCCCCTTTCTCCCGCATTGCCAGTCCCGTGATCAGTAAGATCATTCCTTGACGTGGACTTGGTCTGTCAGGTTGCTTGTGCAGATGTGTACCTAACAAAAAGCAGCAGTGTTCAGATATCTTTGCAGCGCTTGCTCCTTTTGTACAGTACTCTTCACAGGCCCAGATTATCCATTAGGCTAGCATAGGCCGGAGCCTATGGGCGCAAGCCGAGGGGGGCGCCAGATCATGGCCAAAAAAAAAATGGCGATGATTCACCGCCGGTCCTCTTTTCCTCCCTCGCTCCTTCTGAGGCCACGCCGAGTTGTCCCAGAGGCAGCGGCAGCTGAGCGGCGCCCCTTCCATGCGGCGCCCCATTCATGCAGCGCACCTTCCTCTGGAACAACTCAAAGTTTAAGGAGGAACTAAAGACACAGCAGTCAAAATGCAGTTAAATCAAATGATATATGATGTGGTACTGAAACAGCCTTGGTCGCCTTGGTAGATGATCTACGCCGGGAACTCGACAGGGGGAGTGTGTCCCTGTTGGTTCTGCTGGACCTCTCAGCGACTTTCGATACCGTAGACCAGTCTTTCTCAACCAGTGTGCCGTGGCACACTAGTGTGCCGTGACGGACCTCCTGCTGTGCCGCGAGAAAAGCTCTCTGCCCCCCTTCCTCCCCCCTTCCTGCCAAACTCCTGCTGCTTGGGGGAGGAGGAAGGGCCGGGCAGTAGCGAAGAAAAAGAAGAAGGGACCGGGGCGCCGCCTCCTTCGGCCGTTTCCCCAGCCAGCCTCCAATCCGCCATGACTCCCACCATGACTCTCGCCCCTCGCTCGCTGAAGCCGCGTGGAGGAGGAGCCCCGCCCACTGAAGCCCGTTCACCGCTCATGCTCCTCCTTTGTAGGAGAGCTGAAGCTGGGGGGAGGGGGCAGGGCATGGCGCGGCCTGGCTCTGCCCTCCCCCAGCTTCGCACTCCCAGCAGCTGCTCCAGCCTTGAGGGGACAGTGCCAAGCCAGCATTGTGCTGGCTCTGGCACCGCTGGCTTGGCACTGCCCCCTCAAGGCTGGAGAAGCTGCTGGGAGAGGTGAAGCCGGGGGTAGGGGGCAGGGCATGGCACAGTCTGGCTCCGGCCCCCTCCCCATCTTCGGCACTCCCAGCAGCTGGTCCCAGCAGGCCACCAACCCCCAACCATTCTTTACTGTGTTAGAGTGTCATTTTGTGTCATTTTGGTTGGTGGTGTGCCCCCGGATTTTTTTAATGTTAAAAGTGTGCCGCGGCTCAAAAAAGGTTGGGAAACACTGCCGTAGACCACGGTATCCTTCTGGGTCGCCTTGCAGATATGGGGCTTGGGGCTTGGGGGTACTGCATTGCAGTGGCTCCAATCCTTTCTGGAAGGTCGCACCCAGAAGGTGTTATTGGGTGACACCTGTTCGGCTCCGCAACCTTTGTCTTGTGGAGTCCCTCAGGGTTCAGTTCTGTCCCCGATGTTGTTTAACATCTACATGTAACCGCTGGGAGAGATCATTCGGAGTTTCGGAGTAAGGTGTTATCTGTACGCAGATGACGTCCAGATCTGTCACTCCTTCCCACCTGTCACCAAGGAGGCTGTCCAGACTTTGAACCGGTGCTTGGCTGCTGTGTCGGACTGGATGAGGGCTAGCAAATTGAAACTAAATCCAGACAAGACAGAGGTCCTCCTGGTCAGTCGAAAGGCCGAACAGGGCATAGGGTTACAGCCTGTGTTGGACGGGGCTACACTCCCCCTGAAGACGCAGGTTCGCAGCTTGGGAGTTATCCTGGATTCATTGCTGAGCCTGGAGCCCCAGGTCTCAGCGGTGGCCGGGGGAGCTTTTGCACAGTTAAGACTCGCGCGCCAGTTGCGCCCGTACCTTGGGAAGTCTGATCTGGCTCCGGTCGTCCACGCTCTGGTCACATCCCGAATAGATTACTGCAACGCGCTCTACGTGGGGCTGCCTTTGAAGACAGTTCGGAAATTACAACTAGTCCAACGGGCGGCAGCCAGACTACTAACTACATACAGGGAGCATACCACCCCTCTGTTGTGTCAGCTCCACTGGCTGCCGGTCCACTTCCGGGCTCAATTCAAAGTGCTGGTGTTGACCTTTAAAGCTCTATACGGTTCTGGCCCAGCTTACTTGTCCGAACGCATCTGCCGCTACATCCCACCTCGTACTTTAAGATCATCCGGGGAGGCCCTGCTCTCGCTGCCGCCGGCTTCCCAGGTGCAGCTGGTGGGGACGAGGGAGAGGGCCTTCTCGGTGGTGGCTCCCGTCTGTGGAATGCGCTCCCTAGCGACATCAATTCCATCCCTCCTGACATTTAGGAAAAAAGTGAAAGGCTGGATGTGGGACCAGGCGTTCGCATAGTAGCACAGGACAGCACTTTAGTAGTTTTAATGGAAAGTTGGTGAATAGGGCTGAATGCTTTTATGGACGGAACACTGTTTTTAACATAGGTGAATGCATAGGATGTGCGAATATAATTATATTTTAATGTATTTTAGTGTCAAATGCTGGAGGGTTTTATATTGTGTTTTATACTGCAATTGTGATGTAGGCATCAAATTATGCCTTTTGGAAGCCGCTCTGAGTCCCCCCTCGGGGGTTGAGAAGAGTGGGGTAAAATGCCATAAATAAATAAATAAATAAATAATAAATAAATGTACCCGAAGTCGGGTTTGCATATAATGTCGAAATCACAATGCACAATCATGCATTCTGGTCATAACATAAATTCATCACGCCTGATACATAATATCCCTCCCGAATAGTTTCTGACTCACCGATTCCGGGGGGGGGGGGGGAGAGCTTCGAAATGGCAAGGATACTTCCCGGTTCCCAAATCGCTTCGAAATGGCTTCGAAATGGAATTTGATCCGAATTTATTCCAAATTAAGAAGATTCCAAACGAACCTAGTGCACAGCATGGTGTATATTTTCATATTTCTTTGAGATTGCCTTACCATAACTCATAAAAGCAATCGCCACGTCCTTAGTCTGCTGAAGGCAAAACCTTGCCCTTATCCAAAGGCTGTCTCTTGAATTGCTTTTGGTTCCACCGGCCAACATAATTCAAATGCATGTGTGAATGCTTGTGTACGTTTTTAAAAATGTTTACAGGATTTTTTCCCCCTTTGCTCTTCCAATCTTTCTTTCAAGCCAAGGTGTCTTATAAAAGTCAATAATTAGACAGCCTTTGCCCTCAGGCTTACAATCTAAAAGAGGCACAAAGGAAAGGAATGAGAAGGAGGAGGGAAAAACAACCACGATTGCTCCCAAATGGATAATTGATTCAGTTGCGGAGACAGATGGAAAGATACCTTACATTAGATCAGGGGTCGAGAACCTTTTTGATTCAGAGAGCCATGAAAGCAAAATATTTTGAAATTTATTTCAGTGAGAGCCATATAATATCTACTAGCTGTTCCCGGCACGCGTTGCTGTGCCCTATTTAGGAGATGCGAGAAAGTCTGAGTATGTAAGGGTTGGAATTGATGTTACTTATGGTCTTGGTGGGGTCATGGCTGTATCATTGTGGGTTGTTCTGATGGGTGGGATGTTGAAGTCCTGGGGAGTTGTCGGTGTGTGGTGTTCCTGGCGTTCTGCAGAGCTTGTGGATATACAATGTTTTTTGTCTTTCCGTCTGCTCTGTTGATGTAGAGCAGGGGTGCTCAGAATGGTGATCGGGATCACCAGGGTGATCTTTGGGCCTCATCCTGGTGATCTTCAGGCCCCAGACCAGGCTTTTTGCTGTTGGTCCTCTTCACGCGCCCCTGCACGCTGCAAAGAAGTCCTCCGTCGTTGCTCCTCCCCGCTGCCTGCTCGCGCGCCGCCTCCAAAAGCTCCAGAGTCCAAGAGGCAGAATGGGCCCCCTCTTTTGGATTCCTCCTCCTCCCTCAGTCCTTCTCCAGCCACTCAGAGTCGTAGGAGACCAAAGGGGGCGGGCCTGGATGACACGATGCATGGCTGGCCCCACGCGCAGGCGCAGAGGCACCCATTCTGCCTCTCGGACTTCTCGTGAGCTCTTGGAGGCGGCACGCATGCTGGCGGCGTGGAAATAGGAGCAATGACGGAGGAGGAGGAGAAGGACGCTTTGGGGTCATTTCCTTACCGCATCTCAAAGGTCGGTCTTTCTACTTTGGGGTGGGTGCTTGATTGTTCTGTGGCATGTCCCTTTGTTTATTTTTATTGTTTAAAAATGGCCTTTTAGCTCCAAAGCCTCTCTGCTTGCTTTGTTCCTTGAGAAATATATGTTGGGGAATATGGAAATGTGGGAGAAATGGGGTGGTTGGATGTATGTTTGCATGTCCCTTTGTTTACCTTGCTGAGTATTAAATGGCCTTGCAGTTCAAAAGCCTCTCTTCTTACTTTCTGGCTGATAATATGTGTGGTAATATGGCAGTGTGGGAGAAATGGGGTGGTTGGATGTATTTTTGCATGCCCCTTTGTTTACCTTGCTGAGTATTAAATGGCCTTGCAGTTCAAAAGCCTTGGCTGATAATATGTGTGGTAATATGGCAGTGTGGGAAAATGGGGTGGTTGGATGTATTTTTATGCTCTGTTTTATATTGTTGTTATTAAATTGAAATGTTGATGTTTTATAACTTCATTTTATGTAAACTGCCCCGAGCCTGCTGGCAGGAGCGGCACATAAAATGAATAATAAATATCAATAAATAAATAAATAAGAAAATAGTTATACGTTTTACATTTCTGGGTAGGTGATCTTTGGGACTTGGTTTTCTAATCAGTAGCTCCCATGCTGAAAAAGTGTGAGCACCCCTGATGTAGAGGTTCTGTGGTTTCCCAACTTTGGAGCACGCTACGTAGAGTTGTCCGTGGGAGAAGCATTCTGTGTCAAGGTCTATGCCACAGATTTGTAGTGTTTGTCCTTGAGCCTTGTTTATGGTGATGGCAAAAGCTAGTGTAGTGCAGTGTCTTTCTGTTCTGGCGTTTGTTCTGCCCTTTTTTGTGTGATGTATGTAGCGTTGCGAGTGTGTCGTCCGATGCTGTTCTTTTTAGGAGACATGGCTTGTCTTTTGGGTCAGCGTATGCCTGTGTGGAAGGAAGGAATGGCATACAAATGGGTTGAGCAGTAGACACAAGGTTGTGTTATGTGCGTATTGTGTTGTGTGTAGGTATTACTTTTGTGTTATTCTGGGGGTATGTGTTTGTCAGTGGTGACTGTGTCCCTGGTGCCCTATTTGTCTCCCTCCTAGATCTTGGCTTTGGCAGTTTAACCCTCAAACTCCAACTGACTAAACTGAATTCACTCAGCATTCTAATCTAGCCTTGGCTGGCTTTGGCCACCATTACTATGGTAACTGATGTTGGCCAATGGGTTTCGCTGGCTGGCGGTCTCAGAGGATTCTGGGAAATGTAGTTTTTTTGTATCGTTGTTTTGGGGGCCTTCTAGGTTTTGGGGGGGAAAGTTTCTTTGCTTAAAACCTACCTTGCCTGAGGCCTATTTCTGTTGCCAAATTTGGTGTCTCTGCGTTGGATGGTTTCTCTGTCTGTGGCAGTCGTTCGACGACGGGACCTCCTTTATATAATAGATGTATATAATAAAACTCAGTGTTTGCGGGCAGTAGTGTGGTGGGAGGAATATGTGCCAGCGTTTTCAATACCATTCAATACCATAGACACACAACATATATAGACAGACAAACAGAGGCTATTTAATATTCCAGCTTCTGGCCACCAGGGGAGCTGTCAATTCCTCATTCTTTGCATACTTCCCGGAGATTTTTATGGCCTCGTAAATCAGTTAAATTAGCCTCCCCACAAGGTGGTACCTAAATTTCCTACTTGACAGATGCAACTGTCTTTCGGGCTGCAAAGGTCGACAACAAGCTACACAATTTTGGTCGGGAGCTCACTCCAGCCAAGGCTGGCTTCGAACTCATGAACTTTTGGTCAGTAGTGATCTTAATGCAGCTGACTCCCAGCCAGCTGCACCATAGTCCCGGTGGAGATCCATTGTTGTTTGCATTCAGGATTTGACGGGAATGTCATGTATAGGTGTGGGGTCAATTACCAAGAGATATAGGCATATATTCCAAAAAATCAGGGTGGGGGATCCAAAACGTTTCTGATTCCAAGCAACTCTAGAGAGGTCCTTTGTTCCATTTTCCATGTCGAGGAGCCTGTTGTCCATAGGCACCTTTATCTTCCCGCAGAGGCGGTACCTATTGATCTACTCACATTGCATGTTTTCAAACTGCTAGGTTAGCAGAAACTAGGCTGCAGCATTTCTCAACCTGGGGTTTGGGGCCCTGGGGATGTTTCATGACGGGGTGTCAGAAGGGTCAATAAAAACAATCAGAAAGCACAGTGTTTTCTGTTGGTCATGGGGGTTCTGTGTGGTGGGGTTAAGAATCCTCTTTGATTGTAGGTGAACTATAAATCCCAGCAACTACAACTCCCAAATGTCAAGTTCTATTTTCCCCAAACTCAACCAGTGTTCACATTTGGGCATATAGAATATTTGTGTCAAGTTTGGTCCAGATCCATCATTATTTGAGTCCATAGTGCTCTTTGGATTTAGGTAAACTACAACTCCAAAATTCAAGGTCCATGCCGACCAAACCCTTCCAGTATGTCCAGTTGGTCATAAGAGTTCTGTGTGCCAAAGTTGGTTCAATTCCATCATTGATGGAGTTCAGAATGCTCTTTGATTGTAGGGGAACTATAAATCCCAGCAACTACAACTCCCAAATGTCAAGTTCTATTTTCCCCAAACTCAACCAGTGTTCACATTTGGGCATATGGAATATTTGTGTCAAGTTTGGTCCAGATCCATCATTATTTGAGTCCACAGTGCTCTCTGGATTTAGGTGAACTACAACTCCAAAACTCAAGGTCCATGCCGACCAAACCCTTCCAGTATGTCCAGTTGGTCATAAGAGTTCTGTGTGCCAAAGTTGGTTCAATTCCATCATTGATGGAGTTCAGAATGCTCTTTGATTGTAGGTGAACTATAAATCCCAGCAACTACAACTCCCAAATGTCAAGTTCTATTTTCCCCAAACTCAACCAGTGTTCACATTTGGGCATATGGAATATTTGTGTCAAGTTTGGTCCAGATCCATCATTATTTGAGTCCACAGTGCTCTCTGGATTTAGGTGAACTACAACTCCAAAACTCAAGGTCCATGCCGACCAAACCCTTCCAGTATGTCCAGTTGGTCATAAGAGTTCTGTGCGCCAAAGTTGGTTCAATTCCATCATTGATGGAGTTCAGAATGCTCTTTGATTGTAGGTGAACTATAAATCCCAGCAACTACAATTCCAAAATGTCAAGATCTATTTTCCCCACCAGTATTCAAATTGGGGTGTATCGAGTATTTGTGTCCCAATTTGGTCCAGTGAATGAAAACGCATCTTGCATTTCAGATGTTTACATTTTGATTCACAACAGTACCAAAATGACAGTGATGAAGTAGCAACGAAAATAATGTTATGGTTCGCGGTCACCACAACATGAGGAACTGTATTTAGGGGTTGCGGCATTAGGAAAATTGAGAAGCACTGAGCTAGGGCTAACAGTGGGAGCTCACTCTGGCCCACGGCTTCGAACTGCCAACGGTCCAACCTGCAAGTTTTCTGGAACTAGCCATCTAACCACTGTACTACTGTGGCTTATTTCAACATATACAGGGTTGTTGTAGGTTTTTCGAGCTATATGGCTATGTTCTAGAACAGGGCTGTCCAACTCTTCTGGACCTTGGGCTGGAATTCTGGTCACTGATCACCTGGGGGGCCAAGCCCTGGCTCCGCCCCTCCCCTGGCTTCGCCCCTCCCCTCCCCCAGCTCCGCCCCCGGCATTGCATAAATATACAATTACATATTATATTATTTAAATAAGGGGAGTGGGAGGGATGGATGGAACACATAAGGGGCATAAATATACAGAATATCAAGGCAGAAAATCCCTCTGCTTTGAACTGGAATATATGACTGTTCTACTGGCCACATTGATCAGCATTGAATGGCCTTGCAGTTGAAAGGTCTGTGTGCTTTCATTCTGCCAGTTTACCCCTGGCTGATTCCATTCAGTGCAAGTCATCAAAGTAAACTTAGGTAATTGCAAAGAATGTAAATAATTCTGGGGGGAGGAAAAGGAGAGGGAAAGGGGGTGGGAAGGAGCGCTGCTGAGGGGAAAAGCCATGTGGCCGGGTCGCTCTTCCTGTTTGCTGCCAAGGGGGCGGGGCCCGAGAGACGTCACTCCCTCCCATTGGTCCCCTCCCTCAGGAGAAGAGGAGGCGGCCAATAGAAAGCCAAGGGGCGGGACCAAATAATAATAATAATAAATAATATTTTTAATTGAAAAAAATATTTTTAAAATATTTTAAAAATATATTATTTATTGCAGTAGGGTAAGGGGCCATAGCCAAGGGGCTAGGGGGCCGTGTATGGCCCCCAGGCCGCCTGTTGGATAGGCCTGTTCTAGAAGCATTCTACGTTTCGCCTCCATCGATGGCAAGCATCCTCAGTTAACCGGCACCCATAGAGATAAATGTGATTGCCTGAGAGTTACTATTAAAAATAGGTCTAAATATAGGCCATACTATACTATACGACATCTGTATTGGCTTGATTATTAATGCCTTGGAGCAGACCTGGGCAACCTACGGCCCGTGGGCCGGATGTAGCCCCCCGCCCGATTCTGTCCGGCCAGGGGAGAAGGGCATCTGGGGCGGGGCCGAGAGGAAGGGGTGCCGCTGCCACCATCCCATCGCGGGCTGTGGGGCCTGCGTTGGCAGACAGCCCGCCGCTCTGGAGAATAATCGGAGGAGCGGCAGCTTTGGAGTGCCTGCCATCACTCCAAACCCGGGAATGGCAGGCACTCCATGGCAGGGCGATCAACTGGGGAACGGCTGGGGGCGAGAGCGGGCGGAGGCCTGCAACCTCCAATCGTCTGCTGCTCTGCTCTGCTCTGCTGCGGCGACGACTGGGTCCGCTTTGTCATCCTCTGGGCTGGGTCCATTGGGCCATTCCATCTTGCGATCCTTCCTCTCTTGAGGAGGTCTAAATTGGTTCACACCTTGTCTTCTTGAATTCCATTTATATTATTTTAGTGGGTTTTTATTATCATTTTATAATAATTTTATTATAATAATATAATAAATAATATAATATAATGTTATATTATATTATAATTTCAATATATTATAATGTCTATATATATATATATGCTATAATATAATAATAATGATATTAATACTAATAATATATGAATATTTCTTGATATATTAATATGTTAATATTAATGATGTGCAATATATAGTAAATAAATAATGTAGATTAGAATGTAGTTCAGCCTTTAGGTGCGGCCCTCCATAATACTTTTTGGCTCTCGTGTGGCCCCTTGGAAAAAATAATTGCCCACCCCTGCCTTGGAGTCTCCTTCTCCAGAGGTGTTTACGCAGAGGTCCCTTTAAGCACAATGAGAATGGCTAGATCAGTGTTTCCCAACCAGTGTGCCGGGGCACACTAGTGTGCTGTGAGCAATCATCAGGTGTGCCGTGGGAAATTGGAACCTCCAGGAGGGGAGGGAGGAGAGTCTAGTGTGTTGAAGTATAAAAACCCTAAGAAACCTATCTCAATAAAGGCCCCCTCCCCACCCGTTGTCTACTTGGTCTCCCTGTCTCCATGCATTGGGAAGACCCGCCTCCTTTTCCCCAAGTAGAGACCTCCTCTTGCCTCCTGGGGGTTCTGTGTGGGAAGTTTGGCCTAGTTCTATCATTGGTGGGGTGAATGCTCTTTGATTGTAGGGGAACTATAAATCCCAGCAACTACAACTCCCAAATGTCAAGGTCTATTTCCCCTGAACTCCATCTGCGTTCCTAATTGGGCATATTGAGTATTCATGCCAAGTTTGGTCCTGATCCAACATTGTTTCAGTCCACAGTGCTCTCTGGGTGTAAGTGAACTACAACTTCCAAACTCAAGGTCAATTCCCAAGCAAACCCTTTCAGTACTTTCTGTTGGTAATGAGAGTTCAATATGCCAAGTTTGGTTCAATTCCATTGTTGCAAGAGTTCAGGATGCTCTTTGATTGTGTGTTAACTATAACTCCCAGAAACTGTTACTCCCAAATGTCAAGGTCTATTTTCCCCAAACTCCATCTGTGTTCACATTTGGGCATATTGAGTATTCATGCCATGTTTGGTCGTGCTCCAACATTGTTTCAGTCTACAGTGCTCTCTGGATATAGGTGAACTACAACTCCAAAACCCAAAATCAATGCCTACCAAACTCTTATAGTGTTTTCTCTTGGTTATGGGAGTTCTGTGTGGGAAGTTTGTGTCTTTCTGCCATTCCTGCCAGGATATCTATGTTGTGTTCATTGAAACAGGCCCAGGTTTCACACTGAGTGAATAAATACATTTGAAAACTATATGTATTACTGTGTTAGAGTGTCATTTTGTGTCATTTTGGTTGGTGGTGTGCCCCAGGATTTTGTAAATGTAAAAAGTGTGCCGCGGCTCAAAAAAGGTTGGGAAACACTGGGCTAGATAACACACAGGTGTGAGCCAAAAATGCACAGCTGTAATTTCTTGGCTGTTGACTAGCCAGAACCTGTGCAGAGACAGGTGACCTAAATGCTCAAAGGTAGGGAAGCCAACCTCTGCAAGAAGCCCCTTTGGCAGCTAGGTATGTTTACCTTGGAGAAGAGAAGATGGAGAAGGTATATGAGAACCCATTGAGACTCGGATACAATGGACCAAGAGGCCCAAAGTGTATGAAAAGATGTGCCCTCAAAGGCTTTCATGGCCGGAATCACTGGGTTGCATGTTTCAGAAGCATTCTCTCCTGATGTGTCGCCCACATCTATGGCAGGCACCCGCAGAGATCGTATCTTGGAAACGAGGCAAGTGGGGCTTATATACCTGTGGAATAATGTCCAGGGTGGGAGAAAGAACTCTTGTCTGTTGGAGGCAAGTGTGGATGTTGCAATTGGCCACCTTGATTAGCATTGAATATTTATTTATTTATGACAATTATTATTAGTATTATATTGCATTGCATTATAATATTATCAATATTATATGTATATATAATATATTATAGTATTGCCATAGCACAATATCATATTATTAGTAGTAGTATTATTATATTGTATTACATTATAATAATATCATTAATATTATATGAATATACAGGCCCGGATTAAGGCTTGGGGCCGCCCGAGGCCACACCCGGTAAGTGCCGCTCCGGGGGGGTGCCTGAGGGGGGGGGTGGGGCCACCTGAGGGGGCGGGGCCAGCGCGAGCGAGGAGGCGGCTGGAGGGAAGCCCCGTCAGATGCCCTACGGGCGGCGGGATTTCCCCTACCGGCTCCTTCTCTCTCGCGCGGGTGGGCACTGAAAGAAGGAGCGCGGCGCCCGCCCGCGCGCGAAAGAACGAGCCAGGAGGAAGTCCCGCCGCCTCCTCGCTCGCGCGCTGCTCCTTCTTCCAGTGAAGGAGGGAGGGGCGCCCGTGCATGCGAGCGAGGAGGCAGCTGGAGGGAAGCTCTGTCAGACGCCCTACGGGCGGCGGGACTTCCTCCCGGCTCCTGTTGCGCGCGGGCGAGCGCCGCACTCCGTCTTTTAGTGAAGGAAGGAGCGCGGTGCCCGCCCGCGCGCAACAAAAGGAGCCGGGGGAAAGTCCCGGCGACCGTAGGGCGTCTGACAGAGCTTCCCTCCAGCTGCCTCCGCTCGCCGCGCAGCTCCTCCTGCCAGTGAAGGAGGGTGGGGCGCCCGTGCTTGCGAGCGAGGAGGCGTCGGGGGGAAGCCACGTTAGACGCCTAGGGGCGGGACTTCCCCCCGGCTCCTTCTCCCTCGCGCGGGAAGAGGGAGGAAGGGAGGAAAAAGGCCGGCCTGGAACCCGCCCCCCCCCCCACACTCTCCTGGCTCCTCTCCTTGGCTCTTTCTCCCACTCGCTCCCTCCCTCCCTCCTCAACAACTGCAACCTAGATGCCGTGGCGACCCGAAGGTCCGGTCGCCATTTTGCCGCCCGCCCATGGCCGCCGCCTGAGGCCATGGCCTCGTCTGGCCTTATGGTTAATTCGGGCCTGTGAATATACATTATATTATGCCGCCCTTTTTATTATTATTTATTTATTTCACGATATTTATATGTCGCCCTTCTCAACCCCAGAGGGGACTCAGAGCAGCTCACAAGCAAAATGCAAATACAATGAACTATAATTATTGCCACAGCACAACATCAATATTACATATCACATTGAACTATAACAATTATATCGCAATATTATTAGTAATATTGCATGTAACACAAAATATATAGTTATAGTATCATATTATTATGATTATTATTAGTAATATATTTCATTATATTATCAATATTATAGGTATACTATATACCAGTGTTTTTCAACCTTTTTTGAGCCGCGGCACATTTTTTACATTGACAAAATCCTGGGGCGCATCATCAACCAAAATGACACAAAATGACACTCTAACACAGTAATACATATCGTTAATATGTTTTTAAACATATTTATACACTCAGTGTGAAACCTGGGCCTGTTTCGATGAACACAACATAGATATCCTGGCAGGAATGGCAAAAAGACACACACGAAGGTCTTGCTCAACAGCTGCCAGTCTCTCTGTGTGTTCTTATGTATCAATAAGGAAAGAAGGGAAGAGAGAAGGAGGAATGGAACCAAAGAGCAAAGAACGGGAGGAAAGAAACAGGTAGAGAAGGAAGAAAGAAAAAGGCTGCACGGTTGCTCCCTTGTTCCCGCAATGCCCCACGGAAGGAGCGCCGTGCAGATGGTGCACGTGCATGGAAAATGCGCCACGCGGAAGGTAGATCTTTTTGACTTGGTTGTTTCAAAAGTAGCTTGCATGCTGAAAAAGTGTGGGCACCCCTGTCCTAGACACTTGGGAAATGCCCGATGTGTGAACCAAAACAACAACCAGCATCATGATCTTGTTTGCTGTGGACTCATCTTGTTGTGTTTCAAATAATGATAATAATTTATTTATATTCTGCTCTGGGCAAATTCCAAACATAAAAGGCAAACATTCAGTGCCCAAATACAACAACGATACATCCATACTAACAGAATTTAACAACCCGACATATAAACACGAGTTATGACATAATTAAAATTAAATAAAAAATGCAGCCTGTTATATAAGACATAAGACAGAACATCAAACATCGAACAGAAGCATCAATTTCCCAGTTCCTTGGGGTGAATAGATTAATCGTTGCTCAAGATATCCATTGACCTGGTGGGGCGAGCAGGGCACGGATACGGATGGTAGCTATCAATCAGAGGTATAATTGTAGTATTAACAACTAGACTTGTCCACAGCTGCATGGTATACGTTGGACTCCTGCAGAGGTGAGAGGATCCCTCTTAGCCGTTGCTGAACGTAGCATTTGTTGCGTTTTCTTAGTGGGTTTTTAGATAGTTTGTAGGTTGTGTTTCTTCATCCGTTTCCCTATGCGGTCAGTGGCTCACTTGATGTATGGGAAGAACCCTTTTCCTGTGGGTGTATCTTTGTCTTGACTCTCATGGCTTGGTCTTGGTCTTGCATCTCTTCTGAGGTCTGTGGTCTTGACTCTCATGGCTTGGTCTTGGTCTTGCATCTCTTCTGAGGTCTGTGGTCTTGACTCTCATGGCTTGGTCTTGGTCTTGCATCTCTTCTGAGGTCTGTGGTCTTGACTCTCATGGCTTGGTCTTGGTCTTGCATCTCTTCTGAAGTCTGTGGTTTTGACTCTCATGGCTTGGTCTTGATCTTGCATCTCTTCTGAAGTCTGTGCTCTTGACTCTCATGGCTTGGTCTTGGTCTTGCATCTCTTCTGAGGTCTGTGGTGGAGCAGGCCCGGATCAAGGCTTGGGGCCGCCCGAGGCCACACCCGGTAAGTGCTGCCCCCGTGGGGGGGGGGCGCCTGAGGGGGCGGGGCCACCTGAGGGGGGCGAGGCCGGCGTGAGCGAGGAGGCGGCGGGGGGAAGTCCCGCCCCTAGGTGTCTGACGGGGCTTCCCCCCGACGCCTCCTAGCTCGCATGCACGGGCGCCCCTCCCTCCTTCACTGGAAGAAGGAGCGGCGCGAGCGAGGAGGCGGCGAGACTTCCTCCCAGCTCCTTCTCTCGCGCGTGGGGGCGCGCGCTCCCTTCTTTCAGTGAAGGAAGGAGCGCGGCGCCCGCACGCACGCAAGAGAAGCAGCCGGAGGAAAGTTCCGCCGCCTGTAGGGCGTCTGACGGGGCTTCCCCCCGCCGCCTCCTTCTTGCAGTGAAGGAGGGAGGGGCGCCCATGCATGCAAGCTAGGAGGCGTCGGGGGAAAGCCCCGTCAGACGCCTAGGGGCGGGACTTCCCCCCGGCTCCTTCTCCCTCGCGCGGGAAGAGGGAGGAAGGGAGGAAAAAGGCCGGCCTGGAACCCGCCCCCCACTCTCCTGGCTCCTCACCTCGGCTCCTCCTCCTGCTCGCTCCCTCCCTCCTCAACAACTGCAACCTAGATGCCGTGGCGACCCAAAGGTCCGGTCGCCATTTTGCCGCCGCCCCCCGCCCATGGCCGCCGCCAGAGGCCATGGCCTCGTCTGGCTTTATGGGTAATCCGGGCCTGTGGTGGAGTCCCCATTGACCCATAGAGCAGTGTTTCCCAACCAGTGTTTCGCAGCACACTAGTGTACCGTGAGTGATCATCTGGTGTGCCGCGGAAAAACCTCTTTCCCCCCCTTTCTTCCCCCTCCTGCTGAACTCCTGCTGCTGCTGCTTGAGGGAGGAGGAGGAAGGGCCGGCAGTGAGGCTGAGGTGAGCCGAGGGAGGGTCGGAAAGGGGTGGAGTGTCCCCCTACTCATGAGGAAGAGGCCCGCGTGCTCATCATTATTTGAGTCCACAGTGCTCCAGCGAAGTCGTGTCCACCGCTCATGCTCCCCCTCCTCCCCGCGGCCTCAGTGAGCAAGGGGCGGGAATCATGGTGGAGAGCGGCTCCGAGGACGGGGAATTGCTGCCTTCTCCCTCTCCCCGTGAGCCACTACCTGTGGCAATGGGAGCGGCTGAGGATGGCGGCGGGACCCTGGGCCCGGAGTCTGGGCTTGATGGCGGCCCTCGGCCTGCTCTACTGCCTGAGGGGCCCGCTTCGGCTGAAGGAAAACCTGGCAGCAGGTGAGGGACTCTGTCTGTGAGGCGAAGTGAGGAGGGGAAGGAAGATGGTGAACAGGGCCAATAGAGAATGGAAGGGTAAAAGGAAGGCCCACCTGAGCTGTGTGTGCCACAGAGGGGGCATCAGGGGGTTTGGGACCACATGTTTCAATGCTGTGGAATCCTGGGAGTTGTAGTTTGGGGAGGCACCCTCTCTCTTTGCCAGGGAGTGTTGAAGGCTTGTAAAACCACAGCTCCCACTCCAATAGCACCGAGGCAAGGCAAATTATTTGAGTCCACAGTGCTCTCTGGATATAGGTGAACTACAACTCCCAAACGCCAAGGTCTATTTTCCCCAAACTCTATGTGTGTTCATAGTTGAGCATATTGAGTATTCATGCCAAGTTTGGTCCTGATCCAACATTGTTTGAGTCCACAGTGCTCTCTGGATGTAGGTGAACTACAACTCCCAAATGTCAAGGTCTATTATCCCCAAACTCCATCTGTGTTCACATTTGGGCGTATTGAGTATTCATGCCAAGTTTGGTCCTGATCCAACATTGTTTCAGTCCACAGTGCTCTCTGGATCTAGGTGAACTAAAACTCCATAACCAAGGCCCACCAAACTCTTATAGTCTTTTCTCTTGGTTGTGGGAGTTCTGTGTGGGAAGTTTGTGTCTTTCTGCCATTTCTGCCAGGATATCTATGTTGTGTTCATCGAAACAGGCCCAGGTTTCACACTGAGTGTATAAATACATTCAAAAACATATTAACTATATGTATTACTGTGTTAGAGTGTCATTTTGTGTCATTTTGGTTGGTGGTGTGCCCCAGGATTTTGTAAATGTAAAAAATGTGCCGCGGCTCAAAAAAGGTTGAAAAACGCTGGTATAGAGGAGGGACTTGGCTGCACGCCACAGACACTTTCCAAGGCAAGGAGGCAAGTTTACCTGCAGGCAGGTGAGCTTTCTAAGCCTGCATGCCAGTTTCCGGGTCAAGTTTACTCCAGAGGAGGCACTCAGCTGCGGGCAATTGAGCTTTCTAGGCCTGCATACCAGTTTTCGAGGCAAGTTTACTCCAGAGGATGCGCTGAGCTGCGGGCAATTGAGCTTTCTAGGCCTGCATACCAGTTTCCGGGTCAAGTTTACTCCAGAGGAGGCACTGAGCTGCGGGCAATTGAGCTTTCTAGGCCTGCATGCCAGTTTCCGGGTCAAGTTTACTCCAGAGGAGGCGCTTGGCCTCGGACAGGTGACCTTTCTAGGCCTGCATGCCAGTTTCCGGGTCAAGTTTACTCCAGAGGAGGCACCCGGCTGCAGGCAGGTGAGCTTTCTGGGCCTGCATGCCAGTTTCCAAGGCAAGGAGGCAAGTTTACTCCAGAGGAGGAGCTCAGCTGCAGGCAGGTACACATGTTTTCTGGGCCTACACGCCACACACTCTTTCCAAGGCAAGGAGGCTGCTCGTAAAAAGCAGTCAGGAGCCAAGATTGGTTTCTTCTTGCTTTTCTGTCAAAACTGATTTTTGTACCGAGAGGGGCCTCCAGGTTACATGCTCCTGAAGGTAATGAAAATAACGAAAGAATGGATGAAAACAAAGGAAAATGGTTCCGCACACAACCCTAATACTCACGGATAAGTCGATGTTGTGTATAAGTCTGGGGCAGGTTTCAGGACGAAAATTTAGAGTTTTAATATGATTGATGGATAAGCCAAGGATCGATCTGCAGAAAGGCATCCAGAAAGGATAGAATGATGCCATGGCTGTCGCCCCCCCTTGGGCCTTGGGACCTGACCTCCCTGGATAAACCACACAACAGCTGAGGTACAACAAGTTTTATTGATTAATAAGTTTAGTAAAAGGTTTGGAGGCAATCCGTATAGTGTCTCCAAATAGCAGCCAAAGTCAGGGTGTTGCAGGAAAGTGTGATCCGTGGCAACAGGATCACAAGCGGAGGAAAACGGGAACACAAGCCGGATGCAAAGAAAGTCTTTTCGAGGATCCCAGCCGGAGTAAATAAGGCTGGGTTGGTTTGCTTAAAGGCAAAGAGTTCAATAGGTAACAAAGTCTTTCAGGATCAATCACAGGATCTCGACGATGAACAGGAACAAGGCACAATGCAGGGTCAAGTCAGCCCGGCGTAGGCTGGCTGGCACAAGCTTGGCTGGGAGACCCGATGTGGCCTCTTTCCCCGTAGCGTCTCCTTAATGCGGCGTTGGTACGAGATACTTGCAATGGGCATCTCTTGGCAATTATAGTATTCCCTGGCTTTGAAGTAGGTACGTCGAGTGTCACAGCTCTATGATTGATGGTCGTCTATATGTTATGTTACCTCAGTCTTTCTGGTATGCACAGCTCGTTAGTGGCTACCATCTGGACAAAAGGGAGGCGCTCTCTCGGCTCCTTCGGAGCGCCTCGCTATCAGGGAGGCTAGATGGCATAACCTTGAGCTGCCTATGTTATGCATTCATCCCTGGCTTCTCACGGGAAAGAACGGGAGGCCCAGGGCAAGGTTTGAGAGTGAAGCAAGCTGGCTTGGGCAGCATCTTACTGCCGCCTTGGCTAGAGTCTCGCTCAAGCAAAAGTGATGCCTGAAGCCCTTGAGGTGTGACAATGGCAGAGGAAGTAAATGGAGACAATAGAAACGCCTACAAGCACAGCCCAGGGGTTAAAGCTGAGAAAAGAAAGACAAAGTCTCTTGTCCGCAGGAATGAAAATATGTTTGGAAACCGGGAACGTGTTGAAGAGCACTGAAAAAGGATGGCAAATTGAACGAGTAACTACCACAAATCGTCTCCCCTCCCCTATAAGATTTCTCAAATTGATATAATTAAAATGGAGAGATAGGTGATTCAGGATTGTTCAGAACACGAGCATCACTATTTGGCACCGTAATTGGCACGTGTCAGAGCAACAAACACACAAATTAGCTTACATGCAAATGAGGTGCAAGTGTTACCGTCACTCGGAATGCGTCAACAGCAATCACTCGACTCCGTTGAACTCTCGGGACACATACACAATCTCCATGTAATGTCCTTATAGAGCAGGCATGAGCAAACTTTAACTCTCTGTGTGTTTGGGACTGCAACTCCCACAATTCCTAACAGTCAGTGGGTTGTTAGGAATTGTAGGAGTTTCAGTCCAAAACACCTGGAGGTGTAAAGTTTGCCCATGCCTCTTCTAGAGCAGTGTTTTTCAACCTTTTTTGAGCTGTGGCACACTTTTTACATTTACAAAATCCTGGGGCACACCACCAACCAAAATGACACAAAATGACACTCTAACACAGTAATACATATAGTTCATATGTTTTTAAATGTATTTATACACTCAGTGTGAAACCTGGGCCTGTTTCGATGAACACAACATAGATATCCTGGCAGGAATGGCAGAAAGGCACACACGAAGGTCTTGCTCAACAGCTGTCAATCATGGGAAAACTTTGGCCCTCTGGGTGCTTTTCATTTTACTAATTGTCACCCTCCCCCCTTGTGATGCCGCTGCTTCTGCCAAACCCCCCTCCCGCCCCCCTGGAGACCCACGAGCAGGAGGCCCATCACCGTCCCGTAGGGGAGGGCTGCGCTGAGTGACTGAAGCGCACACGGGCTCGGCTGAGCAGGACAAATAGGAATTGAGCACACGGGGTGGCTCTGAGCCTCGGAACAAACTGCAGTGTCGCAGCCATCACCACCTTCAGCTCTCCTTCCCGAAGGGGTTCAGCCGCCCCAGGAATGCCCCGTGTCCCTTCGGCTTCTCTGCTGTCACCTTGGGGCTAGATCGGGAAGGAACCAAGTCGGGCTGTGGAGCTGCGCATCCCGGCCTCTGCGCTGCGAACCCGGAGCCCAGCCAGGAGAGGCCAGGAGATGAGGGGTTGCTCCCTTTCCCCAGCGTGGAGGGGCTAGAGAGCAGAAAGCCTCATCTCGAGCCTCCGGGAGCGGGGTCGGATGGGGGCAGCTCCCGCGGACTCCTCCTCTCTCCTCATCCTTGCTGCTGGAGGGGAGGAGGGCAGAAGAGCGCCTAGGAGCCAGGAAGCAGGAGGAGCCACCGCCCGGCCAGGTAGCCCTTGGCATGCAGAGGGAGGGAAGGAAGGAAGGGAAGGAGAGAGAGAGGAGAGAGGGAGCAAATTTCTGGATGCTGAGGGCTTTCCTGGCGGGCTGGCATTGCTGCTTCGCCTCATTTCCACTCCCTGAAGGTGCCTGCTAGGCTCTCTCTCTCTCTCTCTCTCTCTCTCTCTCTCTCTCTCTCTCTCTCCCACTGTAATTTCCCACGGCACACCTGATAATCTCTCACGGCACACTACTGTTCCGCGGCACACTGGTTGAAAATCACTGCTCCAGAGTAAGAAACAGGTTACAAGCCTCCTTAAAATGTGCACCTGCTTGTAGCTGAGCACCCCTCCTCTAGAGTAGAGCTAAAATCCCTGAAATGATGTGAAGGGGAACCTGAAAACATCCCCCCCCCCGGTAATGGTCCGATAGAAAATTGATCTTTCGGCACCCCAGAGCGAAATTAAATATCTGCCCTCCCGATTTCGAGAGGCTCCCAAAAAACAGATCAGGGCCCCTCAGAAAGCCAAGACACAAAACGGGTCAAGGTTTACCCCGAAAGCACAACTCTAATGAGTATATACAGTTCCAGTTATCAGGCAAACCAGGCCCGGATTAACTGATTTTGGTGCCCTAGGCCACACTTAGGAAGCCCCGCTCCCAGAGTGCTGCTGGGTATGCACGGCAGAGGCCCCAGGGGTGGGGCTTCCCTCCGTGTTATCCTTGCCCCGCCCTCCTTCCTTGGGCACCCAGGGACACGGCGGAGGAGAAGGCAGAGGTGCCCTCCTGCCACATGCGCATGCCCGCCAGGTGCCAGCAGCCCTGGGTGCGGGGCTTCCCTCTGCGTCTTCCTCCTCATGCCCTCCTTCCTTGGGCGTGAGAAGGATGACGAGGCAGAGGGAAGCCCCGCCCCAGAGCCGCTGGCGGGCATGCGTGTGTGGCAGGAGGGCGCCTCTTCCTCCCCCGCTGTGTCCCTGACTCCCTGGATGCCGCGCATGGCCGGCTGCGGCACCAAGGGATTCCTTTCCTTCCTCCTCCACTCGGGCCTCGCCCCCGGAAGGAGTGGCGTCACTCAGACTGCACTCCTCCTCCCTCCCTCCTTCTGAGACCACGGCGAGTTGTCCAAAATACAGCGACAACTGCCCTGCGTGAATGGGGCGCCACATGGAAGGGCGCCGAGCAGCTGCCGCTGGAACAACTCGGCGTGAGTCATCGCCATTTTTTTTGGCCTTGATCTGCCCCCCCCCCTCGGTTTACGCCCATAAGCCACGGCCTTGCTGCCCTCAATGATAATCTGGGCCTGAGGCAAACATGGTTAGAGTTGATCTCTCTCTCTCTCTCTCTCTCTCTCTCTCTCTCTCTCTATATATATATATATATATATATATATATAAAGGAAGACCCGTCATCGAACGACTGCCAGAGGCAGAGAAACCTTCCAAGGCAGAGACACCAAACTTGCCAACAAAAATAGGACTCAGGCAAGGAAGGTTTTTTAGCAAAGAAACTCCTCCGCCCCCCAAAGCCTAGAAGGCCCCCAAAACAACAATAAAAAACTACATTTCCCAGCATCCTCTGCGGCCGCCAGCGAATCCCATTGGCGAACATTGGCCCACACAAAATGCAGGGAGGATGAATTCCCATAGTAACGGTGGGCGGAGCCAGCCAAGGCTAGGATAGAATGCTGAGTGATTTGAGTTTAGTCAGTTGGTGTTTGTGGGTTAAACTGTCAAGGTCAAGCTCTAGGAGGGAGCAGGTTCCCACACTCGAGAAACACAATCCAAAAGACCAAGCCAGCACAAAATACCACACATGACAGCCACACAACTTGTGGTGCCTACCTCTACAGACCCACAACACAACACACACAACACACACAACGCATACATACCACTGCTAAACTGAAACCTACACAGTACAACCAACTAACACAGGAGGACATAACAACTACCAGGAGGACATAACACTAACACAAATAGGGCACCAAGGACACAGGCACCACTGACCAACACATACCGCCGGAATAACACAAACTTGCACCCCCCCCCAAACAATACTACAACACAAAAACCCACCCCAACCAAAATTCACAACAAACACCACTGGCAAAAGCAACACCCCCTCCACATCACAACCAGCACACAGCCAGACTGAGACAACTATGTCACCACAACACACACAAAATACACCCCATAAATACCTGACAACTTCCCCAACACAAAACCCAGGACTGCACTCACTACTCACCACCACACACACCTCCAAATACACACACGTCCCAGGCACAATGCTCCAGCAATTCCTACCCACAGAACACAATTTCCTATCACAACCCATCCCCCCAACCTTACGGGACCCCGCACACACAACACCTACCACTACCACAAACAAAAACCAACTCCACCTATACTCCAACCACAACACAACACTGCACTGTTACTCCACAAACACACACAAACACCCAAAATACCCCACCCACACAAGCTTCAACCTCTACATCAACAAAGCAGACGGAAAGACAAAAAACATTGTATATCCACAAGCTCTGCAGAATGCCAGCAACACCACACACCGACAACTCCCCAGGACTTCAACATCCCACCCACCAGAACAACTCACAACGACACAGCCATGACCCCCAAGACCATAAGTAACATCAATTCCAACCCTTACATACTCAGACTTTCTCGCATCTCCTAAATAGGGCACAGCAACGCGTGCCGGGTACAGCTAGTATATATATATATATAGAGAGAGAATGTTAATGCACAAAAAAACCATACTCCATTTGGGCTGCTACTCCTTCATTTGCTTCAGTAGGCAAATGGGTACCAGTTGCATCTTATTGGGTGGGTTTTACCATTATAATATTGGGACAGATGTTCGTTCTTTCCGTGTTAGCCTTGCATTTTAGCCCACTAGAGGGTGATGGTGACCGGATGGAGCTGCAGGTTCACAGTGTTATCTGCAGTGGATTTGGCTGCTTTATAGTCATTTTGGCTTTGTAACCTTTTATTTATTTATTCAAAAATAAAGGCAACATAGTAAAAGAGCCAAGCTCATTTACAAAAAGACCACTGTATACTATATGTTGCTAAAAATATGCAGCTGTCTCACTAGCCACTACAATAATAATAATAATATTATTATTATCTGCCTCACCTCATTGGCTTGAGACAGGGCACAACATGGTTAAAACACACAGAAAAATAGAATAGTAATAATAATAATAATTATTATTATTAAGATGAATATTAATAAAATGCAGATATTAAAATACACAATGAAATATAATAATAAATACAGTCGACTCTCCGTTAACTGGAACTCGAGTAACTGGAACTTTCAAGCAACTGAAAAAAAGAAATAATACTTTAAATTTATTTTTTTTAAATAAATTAAGCAAACTAGTAAAACCGTGTAACGTTGTTTGTTTTTATTTGCTTTTAATTGCTGTATTCCAATGGTAATATCAGTTGGCGTTTTGTGTATTTTAATGCTTTTAACTACTGTATTTATGTTTTAATACACCCTAATATTTAAATCTGTTTTAATGTTTGTATATTTGGGGCTTGAAATTGTACATTTTCCTCTTACTAAGAAAAATAAGTGTGTATATAAATAATACATTATTTTTATTTTATTTTTTAAGGTTGTTAGTTGCTGTGAGTGTCTTTTAAGAGGAAAAAAGTGGGGTAATAATAGTAA
The DNA here is from genome assembly GCA_030556195.1 of Anolis apletophallus. Taxonomy (NCBI): domain Eukaryota; kingdom Metazoa; phylum Chordata; class Lepidosauria; order Squamata; family Anolidae; genus Anolis; species Anolis apletophallus. The sequence goes on from JARBWK010000018.1 coordinate 8,568,661, forward strand.
TAATAATATTAATCGTAGAATCATAGAGTTGGAAGAGACCAACCTTCTGCCAAGAAGCAGGAAAATTGCATTCAAAGCACCAATCACACTTTAGAAACAAAGTGCTAGAACCCCCCCCCCAAGTTTTGTAAGTACATTTGAACTATTTTAAAATCCATTTCACATGCTTAATTATTTAATTAATGTGCATGCGCAATTACTATTAACATAATAGTAATGCAATTTTGTTAGACTTGTTATATAGTAATGAAATTTTCGCCAATTACACTTTAGAAACACTTTAGAAACAAAGTGCTAGAAACCCCCCCAGTTTTGTAATTACTTTTGAACCATTTTAAATCAATTACACATGCTTAATAATTTCATTAATGCACATGCGCAATTACTATTAAGGAAACAGTAATGCAATTTCGTTCTCGTTCTAGTAATGAAATTTTCGCCAATCACACTTTAGAAACACTTTAGAAACAAAGTGCCAGAAACCCCCCCAGTTTTGTAAGTACATTTCAACCATTTTAAATCCATTGCACATGCTTAATTATATCATAAATGCGCATGTGCAATTACTATTAACGAAATAGTAATGCAATTTCGTTATCTTGTTCTAGTAATGAAATTTTCGCCAATCACACTTTAGAAACAAAATGCCAGAAACCCCCCCAGTCTTGTAAGTACATTTGAACCATTTTATAATCCATTGCACATGCTTAATTATTTCATTAATGCGCATGCGCAATTACTATTAACAAAATAGTAATGCAATTTCGTTATTCTCATTATAGTAATGAAATTTTCGCCAATCACACTTTAGAAACACTTTAGAAACAAAGTGCCAGAAACCCCCCCCCAGTCTTTTAAGTACATTTGAACCATTTTTAAATCCATTGCACATGCTTAATTATTTCATTATTGTTCATGCACAATTACTATTAACGAAATAGTAATGCAATTTCGTTCTAGTTCTAGTAATGAAATTTTCGCCAAACACCCTTTAGAAACACTTTAGAAACAAAGTGCAGGACCCCCACCCCCCAGTTTTGTAAGTACTCTTGACTGATTTAAAAATCCATTGAACAGGCTTAATTATTTCATTAATGCGCATGCTCAATTACTATTGACGAAATAGTAATGCAATTTCGTTAGTCACGTTCTAGTAATGAAATTTTCGCCAATCACACTTTAGAAACACATTAGAAACAAAGTGCCAGAAACCCCTCAGTTTTGTAAGTACATTTCAAGCATTTTTAAATCGATTGCACATGCTTAATTATTTCATTAATGCGCATGCACAATTACTATTCACAAAATAGGAATGCAATTTCACTCTCGTTCTAGTAATGAAATTTTCGCCAATCACACTTTAGAAACAAAGTGCCAGAAACCCCCCAGTTTTGTAAATACTTTTGAACCATTTTTAAAATCCATTGCACATGCTTAATTATTTCATTAATGTGCAGGTGCAATTACTATTAACAAAATAGTAATGCAATTTCGTTAGTCTCGTTCTAGTAATGAAATTTTCACCAACCACACTTTAGAAATACTTTAGAAACAAAGTGCCAGAAACCCCTCCCCAGTTTTGTAAGTACTCTTGACCGATTTTAAAATCCATTGAACAGGCTTAATTATTTCATTAATGCGCATGCTCAATTACTATTGACAAAATAGTAATGCAATTTCATTATCTCGTTCTAGTAATGAAATTTTCGCCAATTACACTTTAGAAACACTTTAGAAACAAAGTCCCAGAAACCCCCCAGTTTTGTAAGTACATTTGAACCATTTTAAATCCATTGCACATGTTTAATTATTTCATTAATGTGCATGCGCAATTACTATTAACGAAATAGTAATGCAGTTTTGTTCTTGTTCTAGTAATGAATTTTTCGCCAATCACACTTTAGAAACAAAGTGCCAGAACCACCCCCCCCCCAGGTTTGTAAGTACATTTGAACCATTTTTAAATCCATTGCACATGCTTAATTATTTCATTAATGTGCATTGGCAATTACTATTAACAAAATAGTAATGCAGTTTTAGACTCTTGTTCTAGTAATGAATTTTTCGCTAATCACACCTTAGAAACAAAGTGCCAGAAAACCCCCCCCCCAGTTTTGTTAGTACATTTGAACCATTTCTAAATCCATTGCACATGTGTAATATGTTCTGATAAATGTACATAGATGTTTCAGGTAGTCCTGGATATATGCCATAGTACCTTGCCATATTTTCCCTTCATATGTTGTCATTTTTATCACTGTAAAAATAATGGCCGACTCTGCCCTCTGAACCTTTTATATGAGAAAGCCTTCACTCTTCAATAGCTATCGTAATTTTGTCGGCAGCCGTAATATTTCTAGTATTACTCCGGATCTGCTTCATGTTCAGTCTAATTTGGGGGGAAGGGGTTATGACAGGGAGAATGTGAATGCTTCTGGCCAACTAGGTGATATATAGTAAAATCAAGGATTGTGTTGGGTTGCGGTGCAAACACGTGTCAATGGGTACGTCCTGGGAGTAGTAGTGCCTATGGATGCATCCAGGGAGTTGTAGTTTGGCTATGGGTGCATCCAAGGAGTTGTAGTTTGGCTATGGGTGCATCCTGGGAATTGTAGTTTGACTATGGGTGCATTCTGGGAGTTGTGGTTTGGCTATGGGTTCATCCTGGGAGTTGTAGTTTGACTATGGGTGCATCCTGGGAGTTGTAGTTTGACTATGGGTGCATCCTGGGAGTTGTAGTTTGACTATGGGTGCATTCTGGGAGTTGTGGTTTGGCTATGGGTTCATTCTGGGAGTTGTAGTTTGACTATGGGTGCATCCTGGGAGCTGTAGTTTGGCTATGGGTGCATCCTGGGAGTTGTCGTTTGGCTATGGGTGCATCCTGGGAGCTGTAGTTTGGCTATGGGTGCGTCCTGGGAGTTGTCGTTTGGCTATGGGTGTATCCTGGAAGTTGTAGTTTGATTATGGGTGCATCCTAGGGGTTGTAGTTTGGCTATGGGCGCGTCATGGGGGTTGTAGTTTGGCTATGGATGCATCCTGGGAGTTGTACTTTGACTATGGGTGCAACCTGTAAGTTGTAGTTTGACTATAGGTGCAACCTGGGAGTTGTAGTTTGGCTATGGATGCATCCTGGGATTGTAGTTTGGCTATGGATGCAACCTGGGAGTTGTAGTTTGGCTATGGATGCAACCTAGGAGTTGTAGTTTGGCTATGGATGCATCCTGGGAATTGTAGTTTGGCTATGGGTGCATCCTGGGAGTTGTAGTTTAACTATGGGTGCATCCTGGGAGTTGTAGTTTGGCTATGGATGCATCCTGGGAGTTATACTTTGGCTATGGATGCATCCTGGGAAATGTAGTTTGGCTATGGACGCATCCTGCGAATTGTAGTTTGGCTATGGACGTGTCCTGCGAGTTGTAGTTTGACTATGGGTGCGTCCTGGGAGTTGTAGTTTGGCTATGGACGCGTCCTGCGAGTTGTAGTTTGACTATGGGTGCATCCTGGGAGTTGTAGTTTGACTATGGGTGCATCCTGTTAGTTGGGCTATGGGTGCATCCTGGGAGTTGTAGTTTGGCTATGGATGCATCTTGGGACTATTAGTTAGTAGTTTTTCAAGCTGTATAGCCATGTTGCTGAAGCATTCTCTCCTGACATTTCACCCACATCCTTTGGTAGACATCTTCAGAGGTTGTGAGGATCTGTTGGAAACTAGACAAGTGAGGCTTATATATCTGTGGAATGATGTTCAGGGTGGGAGAAAGTGTCTATGTTGCTAAGGATTACGTTTCCAACTTTTTTCCATTATGCTTCAACTCTGGTTTTCCTACATAAGGACAATCTTAGGTTTCTTAATTTTTTTTAAATTATCAGATCAGACTTAATTGCCAAACTATGAGCAAAAAAATGTTTCCAGAAAATACTGTAAATCTCTTCGTGAGCATATTCCTCACAAAGAGATAAGTGGATACATAAGATTGTAATGGACCACGTATAAATTAGATTGGTTACTTATTACTTTGGCCAGTATCCAGATAGGTTTTTTCTATGGCCAAAGGCACTGGAAGCCCTTATATTTCCTGGTTATCAACTATTGGTGTGACTTTCAAAGACAATTGAAGGGGGGACGGATGGACGGACAGACGGGGGGCTTGACAACTCGAAATGGAAAGAGATCTGAGTCGCCACATCTGTTTGGCTTGGATTTAGTAAACAGTGTTTACCTCTCTCGGCATTACTTCGCAAACAAAGATTCTTAGGAAGGACTCATCCCACGCTTTTTACAAGTGCGTTGATGATTAAAAAGGCCAATCTGAGATAGGTTAAGTCCAGTTGCAGAAAGCACAGCAGAAAGTCTCCTTGGGTGATGCTGTTTCCTATGTTGCGGTTCTTTCTACGTTGTCGAGTCCCGTTCGGCGTGTCTTCTCGAAAGAGGCCGCAGCATTGTGGATAGTGCGTCTCCATGCCTCCCGATGTGACCATTGTTGGTGATCAATCTGGCCGAGCCTGAGATGTTGTTTCAGAGAGATCTTATATCTCTTTTTTGGGGCGCCTCTCTTGCGAGATCACCATAGAGTAGTATCTTTGGGAGGCGGTGGTCCTCCATCCTAGAGACGTGCCCTGCTCAATAGCATGGCCTCAATGTTGGTGATCCCTGCTTGCTCAAGGACAGCAACATTCATCACATAGTCGGTCCAGTGTATATTTAGGATTGTGCAAAGACAGCGCTGATGAAAGCGTTCGAGGAGTCGTAAGTGTTGGGATAGGTGACCCATGTTTCAGACCCATATAGGAGAATAGACAGTATGATAGCTCTGTACACACTGATTTTGGTGCTTTGCCTCAGGTGTTTGTTACTCCAGACTCTTTTGTGAAGCCTTCCGAATGCACTCTATGCCTTTGCTAATCTGTGATCTATCTCTTTGTCAATCTTGGCGTCTGAAGAGATGATGCTTCCCAGGTAGGTCAACAGCTGAACGGACTTAAGCACAGATGATGGTGTTCTTCCTGTGGTGCGGGCTGGTAGAGGACTTCCATTTTCTTCAGGCCCAAAGAGCTGCTGCAGCTGCTGCAAAGCAGGATGTGAGGCGCTGCAGGGCTGCTTCTGAATGGATGACAAGGGAAGCATTGTCAGCAAAAAGCAGCTCACAGACTAGATAGTTTAGAGTCTTAGTGCGAGCTCTCAGTGTTTTTATAAAATCAGTAAAGAGCACATTGCGTAGTGTAGATGTTCAGAGACATTCAAAGCTTTCTAACAACTTCCAAGATTGGCTTTTAAGGGGGGGGGGGGATCCCCAGAGGCTTCGAAAATTGTGAACCTATTCATTTTAGCACTCCCAAAGAGTTACGTGCATAAAATATATGTTTCTTGTGAAGAGTCAGCTCAAAACAAACAAACAAACCCTGATTACTGTACTTACAATTTTACTAAATAATGCTACGTAAAGGTTGTCCCCTGACATTAGTTATGTATTTATTTATTTACTTTATAATATATTCCGCTCTTCTCACCCCGAAGGGGACTCGGAGCAGATCACAGGTACACATACTTAGCAGACAATCCCTGTCGTTTCCACATACACAACATATAGACGAACAGAGGCAAACTCTGGCCACCAGGGGGAGCTGACGCACTCCTCATCTCTCAGCGTTCCCAGCGTCCCTTGTTGGTCTCATAATTCAGTCAAAATTTGCCTCCCCACTTAATGTGGTACCTTTGTCTCCTACTTGACAGATGCAACTGTCTTTCAGGCTGCAAAGGTCGACAGCAGGCTACACTTAAAGGTTGAGCACCCACCTCGACCTGGGCAGGCTTCGAACTCATGACCTATCTTGAAGATGGAGGGCAGCCTTGAATCCGTACCCGATAATTTCCATCGTTGCCTTGAGGCCGTCACTGGATGGCTGCGAGCCAGTAGGTTGAAGGTGAATCCGGCAAAGACGGAGATCCTGTGGCTGGGTCCTCCGGGCTGTAGGGATGTTCAGCTTCCAACCCTGGACGGCGTGACATTATGTCCGTCGCCCTCTGTTAAGAGCTTAGGAGTAACCTTGGACCCCCTGTTGTCGATGGAGGCCCACGTCTCCAGCGTCAGCAGGGTAGCATTTTTCCATCTTCGCCAGGCGAGGAAGCTGGCCCCCTATTTGTCCCGGCGCGACTTAGCCACAGTGATCCAAGCCACGGTCATCTCGAGGCTGGACTACTGTAACGCTCTTTACATTGGCCTTCCTCTGTCGGTGATCCGGAGACTCAAGCTGGTGCAGAACGCTGCAGCACGACTCCTGGCGGGGGTCCCGATTGGCCACCACATCACGCCAATCCTGCGCGAACTGCACTGGCTCCCAATTGAATGCCGGATTGCCTTCAAAGTGTTAGTCCTGACTTTTAAGGCCTTACATGGTCTGGGGCCAGTGTACCTGCGGGACCGCCTTGTCCCATATCATCCCACCAGATCACTGCGCTCCGAAGAGCTAAACCTCCTGGTCATCCCAAATGTGAGGACCTACCATCTGTCCGCAACCCGCCGCCGGGCTTTCTCTGTTGCAGCCCCTACCATGTGGAACGCACTGCCCGCCGGCATCTGTGCCACCCAGGGCCTCCTCCCGTTCAGGAGAGCAGTTAAGACATTGCTGTTCCAACAAGCCTTCGGAGTTAGCTAAACTTTAGCTCACACCGCCTAGCTGTCAGCCCACTGCGACTCCATTTGTTGCTTCAACTGTTCTAATTGTAATTCCATCTTAATGGTATTACTGTGAGTTATTATGAGTTATCTGACAATTGTATTTTACGAACTGTTGTAAGTCGCCCCGAGCCGTTGGGGGGGGGGGGACAGACAAATGTGAAATAATAAATAAATAAATAAATATATACTGGTCAGAGAGATCTTATGCAGCTGACACTTAGCCAGCTGCACCACATTCCCGGTGCATAAAGTCCAGTCGTGTCCGACTCTGTGGTGGGGGGTGCTCATCTCATTTCTAAGCCAAAGAGCTGGCATTGTCCACAGACACTTCCAAGCTGAGATTTCGGCAACAGGAGTATCGCAAGACTACGGAAGCCACATGGGATTTCGCTCTCAACACAGGCGTGATCTTGCGTTGAGAGCGAAATCCCGTGTGGCTTCCGTAGTCCCGCGATACTTGCTCCGGAACCCGGAAGTGGGTAATTTTTAAAAAATATTATTATTTAATTTATTTTGTATTTTTATTTTTTATTGAAAAGCTTAGGGGGCCTCGGGGAAGGGGCTGGGGGGGCCATATACGCCCCCCCGGGCCGCCAGTTGGACAGCCCTGGTATAGACAGTAAAGGTTCTGAAAACCGAGAGATGATAAAGCAGGCAAAAGTTCTGTACTGGTTTGAGAACTTCTTCTCATGTTACGGCTTTCAAGTTTAGACGTCCCCCCTTTTCCATATTGACATAGAAGAGTAAACATCCGATACGCATTCTAAGCACAACTCTTGACTTCTGTACCGATCTGTTGATGTTCCATTGGTTTCGTGCTTTCATCTCTCTAGCCATGCATAGTTTTCGTAACTCTGTCCATAAATTCTGCTGCATTTTGCAGTTCTCCTCACCTATGCAAACACAAGAAATGATCTGCAAATGGGCAGTTTATATGCTAGCCTTTATTCCCTAGATTGTGATGGATAAGACGGCTAGGGGTGAAAGCTTTCTTAAAAGCTAAATAGGCTAAAGATTAAATACCAAGGACAAAGTTCTTCTGCTGGTTGTAACTCAAGTATATCCATTAAATTGGTGAGATTTACATAAGTATGGGTTTACCATTCCACAGTTGATTTAATTGGGTCTACGCTGGGTGATCGTTATAATTGGATTTAGCCCTCGATAATGCCTCCTTCTCACCCACATTAAGGAAGAGTCCGAAGATGAGGCTCTATGAAGTATCTTTTAATAAATAATAATAATAAAACTTTATTTATACCCCGCCATCATCTCCACTTGATTTTTTTGGGGAGATGACGATATAGGAATGTTTGATTGAAATTGGTGGTAGCATGTAATTATAATAGTTGATTGATTGATTGATTGATTTTATTATTTATGAGTCGCCCTCCACGTCAGTGCTCCGGGCGACTTACACACAAAAACACATAAAAGAATTCAATAGTTAAAAGCTAAAAGAATAAAAAGATTAATTAAATAGTTCCAGTAGCTCAGGCTAAGTCTGGAGGGGGTCCTTAGCCATAAGCCTTTCGGAAGAGCCAGGTCTTCAGTGCGGTCAGGAACTGGGGCATGTCCCGGATAGCTCTCTGATCCGCCGGCATCAAGTTCCAAAGGACAGGGGCCGCGATGGAAAAAGCTCTCCGTCTCGTGGTGTCGAGGCGGGCCTCACTCACACCTGGGATGCGGAGAAGGTCCCTGTTTCCTGAGCGCGGGATGGCGCGATATGGCATCTCAGTGGTGTCCCGGTGAGGAGTCTGGCGGCTGCATTCTGCACCAGCTGGATTTTACGAGTGGTTGACTGCGGCAACCCCACGTACAAGGCATTACAGTAGTCCAGCCGTGATGTCACTGTGGCATGGACCACAGTAGCCAGCGCATCTGATGGAAGGTAAGGTGCCAGTTGACGTGCCTGGCGTAGGTGGAAAAAAGCTCCCTTACTTGTCGCAGCAACCTGGGCCTCCAGTGAGAGTCTCGAGTCTAGTATCACACCGAGACTCTTCACCGACGGGGCCGGGATCAGCGGCTCTCCCTCAAAGAGAGGCAGCGGAATGGGTGGCTCTGGGCGTCCCGGCCATAGAATCTCAGTCTTTGATGGATTGATCTTGAGTTTGTATGAGCGGAGCCATCTGGTCACTGCCTCTAGTCCTTGTCTGAAGTTCTCAGGCACCGATGTTACACCTGGCTCAAGCTTCAGCAGAAGCTGGGTGTCATCTGCATATTGGTAGCACCCCAATCCAAAACTTCTGGCTATGCTTGCCAAGGGTTGGGCGGAGATGTTAAAAAGCGTTGGTGACAAAATGGCGCCGTGGGGACTCCACAGTCCAGGGTGGATTTCTTGGACGCTTGGCCTCGCCACTCAACACGCTGCGAACGGCCCCGCAGGAAGGAATCGAACCAGGCCAAAGCTGTGCCTTGAATCCCAATGGCTGATAGTCGCCGCAACAGCAAGTCATGGTCCACCGTGTCGAACGCCGCGGTGAGGTTTTGTTAATGGTTTTGTTGTTGTTTTATAATAATTTGTATTAATTGTTTTTATTGAATGTATTATATGGAAACAACATTACCCAAGGAGACTTTCTGCTGTGCTTTCTGCAACTGGACTTGCCTATCTCAGATTGGCCTTTTTAGTCATCAACGCGCTTGTAAAAAGCATGGGATGAGTCCTTCCTGAATCTTCGTTCGCGAAGTAATGCCGAGAGAGAGATTTATATGGCATCATCGATGCAGTTGTGAAGCCGCCCTGAGTCCCCTTGTGGGAGAAGGGTGGGGTAGAAATAAATTAAATAAATCTCTATCTCTATCTCTCTATATAATAAAAGGGAATGTTTGTATGTATGTATGTATGTATGTATGTATGTGGCTGCGTTCTGATTGGCTCCCAGCCTGTACATTCTGACAACATGATTGGTTGCCAGTGAGGGAGTATTTGCATAACACCTCTAATTGGCCAGCCAACACAAACATTCCGACACTCTAAACTGCCAGAGGAGGATAAGGCAAAGGCCTGAGGCAGTCAGCCATGGTGGGAGTTTCAGACCAAAACACTTTGCGGCTCCCAACAATGACAGACAAACTTGAACAAGACCAAATCCTGGTGCTTTGAAGGAGGGCAGACCATGGATGGCAGACCATGGATGGCCCAGTACAACTTCCCCAGACCCACCCTCATCCTCTGACATCAAGACTGGTGAGCCCCAAGACCCACTCTACATCCTGGTGCAGTTTGAAGGAGGGCAGACCATGGATGGCAGACCATGGATGGCAGACCATGGAGGGCAGTACCTCCAATCACTTCCCCAGACCGCTGCTACCCTCATCCTCTGACTGATCAAGACCAAACTTGGCACACAGAGCCCCCATGACCCACTCTACATCCTGGTGCTGTTTGGAGGAGGGTTGACCGCAGATGATGGGACTTGCAGTACCTTCAGTAATTTCATGATACCACTGACACTCCCAATAATGATGGATCAAGGACAAACTTGGCAGACAGAGCCTCCATGGCCCACTCTACATCCTGGTGCTGTTCGGAAGAGGGTGGACCACAGATGATGGGACTTGCAGTACCTTCAGTAATTTCATGATACCACTGCAACTCCCAATAATGATGGATCAAGGACAAACTTGGCAGACAGAGCCTCCATGACCCTCTCTACATCCTGTTTGGAGGAGGTTAGACCATGGACGATGGGACTTGCAGTGCCTTCACTAACTTCCTGACACCACTGTGAGCCACATAAATAACTGCTAAAGACTAACTAATACGTTTATCAAAAAACCTGGGCACCGCCGGGTCCCCAAGCTAGTAAATAAATAAAATTCTGGTTAAACCATTCTGACCTTCTTCAATGTAAATGTGCTTGCGTATCCTTCCAATAAAAATAAATAGAGTAAAATAATAAAGGTCATAATAATAATAATAGAGTAAAATAATGGAAATGCCATATTAAGAATAATAAGTAGAGTAAAATAATAAATGTAATAATAATAATATTAATAAATAGAGTAAAATAATAAATTTAATAATAACAACAACAATAAGTAGAGTAAAATAATAAGTAGAGTAAAATAATAAATGTAATAATAATAATATTAATAAATAGAGTAAAATAATAAATTTAATAATAACAACAATAAATAGAGTAAAATAATAAATGCAATAATAATAAAGTAAAATAATAAATGTTATAATAATGCATTTATTATGCATTTATAATAGAGTAAAATAATAAAGGTAATAATAATAATAGAGTAAAATAATGGAAATGCCATTTAATAATAACAACAATAATAAGTAGAAGTAGTAAAATAATACATGTAATAATAATAATTAATAAATTTAATAATAACAACAACAATAAGAGTAAAATAATAAATGTAATAATAAAAAATAAATTAATAAATAGAGTAAAATAATAAATGCAATAATAATAAAAAGTAAAATAATACATGTTATAATAATGCATTTATTATGCATTTATAATAGAGTAAAATAATAAAGGTAATAATAATAATAGAGTAAAATAATGGAAATGCCATATTAGCAATAATAAGTAGAGTAAAATAATACATGTAATAATAATATTAATAAATAGAGTAAAATAATAAATGTAATAATAAAAACAATAATAAAGTAAAATAATAAATGCAGTAATAATAATAAAGTAAAATAATAAATGTAATAATACATTTATTATGCATTTATAACATAGTAAAATAATAAATACCTTAACTCGAGTATAAGCCGAGGGGGGCCTTTTCAGCCTAAAAAAAGGTCTGAAAAACTAGGCTTATACTCGAGTATATACAGTATATCACATGAAGGTCATAGAATGGATCCCTCGTGTAATATATGGGCCTGCTTAATAGAGTTGATGCCTCAGTGAAGGCATTCCACTAGTTGCTTAACGTCGTCTTTTTGATAGGATTTTACCAAAATAGTCTTTGTCAGGTACAGCACTAAGCATCCAGATTGCAGAACACTTAACTCCCGCAGAACAGAAGCAAAGCCTGCTGAGTGAAAGCACTGCGGGGAAAATGTGATGGAAACAAGATGCCTTTTGAGAGCTCCCTGTGGTGGGAACGGAGTGGCTCTCTGTGTCGGAAGATGAGGTGCCTTCCCTGTCGAGGCCACCTGCTAGCATGGAGCAGCCAGTGTCACCGCGCATCCTTTTGGTCTCTCTGGCAGTGCCGTTAATGGAGCATTGGGAAATGTTTTGCTCATGTTTGCAGTGCAAGCAACAGATAGTAGAAACAACAGAATGTGAAGGTGATAGGCTGACAATGGAGGGGGCCTGTTCCCATATCTATCTATGTATATAATAAAAGTCAGTGTTTGCGGGCGGTGGTGCGGAGGGAGGAATATGTGCCAGCGTTTCGATTGGTTGCCACTGTGGGATTATTTGCATAAAGGACACTGATTGGCCAGCCTCAGAACTCCAACACTCTAAGGCACCAGACAGAGGGGATTGGTTGCCACTGAGGGAGTATTTACATAAAGGACTCTAAATGGCCATCGACATTCCAAAATTCTAAGGTGATACAGAGAGAAAAGGAAAGGCCTCAGGCAGTCAGTCACTGCGGCCCACAGCAATGACAGATCAGGACCAAACTTGGCACACAGGGGCCCAATGGGCCACTTCACAACCTGGTGTGGTTTAGGGCAGTATGGGCCACGAATGATGGGATTTGCAGTACCTTCACCTGATTCACTTCCCAAATAACACTGTAGTCCCTAAAAATCACAGACCAGGCCCAAAATTGACAGCAAGGCTTCCTTAACTTCATTTTCCCGACTAGGCCTCAGCTCATGGGATATTGTTAGGCTTCCTCAACTTGATTTTCCTGACTAGACCCCCAAAAATGACAGAACAAGACCAAGCTTGGCACACAGACCCCCCCCCCAAGATGCACCCTACATCCTTGTGCAGTTTGAGGGAGGATGGACCATGGATGATGGGACTTGCAGTACTTTAATTCACTTCCTTAGAGCACTGTGGCCCACACCAATGACGAATCAGGACCAAACTTGGCACACAGAGGCTCAATGGCCCACTTTACACACCTGCTGTGGTTTACAGCAGGATGGCTCACAAATGATGGGATTTGCAGTATCTTCACCCGATTCATTTCCCACAGAACATTGCAGCTCCTACAAATCACAGACCAGGCCCAAACTTGGACACAGAGTACCCATGACCCACTATGCATCCTGGTGCAGTTTGGAGGAGAATGGACTATTGGACTCTGATAGAGGGAAAGAAGTAGGGGAAGGAGAGAAGGAAGGAAAGAAAGGTAGAGAAGGAAGGAATGAGAGAAGGATATAAAAAAGTGAAAGGAGGAAGGAAAAAGAGAAAAGGAAGGAAATAAAAGAGAGAAGGAGGGAGAGAAAGAGGGAAAAAAGTAGGGGAAGGAAAGAAGGAAGGAAAGAAAGGTAGAGAAGGAAGGAATGAGAGAAGGATTTAAAAAAGTGAAAGGAGGAAGGAAAAAGAGAAAAGGAAGGAAATAAAGGAGAGAAGGAGGGAGAGAAAGAGGGAAAAAAGTAGGGGAAGGAGAGAAGGAAGGAAAGAAAGGTAGAGAAGGAAGGAATGAGAGAAGGATATAAAAAAGTGAAAGGAGGAAGGAAAAAGAGAAAAGGAAGGAAATAAAAGAGAGAAGGAGGGAGAGAAAGAGGGAAAAAAGTAGGGGAAGGAGAGAAGGAAGGAAAGAAAGGTAGAGAAGGAAGGAATGAGAGAAGGATATAAAAAAGTGAAAGGAGGAAGGAAAAAGAGAAAAGGAAGGAAATAAAAGAGAGAAGGAGGGAGAGAAAGAGAAGGAAAAAGTAGGGGAAGGAATGAGAAGGAAGGAAAGAAAGGTAGAGAAGGAAGGAAATGAGAGAAGGATTTAAAAAGTGAAAGGAGGAAGGAAAAAAGAGAAAAGGAAGGAAATAAAGGAGAGAAGGAGGGGAGAGAAAGAGGGAAAAAAGTAGGGGAAGGAGAGAAGGAAGGAAAGAAAGGTAGAGAAGGAAGGAATGAGAGAAGGATATAAAAAAGTGAAAGGAGGAAGGAAAAAGAGAAAAGGAAGGAAATAAAAGAGAGAAGGAGGGAGAGAAAGAGGGAAAAAAGTAGGGGAAGGAGAGAAGGAAGGAAAGAAAGGTAGAGAAGGAAGGAATGAGAGAAGGATTTAAAAAAGTGAAAGGAGGAAGGAAAAAGAGAAAAGGAAGGAAATAAAGGAGAGAAGGAGGGAAAGAGGGAAAAAAGTAGGGGAAGGAGAGAAGGAAGGAAAGAAAGGTAGAGAAGGAAGGAATGAGAGAAGGATTTAAAAAAGTGAAAGAAGGAAGGAAAGAGAGAGGGAAGGAAGGAGAGAGGGAATGAAAGAGGCAAGGAAAGAGGCAGGGAAGGATGGAACCAAAGAGCAAAGGAAAGGAGGAAAGAGACAGGTCGAGAAGGAAGAAAGAAGAAAGGAAAGAAGGGAAAGAAAAACAGGGAAGGAAGAAGAGAAAGAAAGGAGAGAAAGAGGGAGGGAAGGTTGGTGTGGCAGGTACAGCTAGTATTACATATGTTAGTGTGTGTGTTTATGCTTCTACAACAACAACAACTAATACTAATACTACTTATTCCTTCTATTTTTCCCCTTCACCTCCTCCCCTTCCTCCTCCACCACCTCCTCCTCCAACGGGTTGAGTTTCCTTATCCTAATTCAGTGTTTCCCAACCTTTTTTGAGCCGCGGCACACTTTTCACATTTCCAAAATCCTGGGGCACACCACCAACCAAAATGACACAAAATGACACTCTAACACAGTAATACATATAGTTAATATGTTTTTAGAATGTATTTATACACTCAGTGTAAAACCTGGGCCTGTTTCTTTTTATTTTATTTTATTTTTTTATTGAACATTTTCATTTAGCACATACACATACAGAAGACCGGGGGTGGGGGTAGGGGTGGACGTAGGGGTGGTGGAGATTTGACATAAAATGACACTCTAACATAGTAATACATACTATGAGCACCGTGGACTCAAACAATGTTGGATCAGGACCAAACTTGGCATGCATACTCAATATGCCCAAATATGAATGCAGATGGAGTTCAGGGGAAATAGACCCTGACATTTGGGAGCTGTAGTTGCTGAGATTTATAGTTCCCCTACAATCAAAGAGCATTCTGAACCCCACCAATGATAGAACTGGGCCAAACTTCCCACACAGAACCCCCAGGAGGCAAGAGGAGGTCTCTACTTGGGGAAAGGGAGGTGAACCTTCCCAATGCATGGAGAGGGAGAGACCAAGTAGACCAGTGTTTCCCAACCTTTTTTTGAGCCGCGGCACACTTTTAACATTAAAAAAATCCGGGGGCACACCACCAACCAAAATGACACAAAATAAAACTCTAACACAGAAAAGAATGGCTGGGGGATGGTGGCCTGCTGGGAGCAGTTGCTGGGAGTGCCGGGCCGAGGGAGGAGCCAGGCCGTGCCATGCCCCGCCCCTCCCCAAGGCTTCAGTTCTCCCACAGCCGCCAGCCGTGTGGGGGCAGTGCCAAGCCAGCATTGTGCTGGCTCTGCCACTGCTGGCTTGGCACTGCCCCCTCAAGGCTGGCAAAGCTGTGTGGGGGGACTTCTGAAGACAACACTTGGTAAGCTCATTCTCCTACCCTGCCCATCAACCCCTCTATGCCTATGGGGGACTTATGTTGTGTTTGTTCCATATAGTTGTGTTCCATATAGTTGTGTACTTTTCCCGGTCGCGAATCGTCCTGAGGAAGCACCCGAAACGGGAAAGATCTCAGTACTTCATCCCGTTGACGAGACGCCTTACCCATCGTGGGGTTTATTTTACGTTTGGGGACCTCTCCACACCGCATTTGCCTGGACCGTTTTGCAACGCTCACTAGCATCCCTGTTCACGGAGCATCTCCCTCCTTGCCCCCTCCTTTGGGTGGGCGGAGTCATGTCCCGCCTGACGCTTTGTTTACTACGTCCCTGCCCGGAGTTCTGGGTTCGGCGGCTTTGCAGCCATAAGTCACTCGGGGGGTTTGTATACGTTATATTGGGACTCATTTTTGTCCTACAACCATATAGGTGATGGTTCTCAGTACTGGGATTTCCCAACACTGTGTGCTTTACTTTATTATTATCAGAAACGGGGGAACTGTGAACTACGCAACGGTCTGCATTTTTGTATAGAGTGAGAGGTTTACACCTCATTATTTCTTTGTTTAGATGCTTGTGCATCGTGATGCTTTTGCATGATATATAATTTTGATTTATGTATATAAACCATTGCATTGCATTACCTCTTTGTTGCTTTTTTGATATATAAAGCTGTGTGAGCGCTGAAGCCGGGTTGGGGGGGGGGTGCCATGCCCTGCCCCCTCCCCCGGCTTCAGCTCTCCCACAGAGGAGGAGCATGAGCGGTGGACGGGATTCAATGGGCGGGGCTCCTCCTCTGCGCGGCTTCAGCGAGCGAGGGGCGAGAGTCATGGTGGGAGTCATGGCGGATTGGAGGCTGGCTGGGGAAATGACCGAAGGAGGCGGCGCCTCGGCCCCTTCTTTTTTTCTTCGCCGCCGCCCGGCCCTTCCTCCTCCTCCCCCAAGCAGCAGGAGTTCGGCAGGAGGAGGGGGGAAGGAAGGGGGGCAGAGAGCTTTTCTCGCGGCACACCTGATGATCGCTCACGGCACACTAGTGTGCCACGGCACACTGGTTGAGAAACACTGAAGTAGACAACGGGTGGGATGGGGGGGGGGGGTTTTGTAATTTTGTGCCTTTATCGAGGTAGGTTTCTTAGGGTTTTTATACTTCAACACACTAGACTCACACCCTTCCCCTCCTGGATGTTCCAATTTCCCACGGCACACCTGATGATCGCTCACGGCACACTAGTGTGCCCCGGCACACTGGTTGGGAAACACTGTCCTAATTGCTTGGAAGCAGGAGGTTCCTAGATTTTATTTTCTTCGTAGTTTGGAACATATGTCTATGCATATACACAGTGGATGGGGAAAGGGGGCTAGTCAGATGTTCAGTACCTGCTGATTTTTCTCTCTCAAGGAGCCTACTGGGGAAAGAGAACATGGGAAAAGACTCCTTCTGCACAAGATCCATGCAAAAAAGCAGATGCCCCAGATGCTACCCAGACTGTCACCACACAAAATAGCAAGGTAGCTTGAAAGGGAGGGGAAAGGCCAGCTCTCCATGAATCTTTTTCATTCATTTTGATATAACAAGGTTATTTCATATTCACCCTTGTGACCCATTTCCAGGGCCCTATTGGATCAAGGGGGATCAGCGCTGCTCGCGTTATTGGACCTCACGGCAGCTTTTGATATGGCAGACCAGTGTTTCCCAACCAGTGTGCCGTGGCACACTAGTGTGCCGTGTGTGATCATCAGGTGTGCCGTGGGAAATGGGAACCTCCAATACCCTTTCTTCCCCCTCCTGCCGAACACTTTTTCTTCTCCACTCGGGCTCCCTTCTTCCCAGCCTCGCTCTGCTCGCTTTGCCTCGCTTTGCTCTGGGGCGAGTCTACGCAGTAGCTCCCGCACGAGTCACGTCTTCCCCCCTCCCCTCCTGAACATGCTCACGCTGCCCCCTCAGATTAAAATGGCGGCAGAAGCGGCCATGTAGAAGAAAAAGTGTTTGGCAGGAGGGGGAAGAAAGGGCGCGAAGGGGGAGGGGGAGGAAGAGGTCTCTGTCGAAAGCTGGCATGGGCAAACTTGGACCTTCCAGGTGTTTTGCACTCCAACTTCCACCATTCCTAGCAGCCTCAGGCCCTTTTCCTCCCCCCCCCCCCCCCCCTCTCAGCCACTTAAGCAGGAAAGGGCCTCAGGCTGTTAGGAATGGTGGGAATTGAAGTCCAAAGCACCCAGAGGGCCGAGGTTTTCCCAAGCCTGTTTTAGGGACCTTAAAGTGGTGAGCCTCCTTCCAACATTGTGATTCTGGATAGTTTGGTTCAATTCCATTGTTGCAAGAGTTCAGGATGCTCTTTGATTGTGTGTTAACTATAAATCCCAGAAACTGTAACTCCCAAATGTCAAGGTCTATTTTTCCCAAACTCCATCTGTGTTCACATTTGGACATATTGAGTATTCATGCCATGTTTGGTCCTGATCCAACATTGTTTCACTCCACAGTGCTCTCTGGGTATAGGTGAACTACAACTCCAAAACCCAAGGTCAATGCGCACCAAACTCTTATAGCATTTTCTCTTAGTTATGGGAGTTCTGTGTGGGAAGTTTGTGTCTTTCTGCCATTCCTGCCAGTATATCTATGTTGAGTTCATCCAAAACAGGCCCAGGTTTCACACTGAGTGTATAAATACATTTAAAAACATATTAACTATATGTATTACTGTGTTAGAGTGTCATTTGGTGTCATTTTGGTTGGTGGTGTACCCCAGGATTTTGTAAATGTAAAAAATGTGCCGTGGCTCGAAAAAGGTTGAAAAACACTGCGGTAGACCACGCATTATGAACCCACCGCCTAGCCATGACAGGGGTCAGGGGGACTGCTCTGAATTGGGTATCCTGATCCTGCTTTCTCCTGGACTGGGGACAGTGAGTGGAGAGGGGAGGTCTGGTTTCCGAGAGGCTTCTCTTAAATTGCGGGGTGCCTCAGGGAGCCATTCTTTGCCCTTTATTGTTTGACATCTACATGCGACCACTTGCCAAATTGGTGCGGAGTTTTGGTCTGGAGTGTCATCAGTATGGAGATGACACCCAGCTGGTGCTGAGGATGGACGGCCGGCCGGACTCTGTACCCGATTGTTTCCAACAATGCCTTGAAGCCGTGACTGGTTGGCTACGAGCCAGTCGTTTCAGATTGAACCCTTCTAAGACGGAGATCCTTTAGCTGGGTCACCCGGGTGGGTGTGAGCCCCGGCTGCCTCCTGTGGACGGCAAGGCACTATGACCGTCACCCTTAGTAAAGAGTCTGGGGGTCCAGTTAGACCCACTGCTGACAATGGAGGCTCAGCTCTCCGCTGTCAGCAGATCTGCTTTCTTCTATCTGCGACAGGCTAGGCGGCTGGCGCCCTATCTCACTGGAAACGACCTAGCCACGGTGATCCAAGCGACGGCCCTTTACATTGGTAATCCGGAAGCTTAAACTGGTGCAGAACGCAGCAGCGAGACTCCTGGCTGGAGTGCCGGCCAGGGCTCATATCACTCCAACTATGCAGCCCCTGCACTGGTTGCCAATTGAGCACCGGATCATCTTCAAAGTGCTAGTATTGACTTTTAAGGCCTTACATGGTCTGGGGCCAGTGTTCTTGAGGGACTGCCTACTACAGACATGGGGATCTTACGGCCCGCGGGCTGGATGCGGCCCGCCGACCGATTCTGACCAGCCCGGGGAGAAGGGTGTCAGGGGGGGGGATTTCTGCAAGAGGAAGCGCTGCCGCTGCCGCCATCCCATCACGGGTTGTGGAGCCTGCGTCGGCAGACAGCCTTCCGCTCCAGAGAAAGAATGGAGGAGCGGTGGCTTTAGAGTGCCTGCCATCCCGGGAGGCGATCCGATCCTGCAGCGGTAGAAGTCGCGACCTGCGGTGGCTGATCGCCCTGGCGACCCGGAAGGCTTAATCATCTTCCGGGTCGCCAGGGCGACCAGTCGCCACAGGTCGCCGACTGTTCCCGCTGCAGGCCTGGATCGCCTCCCAGGATGGCAGACACTCTAAAGCCGGGATGGCAGCCACTCCATGGCAGGGCGATCAGCCGATCAGGAATGCCTCTGACGGAACGGCTGGGGGCGAGAGCAGGCGGAGGCCTGCAGCCTCCGATCATCTGCTCTGCTCTGCTGTGCTACAGCGGCAGCTGAGTCCGCTTTGCCATCCTCTGGGCTGGGGCCATTGGGCCATTCCACGTTGGGATCCTTCCTCTCTTGAGGATGTCAGCCTCCATCTTGGTTCACACCTTGTCTTCTTGAATTTCATTTCATTTTATTTTAGTGGTTTTTATTATTATTTTATAATAATAATTTTATAATAATAATATAATAAACAATATAATGTTATATTATATTATAATTTCAATATATTATAATGTCTATATATATATACTATAATATAATAATTATGATATTAATACTAATAATATATGAATATTTCTTGATATATAAATATGTTAATATTAATGATGTGTAATATATAGTAAATATAGTCAATAAATAACGTAGATTAGAATGTAGTTCAGCCTTTAGGTGCGGCCAGGGCCGTAGCCAGGATTTTGTTTCAGAGGGGGCTGAGTTTGGTTCGGGGGGGGGGGGTGAGACTGGGTGGAAGAAGGTCTACCCTAGCAAACCTTTTGTATTGTTATCCCAATAACCCCATGAATGTGGGATATAATGAGCATGGTGATCAGATCATGATATGAATAAACATAACAGTTTAAATAATGTACCAGTAAGGCCTTCTCGCGGACCACCCTGAGAATTTCGGGGCTGAAGCCCCTAAGCCCCCGGCTACTTGCCTGTGTGCAGCCCTCCATAGTATTTTTTGGCCCCTTGGAAAAAATAATTGCCCACCCCTGGTCTACTACCACAGTGTTTCTCAACCAGTGTGCCGTGGCACACTAGTGTGCCGTGAGCGATCATCTGGTGTGCCGTGAGAAAAGCTCTCTGCCCCCCTTCCTTCCCCCCTCCTCCTGCCGAACTCCTGCTGCTTGGGAGAGGAGGAGGAAGGGCCGAGTGGCGGTGAAGAAAAAGAAGGGGCCAGGGCACCGCCTCCTTCGGCCGTTTCCCCAGCCAGCCTCCAATCTGCCATGACTCTCACCCCTCGCTCGCTGAACGCCGCGCGAAGGAGCCCCGCCTACTGAAGCCCGTCCACTGCTCATGCTTCTCCTCTGTGGGAGAACTAAAGTTGGGGGGAGGGGGCGGGGCATGGCACTGCCTGGCTCCGCCCCCTCCCCCCAGCTTCAGCGCCCCCACAGCTTCGCCAGCCTTGAGGGGGCAGTGCCAAGTCAGCATTGTGCTGGCTCTGCCACCGCTGAGGCTGGCGAAGCTGTGGGAGCACTGAAGCCACGTGGAGGGGCGGGGCATGGCACGGCCTGGCTCCTCCCCCTCCCCCAGCTTCGGCACTCCCAGCAGCTGCTCCCAGTAGGTCACCATCCTCCAGCCATTCTTTACTGTGTTAGAGTGTCATTTTGGTTGGTGGTGTGCCCCTCGATTTTTTTAATGTTAAAAGTGTGCCGCGGCTCAAAAAAGGTTGGGAAACACTGTACTACCATATGTTCCCCAGAGATCTCTTCGTTTTGAGGACCTCAATCAGTCGCTCTTTACTATTATTTCTTTTCTCTAGCCCTAATTTTCTCTGTGAGCCAGTCCATATGAATTATTTCTAGTATTTTACTCTGCCATTCTTCCTTTGATGGTGATTTTTCAGATTTCCAATATTTCACCAGAAGTAACTTGGCCGCCGGAGTAGCAATTATAAAAAAATCTTTCTGTCCATATTTTGCAAAAATAAAAAATAAAAGACTCAAAACATCTTAAACCTAGCTCAAAAACAACAACCCAAATGCAACCATTGAGACTATTACTAAGCTTTCGCCCAAAATATCATGATAGCTATTAAAAACAACAAATAAAAACATCGGTACACAGGATAGCACAAATCCCAGCTTCATTGAGCAGACAGTCCTCAACGACTGCCGAAATAAAATAAAAAGTTTAAACCTGCCTTTGTAAAGGTAACAGTGAAGTTTTCAAAGCATTTTGTAACAACCATGGGCTATCAATGATCACTCCCATTTTTATTGATGCTGTGAATAGTGGGGGTTTTTTTTGTCTAGCACACAGTAGGCATTCATATCTGATCTCTTGTAGCTTAGTGAAGGAACATGAGCTTTTCATGTCGAAGATCTCACGTTTACTTCCTGGCGCTTCCAGGTAAGAATGGGATAAACAGGCTGTTTCAGTCCCTGCAGAGCCACTGCCAGTCAGTGTTGACTGTGCCCCGACCCTATAGAGCAGGGCTGTTCAACTGGCGGCCCGGGGGCCGTACACGGCCCCCCAGCCTGTTGCACACGGCCCCTGCTATGCCCCCGGCCGCCATTTTTATTTTTTTAAAAAATTGAATTTTTTTAAAAATGGTGGCCGGGGAGGGGGGCAGGGAGGAGGAGCCAGCTCCTCCTCCTTCCCCTCCCCCAGGCTCGCGATCGGAGCCGCGGCGCGTCCGCTGGGAGGAGGAGGGGACGAAGGAGGAGGCAGTCAGCTGGCTGCCTCCTCCTTCGCCCCTCTTTCCCACGCGCCGGCGCCGGATCGAGGCAAGGGCGGGCGGGGGAGAGGAGGAGGGAGAACTCTCCCTCCTCCTCCTCCTCTTCCCGGGCGCCGTGGAGTTCTCCCTCCTCCTCCTCCTCTTCCCGTCCTCCCTCCCTCCTTTCCCCCTGGCAGCGGCGTTCCGTGGGGGACGCCGCTGCCAGGAGGAAAGGAGGGACTGAAGGGTCCTGGAAAGGAAGGGGCAGTGATCCGCTGCCTCCTCCCTGCCAGGACCCCGTCCTCCCTCCCTCCTTTCCCCCTGGCAGCGGCGTTCCGTTTGGGACGCCGCTGCCAGGAGGAAAGGAGGGACTGAAGGGTCCTGGAAAGGAAGGGGCAGCGATCCGCTGCCTCCTCCCTGCCAGGACCCCGTCCTGCCTCCCTCCTTTCCCCCTGGCAGCCGCAGCTTCGCCCTCTCCCCCAAAGTGTCACAACAGCTGTTGTGATGCTTTGGGCGAGGGGGCGGAGCCACGGAAGGCTCCCCGTGGCTCCTCCTCCTCTCTCAAAGCGTCACAACAGCCTCGGAAGCGGGCGAAATCGGGGGCGGGGCCACGTGGCCAGGGGGCGTGGCCAGGGGGCGTGGCCACTCGGCCCCCCAGGTGATCACTTACCAGAAGTCCGGCCCTTGGGTCGGCAGAAGTTGGACAGCACTGCTATAGAGCAGTGTTTCCCAACCTGTTTTGAGCTGCGGCACACTTTTTACATTTACAAAATCCTGGGGCACACCACCAACCAAAATGACACAAAATGACACTCTAACACAGTAATACATATAGTTCGTATGTTTTTAAATGTATTCATACACTCAGTGTGAAACCTGGGCCTGTTTTGGATGAACTCAACATAGATATCCTGGCAAGGATGACAGAAAGACACAAACTTCCCACACAGAACTCCCATAACCAAGAGAAAATGCTATAAGAGTTTGGTGGGCATTGACCTTGAGTTTTGGAGTTGTAGTTCACTTATATCCAGAGACCACTGTGGACTCAACCATTGTTGGATCAGGACCAAACCTGGCATGAATACTCAATAAGCCCAAATGTGAACACAGATGGAGTTCAGGGGAAATAGACCTTGACATTTGGGAGTTACAGTTTCTGGGATTTATAGTTAACACACAATCAAAGAGCATCCTGAACTCTTGCAACAATGGAATTGAAGCAAACTTGGCATATTGAACTCTCATTACCAACAGAAAGTACTGAAAGTGTTTGCTTGGGGAATTGACCTTGAGTTTGGAAGTTGTAGTTCACCTACACCCGGAGAGCACTGTGGACTCAAACAATGTTATGTTATGTTGTTGTTTGTTTTCTATCCAGAAGCACAAGTTTGGAAGGAGGCTCACCACTTTAAGGTCCCTAAAACAGGCATGGGAAAACTCCGGCCCTCTGGGTGCTTTGGACTTCAACTCCCACCATTCCTAACAGCCTGAGGCCCTTTCCTGCTCAAGTGGCTGAGGGGGGGGGGGGAGGAAAAGGGCCTGAGGCTGCTAGGAATGGTGGGAGTTGGAGTCCAAAACACCTGGAAGGTCCAAGTTTGCCCATGCCAGCTTTCGACAGAGACCTCTTCCTCTCCCTTCCCCTTCACGCCCTTTCTTCCCCCTCCTGCTGAACACTTACTTTTTCTTCTCACTCTGCTCGCTTTGCCTTGCTTTGCTCACGTGAGCGTGTTCAGGAGGGGAGGGGGGAGGGAGGAAGATGTGACCCGTGTGGGCACTACTGCGCAGACTCGTCCCACATCTTCCTCCCTCCCCCTCCCCTCCTGAACACGCTCATGCTGCCCCCTCGGATCAAAAATGGCGGCAGAAGTGGCAGCGTGAGCAAAGCGAGGAAAAGCGAGCAGAGCGAGGCTGGGAAGAAGGGAGCCCGAGTGGAGAAGAAAAAGTGTTCGGCAGGAGGGGGAAGAAAGTGTATTGGAGGTTCCAATTTTCCACGGCACACCTGATGATCGCTCACGGCACACTAGTGTGCCGCGGCTCACCTTGGGAAACACTGCTTTAGAACAGCTTCCTGCCCTTCCAAGGCCAATATTCTTGATGGCTTCCAAAGTCAGATGTATGCTATGAATATGAGGCCAAAAATCTGGGTCAATGCTTAGGAGATGCATGTCTTATTGGAAATCTTTGCCTTTCAAGAGGAGCATTTTTAGCACAATGTGCCATTTTTAGCACCATTCTTTTTAGCTGTCAAGACGCCATCCCTTCAGCTAATGATTCTCTTGAAGGGAAGTCATATTTCCCCAGCATTCAGAGGACTGCCAATCTCAACCTTGGGAAATGTTGGATTCCCTCAGCGACCGCATCAACTGTAAAGGGGGAAATGCAATTGCACACCTTTGGGATGGTTGGGGAGGCATTTGTGGGGATGACCGAAGAGTCTCTCTCCGACGCTTAGACCTTTTGTAGGCACGAATGCCAAACCTGACGGGTCTTTTTCTCAAAGCAACGCTTGCCATTTCGCGAGTGTGATTCTTCGCTCTTTTATCAAAGCCCTCTCTTCTAATTTTTGACCTTTGGAAAGCTTAATTCCCTCTCGCCTTTCTTTGCTTTTGCCAAAGGAGGAACAGAACTAGGTTATGCTCATCCGACTTGAAGCTACCCCTCACCCTTTTTTCATAGGAGGCATTGAGGTAGTTGAATAGCATGGGTTGTTTTTATTGTGCCTTGTCTGGAGCAGGTTAGTGGCCGGCTGGTGGTCTCATCTCTTCAAATGAGGTTTTCGTTGTCTAGATCAGTGTTTCTCAACCAGTGTGCCGTGGCACACTAGTGTGCCGTGACGGACCTCCTCCTGTGCCGCGAGAAAAGCTCTCTGCCCCCTTCCTCCCCCATCTGCCGAACTCCTGCTGCTTGGGGAGGAGGAGGAAGGGCCAGCGGTGGCGAAGAAAAAGAAGAAGGGGCCGGGCGCTGCCTCCTTGGCTGTTTCCCCAGCCAGCCTCCAATCCGCCATGACTCCTGCCATGACTCTCGCCCTGTTGAAGCTGCATGGAGGATGAGCCCCGCCCACTGAAGCCCGTCCACCGCTCATGCTCCTCCGTGGGAGAGCTGAAGCTGGGAGAGGGGGCATGCATGGCACGGCCTCGCCCACCTCCTCCCCTGGCTTCGGCACTCCAGCAGCTGCTCCAGCCTTGAGGGGACAGTGCCAAGCCAACATTGTGTTGGCTCTGCCACCGCTGGCTTGGCACTTCCCCTCAAGGCTGGAGCAGCTGCTGGGAGAGCTGAAGCTAAGGGGGGGCGGGGCATGGCGTGGCATGGCCAGCCCCCTCCCCCAGCTTCAGCACTCCCACCAGCTGCTCCCAGCAGGCCACCACCTCCCAGCCGTTCTTTACTGTGTTAGAGTGTCATTTTGTGTCATTTTGGTTGGTGGTGTGCCCCCGGATTTTTTTAGTGTCAAAAGTGTGCCGCGGCTCAAAAAAGGTTGGGAAACACTGGTCTAGATCAGTGTTTTTCAACCTTTTTTGAGCCGCAGCACACTTTTTTACATTTGCAAAATCCTGGGGCACACCACCAACCAAAATGACACAAAATGACACTCTAACACAGTCATACCTATAGTTAATATGTTTTTAAATGTATTTATACACTCAGTGTGAAACCTGGGCCTGTTTCGATGAACACAACATAGATATCCTGGCAGGAATGGCAGAAAGACACAAACTTCCCACACAGAACTCCCATCACCAAGAGAAAATGCTATAAGAGTTTGGTGGGCATTGACCTTGGGTTTTGGAGTTGTAGTTCACCTATATCCAGAGAGCACTGTGGATTCAAACAATGTTGGATCAGGACCAAACTTGGCATGAATACTCCATATGCCCCAATGTGAACACAGATGGAGTTCAGGGGAAATAGACCTTGACATTTGGGAGTTGTAGTTGCTGGGATGTATAGTTCCCCTACAATCAAAGAGCATTCTGAACCCCACCAATGATAGAACTGGGCCAAACTTCCCACACAGAACCCCCAGGAGGCCAGAGGAGGACTCTACTTGGGGAAAGGGAGGCGGGCCTTCCCAATGCATGGAAAGGAAGAGACCAAGTAGACAACAGGTGGGGAGGGGGGTGGTTGTAGTTTTGTGCCTTTATTGAGGTAGGTTTCTTAGGGTTTTTATACTTCAACACACTAGACCAGGGATGGGCAATTACCGGCTCTCCAGGTGTTTTGGACTTCAACTCCCAGAAATCCTAACAGCTGGTAAACTGGCTAGGATTTCTGGGAGTTGAAGTCCAAAACACCTGGGGGCTGTAATTGCCCCCGGAGGTCCCAATTTCCCACGGCACATCTGATGATCACTTACGGCACACTAGTGTGCCCTGGCACACTGGTTGAGAAACACTGGTCTAGATCAGTGTTTTTCAACCTTTTTTGAGCCGCGGCACATTTTTTACATTTACAAAATCCTGGGGCACACCACCAACCAAAATGACACAAAATGACACTCTAACACAGTAATACATATAGTTAATATGTTTTTAAATGCATTTATACACTCAGTGTGAAACCTGGACCTGGTTTGATGAACTCAACATAGATATTCCAACATTGCCTCGAAGCCGTTACTGGATGGCTGCGAGCCAGTAGGTTGAGGGTGAATCCGCGAAGACGGAGATCTTGTGGCTGGGCCGCCCGAGCGGAGTGGGTACCCGGCTTCCGACCCTGGACGGTGCGGCGCTGCACCCAGCGCCGTCAGTGAAAAAGCCTAGGCGTCCACCTGGACTCCCAGCTGACCATGGAGGCCCAGGTCTCCATGGTCAGCAAGGCGGCGTTTTTCCATCTCCGCCAGGCGAGGAGGCTGGCTCCCTATCTGTCTCGGAACGACCTGGCCACGGTGATCCAAGCCACGGTCATCTCGAGGCTAGACTACTGCAACGCGCTCTACGTTGGCCTGCCTATGTCGTCGATCCGGAAGCTCAAGCTGGTGCAGAATACCGCCGCCCGGCTCCTGTCTGGGGCTCCAGCAGGATGCCGAATAACACCAGTCTTGCGGGATCTGCACTGGCTGCCTATTGAGCACCGGGTCGCCTTCAAAGTGTTGGTTCTTACCTTTAAGGCCATCCACGGCCTGGGGCCAGCGTATCTGAGGGACCGTCTCGCCTTATACTGCCCATCGAGATCACTCCGGTCTGAAGAGGCCAATTTACTGGTTGTACCATCTGCCAAGCTGGCCCGTTTAACATCTACCCGCCGGAGGGCGTTCTCTGTGATAGCCCCTACGCTATGGAACGCCTCCGGTCGAGGCCAGAGCCTTGAGGGACCTACTCCCCTTTAGACGGGCCTGCAAAACCTATTTGTTTAGGCAGGCCTTTGGGGAGTAGGCCCTTGCATCCATATTAGACCGCTCTTCGGCCACCGTTCATTGTACTGTTTTAATATTATTGTTTTAACTTTTTATTGTATCGCATGTTTTAAGCAATGTATATTTTCTGTGTTTTTATGCTAACCTCTGGCACTACGCCATTGGCCTGTAAGCCGCCGCGAGCCCCCGGGAGTCGGCGGTGCAAAAATCCAAATAAATAAATAAATAAATAAATAATAAATAATAAATAATATCCTGGCAGGAATGGCAGAAAGACACAAACTTCCCACACAGAACTCCCATAACCAAGAGAAAATGCTATAAGAATTTGATGGGCATTGACCTTGGGTTTTGGAGTTGTAGTTCACCTATATCCAGAGAACACTGTGGACTCAAACAATGTTGGATCAGGACCAAACTTGGCATGAATACTCAATATGCCCAAATGTGAACAGAGATGGAGTTTGGGGAAAATAGACCTTGACATTTGGGAGTAACAGTTTCTGGGAGTTATAGTTAACACACAATCAAAGAGCATCCTGAACTCTTGCAACAATGGAATTGAACCAAACTCCGCATATTGAACTCTCATTACCAACAGAAAGTACTGAAAGGGTTTGCTTGGGAATTGAGTTTGGAAGTTGTAGTTCACCTACACCCAGAGAGCACTGTGGACTCAAACAATGTTATGTGATGTTGTTGTTTGTTTTCTATCCAGAATCACAATGTTGGAAGGAGGCTCACCACTTTAAGGTCCTTAAAACAGGCATGGGAAAACTTCGGCCCTCTGGGTGCTTTGGACTTCAACTCCCACCATTCCTAACAGCCTGAGGCCCTTTCCTGCTTAAGTGGCCGAGGGGGGAGGAAAAGGGCCTGAGGCTGCTAGGAATGGTGGGAGTTGGAGTCCAAAACACCTGGAAGGTCCAAGTTTGCCCACGCCAGCTTTCACAGAGACCTCTTCCTCCCCCTTCCCCTTCATGCCCTTTCTTCCCCCTCCTGCCGAACACTTACTTTTTCTTCTCCGCTGCCGCTTATGCCGCCATTTTAATCCGAGGGGGCAGCATGAGCGTGTTCAGGAGGGGAGGGGGGAGGGAGGGAGCCGTGACCCGGGCGGGCGCTACTGCGCAGACTCGCCCCAAAGCAAAGTGAGCAGAGTGAGGCTGGGAAGAAGGGAGCCTGAGTGGAGAAGAAAAAGTGTTTGGCAGGAGGGGGAAGGAAGGGTAGTGGAGGTTCCCATCTCCCACGACACACCTAATGATTGCTCACGGCACACCAGTGTGCCACGTCACACTGGTTGGGAAACACTGGCCTAATCCATTTGACGCCATCCGTAGGAATTGGCGGCAATATTTCAGATACTTTCTTGCTGATAGGTTCAAAGAAGCACTATTCATTCATTTTGGAACTCTATATCAGGGATGCCCAACCTGCATTCCAAAATTTGAAGGGGGGGAAAAAAATCTGAAATACGGAACAATTTTTGTTTCCAAGCATTTTAGGTAAATGTATCCTTGTAGCTTGGGGGAAAAAAATGCTGTTTTGTGTGGTTGCTCATTTGTTTCTCTATATGAATGGTTTTGCCCCAATTTTAAAGTGTTGGTTTTGTCCCCGGTCGCATCATATTGAGATACCTAACAATAATGGTGTTTGAAAGACTCTGCTTCATCCTGTTGGCAAACCGCCACCATTCATCCCAGAAAAAGCCAGCCTGCTTCTGAGTAATGCTCATACTTAAGAGAGAGAGAGAGAGAGAGAGAGAGAGAGAGAGAGAGAAATGACAGTATTATTAAATGAACTTCTTTGGGCTTGAGTAGTCTGAGTCAGTGTTTCTCAACCAGTGTGCCGGGGCACACTAGTGTGCCGTGAGTGATCCTCAGGTGTGCCGTGGGAAATTGGAACCTCCGAGGGGGAGGGGGGGGGAGAGTCTAGTGTGTTGAAGTATAAAAACCCTAAGAAACCTACCTCGATAAAGGCACCAAATTACAACCACCCCTCTCCCCACCCGTTGTCTACTTGGTCTCTCCCTCTCCATGCATTGGGAAGGCCCGCCTCCCTTTCCCCAAGTAGAGACCTCCTCTTGCCTCCTGGGGGTTCTGTGTGGGAAGTTTGGCCCAGTTCTATCACCACCTCCCAGGCCGTGGATTGGAGGCCTAGACCAGCTTCTGGCCGAAGGGCCCCCGGAACCGGCCTCCGTAGAGACCCGACCAGAGAAGGACGATTGACACCGAGAACGGCGCGGGCCCCGAAGGTGTTTTCCACTAGGACTTTCTGGAGCTCCTGCTATAAGCAGTCGAAGCTCCATGGGCTCCACCGGCCCCCACGAGCCTTAAGGGACAACTTGCAGCCGGACCAGGGCCCTCGGCGTAGGCCCCCTTCTGGTCCCCATGGACCCTTGTGCACCGGCGCTTCCTCTGGGACATCCCCACCTGCCTCCGTTTGATGGCTGGAGGGGACTCTAGGGAGACCCCGGCGCCGACACCTCCCCCCCCCCCCCCTTCTCCCAACCTCTTGTTCTTCCCTTGTCTATTTTATATGTTGTCCTACTGTATCTGTGGTTCTTGAGCGATGTAAGTCGCCCGGGCACCTGTGGTGGAGGGACTCACAATAATAAAGTATTATTATTATTATTATTATTATCATTGGTGGGGTTCAGAATGCTCTTTGATTGTAGGGGAACTATAAATCCCAGCAACTACAACTCCCAAATGTCAAGGTCTATTTCCCCTGAACTGCATCTCCGTTCATACTTGGGCATATGGAGTATTCATGCCATGTTTGGTCCTGATCCAACATTGTTTTGAGTCCACAGTGCTCTCTGGATATAGGTGAACTACAACTCCAAAACCCAAGGTTAATGCCCACCAAACTCTTATAGTATTTTCTCTTGGTTATGGGAGTTCTGTGTGGGAAGTTTGTGTCTTTCTGCCCTTCCTGCCAGGAGATCTATGTTGTGTTCATCAAAACAGGCCCAGGTTTCGCACTGAGTGTATAAATACATTTAAAGACATATTAACTATAAGTATGACTGTGTTAGAGTGTCATTTTGTGTCATTTGGGTTGGTGGTGTGCCCCAGGATTTTGCAAATGTAAAAAGTGTGCCACGGCTCAAAAAAGGTTGGGAAACACTGGTCTGAGTCACCAAAAGAGACATCCGACAGATCGTCACAAAGATGGAGGACGTTTCTTGCTCCAGAGACCAAACCTGAGCCCTAAGGTTCAAATTATTTATTTTATTAATTTATTTATTATTATTATACCCGTCAACTTCTCAACCCCAGAAGAGGGACTCAGGGCGGCTTACAATAAGCCCCATCAAGAGGCTATTACACATGATACAATAATTTATTTATTTTATTATTCAATTTTGTATTCCGCTCCTCCCTGCAGGCTCGGGGCGGATCACAGCATATAATAACACATACAATAAAAACACAGAGCATAACAATAATAAAACAATGAAGGATTACCTTCTTACTCAGGCGTAAGCATGTCATTTTCATTCGGATTTCGTTAAACACCAGCCTAAAAAGAGCGGTCTTACACGCCCTTCGAAAGGGGCCGAGCTCTGCGACCGCCCGAGTGTGGTCCGGAAGCGAGTTCCAAAGCATAGGAGCAGCGGCAGAGAAGGCTCGCTGTCTCGTAGTGGACAGATGGCAGGAGCGGATCGATGGAATGACCAATAGGTTCTGCTCTTCCGAGCGTAGCGATCTCGGGGGAACGTACGGGGTAAGGCGGTCCCTCAGGTACACAGGCCCTCGACCAGTGGTTCTCAACCTTCCTAATGCCGTGACCCCTTAATACAGTTCCTCATATTGTGGTGACCCCCAACCATAATATTATTTTTGTTTCTACTTGACAATTGTAATTTCGCTACTGTTATGAATCGTAATGTAAATATCTGATATGCAGGATGTATTTTCATTCACTGGACCAAGTTGGGTACAAATACCTGGTACACCCAAATTTGAATACTGGAGGGGTTGGGGGGGTTGTTTTTGTAATTTGGGAGTTGTAGTTGCTGGGATTTATAGTTCACTTACAATCAAAGAGCATTCTGAACTCCACCAATGATGGAATTGAACCAGACCTGGCACACAGAACTCCCACAACCAACAGAAAATACTTGAAGGGTTTGATGGGCATTGACTTTGAGTTTTGGAGTTGTAGTTCACCTACATCCAGAGAGCACTGTAGACTCAAACAGTGATGGATCTGGACCAAAACTGGCAGGAATACGCAATCTGGTGGAGTTTGGGGAAAGTAGACCTTGACATTTGAGAGTTGTAGTTGCTGGGATTTACAGTTTACCTACAATCAAAGAGCATTCTGAACCCTACAAATGATAGAACTGGGCCAAAATTCCCACACAGACACCCCCCCCCCCCATAACCAACGGAAAATACTGTGTTTTCTGATGGTCTTTGGCGACCCCTTTGGCACCCCCTCGCGACCCCTCTAGGGGTCCCGACCCCCAGGTTGAGAAACACTGCCGTAGACCGTGTATGGCCTTAAAGGTTAGAACCAGCACCTTGAAGACTATCCGGTACTCAATAGGGAGCCAGTGCAGTTGCCACAAGATGGGGGTGATTTCCCCCCTCACTGGTGCTCCCACCAGCAAGCAAGAGGCAGCATTCTGCACTAGCTTGAGTTTCCGGATTGTCGACAAGGGAAGGCCAACGTAGAGGGCGTTACAGTAGTCCAGCCTCGAGATGAACGTCGCTTGGATCACCGTGGCCAGGTCGTCCCTGGACAGGTAGGGTGCCAGTCGCCTAGCCTGTCGTAGATGGAAAAACAACAATTTGCTAACCATGGAGACCTGGGTCTCCATGGACAGCAAAGGGTCCAATTGGACACCCAAGCTCTTAACAAGGGATGACGGGCTAAGTTGCTCGCCATCCAGGGTAGGCAACCGGCACTCATCCAGCCCAGGTCGACCGGGCCACAAGATCTCCGTCTTCGACAGGTTCACCTTCAGCCGGCTTCGAGTCACGGCTTCGAGTCATTGATAACATCACAAATAAAAACATATCAAAGTTTAAAACAATACATAATTAAGAACCATACAAAGCCATCAATTAACACTGTAAACCAGTCTCGCTGATCGTGTTGTCATTCCAGATTGTCCTTTTAACGTGCTGCCTTACATCTGTCCAAACGCCTGGTCCCACAACCATGCTTTTAGTTTCTTCCGGAAAGCCAGGAGGGAGGTAACCGATCCTACCTCTGTCGGGAGTGTGTTCCATAGACTGGGAGCCACTGCTGAGAAGGCCCTGTTATTATAAGCACAGTGCAGGAATGTTAAATAGTTTAAAAAATCGTTACTCTTGTTATCGTAACAAGTTTTTCACTAAGTATACTTTAGAAACACTTTAGAAATGAATTGCCAGTGCCCTCCAGTTTTGTAAGTACCTTTGAACTACGAGGGCGGGTCAATAGGTCTGTGACTTTTTGAATTTCCCGCCTCTGAACTGAAAGGGCAACACTGCTCCTGTCAAGAGGCAGCTGTCAGTTGACTCCTGTCAAAATTTGAACAAGCTGCGTCATTTAGTTTGTGTTTGACAACCATTGAGAGCAGACTACCACGTGATTTGAGGATAAAATGGAAAAAAGTGAATTTCATGTGCTCATTAAGCATTATTTTTGTGTGGAAAAAACCCATCACTCAATCCAAGGCAAAGCTTGATAAATACGATGGGGACTCTGCACCATCAATTTCAATGGTAAAAAAGTGGTTTACTGAATTTCGTTGTGGCCGTACAAGCACGGAAGATGCCGAACGTTCTGGACACCCAGTTGAGGTCTCTACACCCGAAACAATTGAAAAAATTCATGATATGGTGTTGGCCGATCGGAGATTGAAAGTGCGAGAGATTGTGGAAGCCATAGGCCTCTCACGTGGCTCAGTGGTTTCCATTTTAAATGATCACTTGGGTATGAGAAAGCTTTCCGCAAGATGGGTGCCATGTTTGCTCACAATCAACCACAAACGCAATTGTGTGACAATTTCGCAGGAGTGTTTGGAATTGTTCAACCGCAATATGAACGGGTTTTTGTGCAGTTTTGTAACCGTGGACGAAATGTGGATCCACCACAACACACCAGAGACCAAACAGCAGTCGAAACAGTGGGTTTCTCGGGGTGAATCGGCGCCAAAGAAGGCCAAGGTGGGTTTGTCAGCCAATAAAGTCATGGCGACCGTTTTTTGGAATACACACGCTATAATCCATATTGACTACCTTCAAGAGGGTAAAACAATCGATGGTGAATATTATGCCAACTTATTGGGTCGATTTAATGAGGATTTGACGGGGGGGGGGAGACCGCATTTGATCAAGAAAAAAGTTTTTTTGCACCAGGACAATGCAAGGGTGCACACATGTGCAGTTGCCATGGCAACAATCCATGAACTGGGATACAAATTGCTCCCTCATCTGCCCTATTCTCCGGATTTAGCCCCGAGTGACTATTTTTTGTTTCCAAACCTGAAGAAATGGCTCAGCGCAGGTTTCCCAACCTTTTTTGAGCCGCGGCACACTTTTAACATAAAAAAAAATCCGGGGGCACACCACCAACCAAAATGACACAAAATGACACTCTAACACAGTAAAGAACGGCTGGGGGTTGGTGGCCTGCTGGGAACAGCTGCTGGGAGTGCCGAAGCCGGGGAGGGGTCAGAGCCAGGCTGCGCCATGCCCCGCCCCCTACCCCCGGCTTCACCTCTCCCAGCAGCTGCTCCAGCCTTGAGGGCAGTGCCAAGCCAGCGGTGCCAGAGCCAGCACAATGCTGGCTTGGCACTGTCCCCTCAAGGCTGGAGCAGCTGCTGGGAGTGCCGAAGCTGGGGAGGGGCAGAGCCAGGCTGCGCCATGCCCCGCCCATGCCCCTCTCCCAGCAGCTGCTCAGCCTTGAGGGCAGTGCCAAGCCAGCGGTGCCAGAGCCAGCACAATGCTGGCTTGGCACCCCCAGGCTGGAGCTCTCCTGTGCCGACTGGGGAGGGGCAGAGCCAGGTGCCATGCCATGCCCCGCCCCTCCCTCCAGCTTCAGCTCTCCTACAGGCTGCGCCATGCCCCCCCCTCCCCAGCTTCAGCTCTCCTACAAAGGAGGAGCATGAGCGGTGGACGGGCTTCAGTGGGCGGGGCTTCTCCTCCACGTGGCTTCAGCGAGCGAGGGGCGAGAGTCATGGTGGGAGTCATGGTGGATTGGAGGCTGGCTGGGGAAAGGGCCGAAGGAGGCGGTGCCCCGGTCCCTTCTTTTTCTTCGCCACTGCCCGGCCCTTCCTCCTCCCCCAAGCAGCAGGAGTTCGGCAGGAGTGGGGAGGAAGGGGGGCAGAGAGCTTTTCTCACGGCACAGCAGGAGGTCCGTCACGGCACACTAGTGTGCCACGGCACACTGGTTGAGAAAGACTGGCTCAGCGGAAAGAGATTTGATTCCAACAATGAAATCATCTCACAAACAAATCCCTATTTCGATGACCTCGACAAATCTTATTTTTTGGAAGGGATAAAAAAAAATATTGAGAAACGTTGGACAAAGTGTATAGAGCTCAAAGGAGACTACGTTGAAAAATAAAATTATTTTTTTAAATCCATAAAACTGTGATTCATTCAAAAAGTCACTGACTTATTGACCTGCCCTCGTAGTAACAAGTTTATTTTTACTAAGTATACTTTAGAAACACTTTAGAAACAAATTGCCTGTGTCCTTCAGTTTTGTAAGTACTTTTGAACTATTTTTTTTAATGGATCGCACATGCCTACTGGGAATGTGTGAAGAAGAAATGGAGTATGGCTATTTGTCGATGGCCTTTGGAGGCCGACTGCTCTGGTTTTGTTTGTGCTCTTGATACGAACATGGTTTCGAATATCTCTCCTTCATATTGAGGAATGAAAGGTGCTTGAACAAGTCCTTCAGTGGCATTATGCCCCATTTAAGCTCCCTCATAGGAATTGAGACGTAATCCTCGTATTGTTGGAGGAGCTCCAGAACTGAAGGGCCATCCTGCCCTGCGTGATGGGAATGCGAATTGGCCTTGTGGTTTTGGCAAAAGGTTTCCTGTAAAACCTTTTGAACTGTGTTTCTCAACCTGGGGATTAGGACCCCTGGGGGGGTCGCAAGGGGGTTTCAGAGGGATCACCAAAGACCATCAGAAAACACATAAAGTTTCTAAAGTTACTTGTCTCGACATGACTTGGCCACAGTGATCCAAGCCACGGACATCTCAAGGTCAGACTACTGTAATGCTCTCTAATAGGCATGAGAAAAATGAAACGGAAATTAAAAGGATTCGTAAGAGATTCGTATGTAATGGGACTTTTGAGGTTTTACGTATCGCTGCCGCGATCCCGGAAGTAGACTTCCTTTTACGGTCCTTGAGGCCAACAATTTGCGTTATGATCGTAAGAAATTCTTAAGTAATTAATTATTGTACTACTCACTTCTCCCTGTCTTCTCCCCCTCATTTCCTTCCTGCCTTCATTCAGCTTCTTCTTTTTCCCGCATTTCTATGGGGAACTGGAAGTGACGCTGCTGCTAGGTAGGCAATGCATTCTGGAAAGTGTAGTCCTCCACGCTTCTCCCCCCCCTTCTCTTCCCCGTTGCTCTGCTGCCATGCCCCATCGCAGGGGCCCGCTTCACACACACACACACACCCACACACACCCCCGCTTCTCCTCCTCTCTCGCCCTGCGCTCTCTCAGCTGCTTCTCTTCCCCGTTGCTCTGCCATGCCCCCATCGCAGAGGCCAGCTTCAGCCCTCCAGGTACGTGTTTTGGACTTCAACTCCCACCATTCCTCACAGCCTCAGGCCTCTTCCTTTTCCTCTCAGCCTGGGCAAACTTGGGCCCTCGCTCCCTCAGGATCGGGGGTGAGAGAGAGCAGCGAGGAGCGAGGGGGCTCCTCCTCCTTTCTTTTGCTGCTTCCAAGAATAGAATACCCCTCCCTCCCTTCCCTCCTTCCCTCCCTCCTTCCTATTTGGAGAGTCCCATCTAGAATTCAGTGTGGTTTATTCAAGTTTTGGCCTACAACTCCCAGAAATCCCAGCCAATTTACCAGCTGTTAGGATTTCTGGGAGTTGTAAACAAAACTATCTGGAATGCGCATGCTCTGGCATACAATTACTAACGAATTTCGTTAGTACTTAAGTTACATTTCCGAAATTTTTGGGAATTTTTTGTAAGTCTTTGATCTACTACTAAAAAAATCCCCCATTTGATATAAGAATCGCCATTTTAGGATTCTAAAACATGCCTACTCTCTACA
Organism: Anolis apletophallus; assembly: GCA_030556195.1. Taxonomy (NCBI): domain Eukaryota; kingdom Metazoa; phylum Chordata; class Lepidosauria; order Squamata; family Anolidae; genus Anolis; species Anolis apletophallus. The sequence continues at coordinate 8,605,122 of JARBWK010000018.1, forward strand.
TTGGCCGGCCTCTGTTGGTGACCCGGAAACTCAAGCTGGTGCAGACCGCTGCAGCTTGGTTGCTCGCAGGAGCTCCTGCGAGCTGCCACATTACACCAATTCTGCGGGAACTGCACTGGCTTCCTATTGAATACCGGATCACCTTCACAGTGCTAGTCTTGACTTTCAAGTCCTTGTATGGTCTGGGGCCAGTGTACCTGAGGGACCGCCTAACCCCATACTGTCCCATGAGAACACTTAGATCTGAAGAGAGGAATCTTCTAGCCGTGCCCAATGTCAAACAATACCACCTAACTTCAACATGGAGAAGGGCGTTCTCCATCATTGCCCCAGTCCTCTGGAACGCACTACCCCCCCGGAGGTTCGGGCCTTGTGTAATCTGTTGGCTTTTCGGAAGGCCTGCAAGTTGGCCCTATTCCGGCAGGCCTTTGAGTTGCAATGTGCTATCCCCTAGGATTTGTGTTGTTTTATTGTGGTGCTTGATGTAATCCGCCCCGAGCCGGCTGGGAGTGGCGGCCAATAAATCTAATAAATAAATAAATTAACCTGGGGATTAGGACCCCTGTAGGTTCGCAAGGGGGTTTCAGAGGGGTCACCAAAGACCATCAGAAAACACATATTTATGATGACCTTAGGAACCCCTTTGGGAGAGAAGGCTGGAGATCTCTCCGCCTGTCCTTGTCTTCCTTTTTGGTAACAGACGACAAGTCCTTTCCCCAAAATCCCTCCTCTTCTATGATTGGCCGGCCTCTCAGCTGGCCTCTCAGCCAAGAGGAGGGCTGTTTTGGAGACTCCAAGAAGGGAGGGGAGAGCAGGGGTGGTGCGCGGGTGAGGGAGAGCATATGAGGCTGGGGGGTAGCTCATGCCAGTGAGTCTCTTTAAGGCATGTGGTGTCTATGTGGGAAGTTTGACCCAATTCTATTCTTGGTGGAGTTCAAAATGCTCTTCGATTGCAGGTGAACTATAAATCCCAGCAGCTACAACTCCCAAATTTTGGGGTGTATGTTCCCCAAACTCCACCAGTGTTCCCACTGGGGCATATTGAGCATTCATTTACCGAGGAACTTCGATCGATGAGACAGGAGAAGAGACGGCTAGAGAGCCTGTGGAGGAGACTCCGTGACGAAGGTTCGTAATCAGCTTATAAGCAGTTTATGGATACTTATGAGCATGCTATCAAGGAAGCAAAAAAATTGTATTGTGCAACCATGATCGCGTCTGCTAGCTCACGCCCGACTCAATTATTTAATGTAATTCGGTCATTAACGATGGTCCCTACCATCCCAAAAAATGATGATCAGGCCCTTACTGCCGAGGTTTTTGAGAGCTACTTTGCAGACAAGATTGCGACCCTCCACCGGGACTTCTCAGCCACAATTGATACAGTTAGCGAACTTGAGACTCCGTGGCCTCTCGCTGGGCCCACCTTTGACTGGTTTTGACCACTGGACACAGAAGCTGTCGATAGGATTGTAGCTGCAACTAGGTCAACCACATGCTCCCTTGACACATGCCCCTCCTGGCTTGTGAAATCTTGCCTGGAGGGGTTACGTGCCCCTCTGTTGAATATAATCAACACCTCACTTGACCAAGGAGTGTTTCCAGAGGGATTAAAAGAGGCTGTAGTTTCTCCATTGCTGAAGAAACCGGGTTTAGATCCTTCGGTCCCTTCCAATTACCGCCCAGACTTGAATTTACCATTTCTGGGCAAGGTGATTGAGAGGGCAGCAATGGGGCAGTTGCAGACCTTCCTAAATGACGCATCCTGGCTAGATCCCTTCCAGTCCGGCTTCTGTTAGGGGCATGGGACGGAGATGGTTCTGGTCTCCATCACAGATCAGCTACGTTGCCAACTGGACCAAGGCAGATCAACGCTGCTTGTGTTATTGGACCTCACAGCAGCGTTTGATACTGTCGATTACGATCTTTTGACTCACCGTCTTGCCGGGGCCGGGGTGAGGGGAACAGCCTTGAATTGGCTGTCCGCCTTCCTCCGGAACCGGTCACAGCGAGTGAGGAGGGGCAAGGTAGTCTCCAAGTTCTCCCCCTTAAATTGTGGGGTTCCTCAGGGGGCCATACTCTCCCCTCTATTATTTAACATCTATATGCGACCACTTGCTCAGCTGGTGTGTAGCTTTGGGCTGGAATGTCATCAGTACGCTGATGACACCCAGCTCATTCTGAGGATGTAGGGCAGACCCGAAACCATACCTGATAATTTCCATCTCTGCCTCGAAGCCATTACTGCAGTGTTTCCCAACCTTTTTTGAGCCGCGGCACACTTTTAACATTTGCAAAATCCTGGGGCACACCACCAACCAAAATGACACAAAATGACACTCTAACACAGTAAAGAACGGCTGGGGGGTTGGTGGCCTGCTGGGAGAAGCTGCTGGGAGTGCCGAAGCCGGAAGGGGGCAGAGCCAGGCCGTGCCATGCCCCCCTCCCTCCCCCAGCTTCAGCTCTCCTACAGGCGGCGCCATGCCCCGCCCCTCCCCAGCTTCAGCTCTCCTACAGAGGAGGAGCATGAGCGGTGGATGGGCTTCAGTGGGCGGGGCTCCTCCTCCACTTTGCTTCAGCAAGTGAGGGGCGGGAGTCATGGTGGGAGTCATGACGGATTGGAGGCTGGCTGAGGACATGGCCGAAGGAGGCGGCGCCCCGGCCCCTTCTTCTTTTTCTTCACCATGCCCTGCCCTTCCTCCTCCCCCCAAGCAGCAGGAGTTCGGCAGGAGGGGGGGAGGAAGGGGGGCAGAGAGCTTTTCTCGCGGCACAGCAGGAGGTCCGTCACGGCACACTAGTGTGCCACGGCACACTGGTTGAGAAAGACTGCATTACTGGATGGCTGCAAGCCAGTAGGTTGAAAGTGAATCCAGCGAAGACAGAGATCTTCTGGCTGGGTCGTCCGGGCGGTAGGGACGTCCAGCTTCCAACACTGGATGGCGTGGCGTTATGCCCGTCGTCTTCAGTAAAGAGCCTTGGAGTTCCTTTGGACCCTCTGCTGTCAATGGAGGCACAAATCTCTGCTGTCAGCAGAGTGGTGTTTTTCCATCTTCGCCAGGCTAGGAGGCTGGCCCCTTACTTGTCTCGGCACGACTTGGCCACGGTGATCCAAGCCACGGTCATCTCAAGGTTAGACTACTGTAACGCTCTCTACATTGGCCTGCCTCTGTCGGTGACCCGGAAACTCAAGCTGGTGCAGAACGCCTCAGCTCGGTTGCTCGCAGGAGCTCCTGTGAGTTGCCACATTACACCAATTCTGCGAGAACTGCACTGGCTTCCTATTGAGTACCGGATCACCTTCAAAGTGCTAGTCTTGACTTTCAAGGCCTTGTATGGTCTGGGGCCAGTGTACCTGAGGGACCGCCTAACCCCATCCTGTCCCACGAGAAGACTTGGATCTGAAGACTGGAATCTTCTAGCCGTGCCCAATGTCAAACAATGCCACCTAACTTCAACAAGGAGAAGGGCATTCTCCATCATCGACCCAGTTCTCTGGAACGCACTACCCCTGGAGGTTCGGGCCTTGCGTAATCTGTAGGCTTTTCGGAAGGCCTGAAAGTCGGCCCTATTCCGGCAGGCCTTTGGGTTGTAATGTGCTATCCCCTAGGACTTGTGTTATCTCTTAGGAATTGTTTTATCAGAAAGCACAGCAGAAAGTCTCGTTTGGGTGATGTTGTTTCCAAGTTGCGGTTCTTTCTGCATTGTCGTTTCTCTTTGAGACCCGTTCGGCGTGTCTTCTCGAAAGAGGCCGCAGCATTATGGATATTGCGTCTCCATGCCTCCCGATGAGAGGCCAGGGTGGAGCATTGTTGGCGATCAATCTGGCCGAGCCTGAGATGTTGTTTCAGGGAGTCCTTATATCTCTTTTTGGGGGCGCCTCTCTTGCGCTGACCCGTGATGAGTTCACCATAGAGTAGTATCTTTGGGAGGCGGTGGTCCTCCATCCTAGAGACGTGCCCTGCCCAGTGCAGCTGTGTTCTCAATAGCATGGCCTCAATGCTGGTGATCCCTGCTTGCTCAAGGACAGCAACATTCGTCACATAGTCGGTCCAGTGTATATTTAGGATTGTGCGAAGACAGCGCTGATGAAAGCGTTTGAGGAGTCGTAGGTGCTGGCGATAGGTGACCCAAGTTTCAGACTCATAAAGGAGACTAGACAGTACGATAGCTCTGTACACACTGATTTTGGTGCTTTGCCTCAGGTGCTTGTTGCTCCAGACTCTTTTGTGAAGCCTTCCGAATGCACTATATGCCTTTGCTAATCTGTGATCTATCTCTTTATTAATCTTGGCGTCTGAAGAGATGATGCTTCCCAGGTAGGTGAACTGCTGAAGAGACTTAAGCACAGATTTGCCTTTGCTGACGTGGGGATGATGGTGTTCTTCCTGTGGTGCGGGCTGGTAGAGGACTTCCATTTTCATCAGGCTGACTTCCAGCCCAAACAGCTCTGCAGGATGTTAGGCAGTCTTGTTTTTTGATTGTAGGTGAACTATAAATCCCTGCAGCTATAACTCCCAAATTTTGGGGTGTATGTTCCCCAAACTCCACCAGTGTTCACATTTGGCCATATTGAGTATCCGTGCCAAGTTTGGTCCAAGTCCATCATTGTTTGAGTCCTGGATGTAGGTGAACCACAACTCCAAAACTCAAGGTCAATGTCCACCAAACCCTTCCAGTATTTTCTGTTGGTCATGGGAGTTGATTTATTTTATTTATTTATTTACTTTACTTACTTTATTTATATTCCGCTCTTCTCACCCCGAAGGGTACCCAGAGCAGATTACAGTACAAATACTTGCAGACAATCCCTGCAGTTCAACATATGACATATAAACATGTGACATTTATCACAGTACAGTACATACATTTTGACATACATATATTGACAAACAGAGGCAAACTTTCTGGCCACCAGGGGGAGCTGATGCACTCCTCATCTCTCACAGCGTTTTCCTTCCAGTGTCCCTTGTTGTTTCTTCCGCATTCCTCCGCGATTCTTTATGGCCTCATAAATCAGTCAAAATTCGCCTACCCACTTTAATGTGGTACCTTTATCGCCTACTTGACAAATATAACTGTCCTTCGGGCTGCAAAGGTTGGCAGCAGGCTACACTTAAGGTCGAGAACCCACCTCGACCCGGGCAGGCCTCGAACTCTTGACCTGCTGGTCCGAGAGATCTTATGCAGCTGACACTTAGCTAGCTGCGCCACATTCCCGGTGCTGTGTGCCAAGTTTGGTTCAATTTCATTTTTTGTGGCGTTCGGAATGCTCTTTGATTGTGGGTCAACTAGAAATCCCAGCAAGTACATCTCCCAAATGACAAAATCAGTCCCACCAGCATTCAAATTTGGGCATATTGGGTATTTGTGCCAAATTTGGTCCAGTGAATTAAAAAAAATCTTGCATGTCATACATTTACAATTCATAACAGTAGCACAATTACAGTTTATTTATTTATTTGTTAGATTTATTGGCTGCCACCCCTAGGTGGCTCGGGGTGGCTTACATCAGGGCTGTCCAACTTCTTCTGACCCAAGGGCCGGAAGAAGTGTCACTGATCACCTGGGGGACCGTAGGTGATCAGTGAGCAGGGGGCGGGGCCGCTGGTGGGGGCGGGGGCAGGGACGCTTGCTCACGTAGCCCCTCCTTCTTCTCTCCGGGCGCGCCGCTGATCGGATCCCGAGCGGCGGTGCGAGCGGGGAGAAGGAGGAGGGGCTATGGAGGAAGAAGGCAGCCGGCTGCATCCTTTCTCCGAAGCCTCTCCTCTTTCCCCCAAGGGCGTGCCGCTGCTTGGATCGCCCTCCTGTCTCCGAAACCTCTCCTCTTTCCCCCCGGGCGCGCCGCCGCTCGCGATCCAAGCAGCGGTGCGAGTGGGGAGAAGGAGGAGGGGCTACGGAGGAAAGGCAGCAGGCTGCCTCCTTTCTCTGAAGCCTCTCCTCTTTCCCCCCGGGCGCGCCGCCGCTCGTTATCCAAGCAGCGGCGCGAGCGGGGAGAAGGAGGAGGGGCTACGGAGAAAGAAGGCAGCCGGCTCCCCTGCCCTTCCTAGCAGTAGGTGGCGCCAAGGGCGGCGCGTCACCCCAGGCCTCTGACGCACCGCCCTTGGTTCCGCCTACTGCTCCTTTTCGGCGGTTCCCTCCCTAGGAAGGGTGGCGCGGAGAGAGGGGATGGAGGGGCGGTGCAGGGAGGAGGAGCTGGCTCCCTTCCTTCTCCCTGCCCCGCCTCCTCCTCCCCCCCGGCCACCATTTTTTAAAAAATATATATTTTTTTTAAAAAATCTTTCAGGAGGGTAGCGGGGGCTGTGTCCAACAGGCTGGGGGGCCGTGTACAGCCCGCGGGCCGCCTGTTGGACAGCCCTGGCTTACATCAAGCACCACAATAAAACAACAAATCTACAACAGCAATAAAAACACAAGGATAAAACAATTCCTAAGAGATAACACAAGTTCTAGGGGATAGGACATGACAACTCAAAGGCCTGCCGGAATAGGGCCAACTTGCAGGCCTTCCGAAAAGCCAACAGATTACGCAAGGCCTGAGCTGCGGCGTTCTGCACCAGCTTGAGTGTCCGGGTCACTGACAGAGGCAGGCCAATGTAGAGAGCATTACAGTAGCCTAACCTTGAAATGACCGTGGCTTGTATCACCGTGGCCAAGTCGTGCCAAGACAAGTAAGGGGCCAGCCTTCTAGTCTGACGAAGATGGAAAAACCCCACTCTGCTGACAGCGGAGATGTGGGCCTCCATTGACAGCAGAGGGTCCAAAAGAACTCCAAGGCTCTTTACTGAAGATGACGGGCATAATCCCACGCCGTCCAGGGTCGGAAGCTGGACATCCCTACCGCCCGGACGACCCAGCCAGAGGATCTCTGTCTTCACCGGATTCACCTTCAACCTACTGGCTCGCAGCCATCCAGTAACAGCTTCGAGGCAGAGATGGAAATTATCAGGTACGGTTTCGGGCCTGCCCCCCATCCTCAGAATGAGCTGGGTGAAATAGCAACGAAAATAATGTTATGGTTGGGGGTCACCACAACACGAGGAACTGTATTGACTGGTTGCGGCATTAGGAAGGTTGAGAAACATTGGCTTAGAACTTCCTCAATGAGAAGAGCAGAATTCTGGTTCATCTTCCTGGACGTCTTTGATTCTGCTCTCTGCAGGTATTGGGTTGTACTTCTGCCGCCAGCAGCTTGCATGATCACAGAAAGTCAGTAAAAAAAATAATCCAGGGCTTCTTTTCCTTGCTTCGTTTCTTCTCCAAATTTATATTCCACCCAGCTGTTAAGGGAAATGGACTCGGGGCAGCTTAGAAGCCGTAAACCGATAACCAACACTTCACATATTGAAATATTAAGAAGTTTGAACCACTATCTTTAAGACAAATGAATTAAGGATTAAATCGAGTGGTTGATGGTCCCGACAAAAGCACTTCCAATGCTCACCTTTGGGACATATTGGAGACAACGTTCCTTCAAATGGAAGAGCCCTAAGCTGGTTTTACAGTGCAGGAGTGGTATGGAAACACACGAGGGCAGATCAATAAGTCCGTGACTTTTTGAATTCCCCACCTCTGAACTGAAAGGGCAGCACTGCTCCTGTCAACAGGCATCTGTCAGTTGACTCCTGTCAAAAGTTGAACAAGCTGCGCCATTTAGTTTGTGTTTGGCAGCCATTGATACAAAACAATGGGAAAGATAGCAGAAGGCTATACAAATCAATGAATGTCTATGCAATATAAACAAACGATGGAGTCTTCTCTAATGAATACGACATAAATTGTATTAATCCATCATAGGTACATCGTAGGTGAAAGCATATCAAACATACATAATATATCTCATGGTAAGTACCAGCATCATAAGTAAACGAAAATGATGGCGGTGGGCAAACTCGCACAAGCGGCGAGCCAAGACGCCCGGGCTGATACTGCTTCCACCTGCGGTGCTCCTGTTGTCCCATGCCTTGTGCCACGACACTGTGAAGACGCTCGCGAGATTACGCCATCCAGGCCCCGCCCCTGGCCCTGAGGAAGCCCCTACGGGGGTGAAACCAAGGCGCGCGAGACCCTTTCGTCGGCCCGTGGACGACCTTCTCCCACCCTGAATATATTTTCGTGAGAATTTCCTACAAACTCTGATTATTTTTGAAGTTTCACGGGGTTTGGGAGAGGCGTCCGGGACCTGTGCCTGTAAAATACACCATTGACTCTCCTCGTTGAGCCCGGGCGTCTTGGCTCGCCGCTTGTGCGAGTTTGCCCACCGCCATCATTTTCGTTTACTTATGATGCTGGTACTTACCATGAGATATATTATGTATGTTTGATATGCTTTCACCTACGATGTACCTATGATGGATTAATACAATTTATGTCGTATTCATTAGAGAAGACTCCATCATTTGTTTATATTGCATAGACTGTCATTGATTTGTATAGCCTTCTGCTATCTTTCCCATTGTTTTGTGCTTTACATGTGGAACAGCTTCCCTTCCTCTCATGGCAGCCATTGATAGCAGACTACCGCGAGATTCGAGGAGAAAATGGAAAAAAGTGAATTTTGTGTGCTCATTAAGCATTATTTTGGGGGGGACCCATCACTCAAACCAAGGCCAAGCTTGATAAATACTATGGGCACTCTGCACCATCAATTTCAATGGTAAAAAGTGGTTTACTGAATTTTGTTGTGGCCATACAAGCACGGAAGATGCCGAACATACTGGACGCCCAGTTGAGGTTTCTACACCCAAAACAATTGAAAAAATTCACAATATGGTGTTGGCCGATCGGAGATTGAAAGTGCGGAAGATTGTGGAAGCCATAGGCATCTCACGTGGCTCAGTGGTTTCAATTTTAAATGATCACTTGGGTATGAGAAAGCTTTGGGTGCCGTGTTTGCTCACAATCGACCACAAACGCAATCGTGTGACAATTTTGCAGGAGTGTTTGGCGTTGTTCAACCGCAATATGGACAATATATAACCGTGGACGAAACGTGGATCCACCACAACACACCAGAGACCAAACAGCAGTCAAAACAATGGGTTTCTCGAGGTGAATCGGCACCAAAGAAGGCCAAGGTGGGTTTGTCAGCCAATAAAGTCATGGCGACCGTTTTTTGGGATGCACGGGGTATAATCCACAATGACGACCTTCAAAAGGGTAAAACAATCAATAGCGAATATTATGCAAACTTATTGAGTCGATTTAATGAGGATTTGGGGGGGGAAATGACCGCATTTGGCCGAGAAAAAAGTTCTTTTGCACCAGGACAATGCAATGGTGCACACATGTGCAGTTTCCATGCCAACAATCCATGAATTGGGATACGCATTGCTCCCTCATCCGCCCTATTCTCCGGATTTAGCTCCGAGTGACTATTTCTTGTTTCCAAACCTGAAGAAATGTCTCGGCGGAAAGAGATTTGACTCCAACAATGAAATCATCTCACAAACAAATATCTATTTTGATGACCTCGACAAATCTTACTTTTTGGAAGGGATAAAAAAAATTGGAGAAAAGTTGGACAAAGTGTATAGAGCTCAAAGGAGACGACGTTGAAAATAAAATGATTTTTTATCCAAAAACCTGTGTTTCATTCAAAAAGTCACGGACTTATTGACCCGCCCTCGTAGGACATCTTGATGACCGAGGTATGGGTTTATGTGCCTTCAAGTTGCCTGTTGACTTCTGGTGACTCCATGAATTTCAAAAGGGTTTTCTTAAGCCAGGAATACTCAAGAGCTGGTTTTGCCAATTGTGTCTTCTGAAATATAGCATACAGTACTCTTTTTTTATTCAGTACTTTCTGTTGGTATGAGAGCTCAATATGCCAAGTTTGGTTCAATTCCATTGTTGCAAGAGTTCAGGATGCTCTTTGATTGTGTGTTAACTATTAATCCCAGAAACTGTAACTCCCAAATGTCAAGGTCTATTTTCCCCAAACTCCATCTGTGTTCACATTTGGGCATATTGAGTTTTCATGCCAAGTTTGGTCCTGATCCAACATTGTTTGAGCCCACAGTGTTCTCTGGATATAGGTGAACTACAACTCCGAAGCTCAAGGTCAATGCCCACCAAACTCTTATAGTATTTTCTCTTGGTTATGGGAGATCTGTGTGGGAAGTTTGATTCCATTCCATCATTGGTGGAGTTCAGAATGCTCTTTGATTGCGGGTGAACTATAACTCCCAGCAACTACAACTCCCAAATGACAAAATCAATTTTTTGACTGATGGTCCCTCCTTGGGTTAGTATTAATATGTTTTGTGCCAGGATATCTATGTTGTGTTCATCGAAACAGGCCCAGGTTTCACACTGAGTGTATAAATACATTTAAAAACATATTAACTCTATGTATTACTGTGTTAGAGTGTCATTTTGTGTCATTTTGGTTGGTGGTGTGCCCCAGGATTTTGTCAATGTAAAAAATGTGCCGCAGTTCAAAAAAGGTTGAAAATCACTGGCATAGGGGACAGAATTGAGCCCTGAGGGACCTCACAGGACATTGACCAGAGAGTCAAACAGAAGTCCCCCAGTTCCATCATCCGAGACAAACCAGGAAAGGGATCTTGGGGTTTTGGTGGACAGCTCAATGAAGATGTCTACCCAGTGCGCTGCAGCAGTGAAAAAAGCAAATTCTATGCTTGGCATGATCAGAAAGGGAATTGAAAATAGGTCGGCAAATGTTGTATTACCTCTCTACAAATCTATGGTGAGGCCACATTTGGAGTACTGTGTACAATTCTGGTCTCCGCACCTTAAGAAGGATATAACGGAACTGGAAAAGGTACAAAGAAGGGCAACAAAAATGATCCAAGGGATGGAGCAGCTCCCTTATGAAACCAGGTTGCAACGCCTTGGTCTTTTCAGCCTTGAAAGACGGCGTCTAAGAGGTGACTTGATCGAAGTGTATAAAATCATGCATGGGATAGAAAAGGTGAATAAAGAAAAATTATTTTCTTTGTCACAAAACACTAGGACTAGAGGGCACTCCCTGAAGCTCCAAGGTAGGAAAATTAGGCCTAATAAAGGGAAATATTTCTTCACCCAGAGGGTCATTGGGTTATGGAACTCACTTCCAGAAGAGGTTGTGACCGCTGTCAGCCTGAACAACTTCAAGGCAGGATTAGACAGATTCATGGATACCAAGTGTATCGGTAGTTACTGAAAAGGACATTCAAGTGCCACCTCGGAGTTGGTTGAGGTAGGCAGGATTTCCCTGGGTACTGGTTGTGGGGGGTCGGGAGCAGGTCAGGGTTTTGCCCTCCCTTCTTCTCAAGATCCCCGTGTACAACTGGTGGGCCACTGTGTGGTACAGAATGCTGGACTAGATGGGCTGAGGTCCGATTCAGCATGGCTCTTCTTATGTTCTTATGTTCTTATCTGGGTACAGCCCTCCAGGAAGGACCAGAGGCACTGTAAATCATAGGCAACTGTCCATATCTCCAGACAACACGTGAACTCTTTTTTTTTTTTGCATTTTGTAAGCACCCGCTACTGTTGGAGACATTAATAAGTCATCTCTGTTATTGGCTTTGCGTCTGTGTGTCATAAAAAAGCTGTATACATTCGTCTGCTACTGAGTAGTAGTCCGGAAGGAATTAAAGTCCAGTCTATATGTCTATAGACAGACAAGTTACAGACAAGATCTATAGACCGATGAACTCAATGGGTCTTGTTTGTGAGTAGTCACACCAATAAGATTGTCTTGTAAAGTGATTTTCAGGTCCCAGGTGAGCCAGAATAGCTTTGTGATACCTAAAAGACTCATAGTTTCTACTTGGCATAAGCTTTCCGCCTGCCTTATATAACATAAATGGCACCTTTATTCACCAGCATATTATGTGAACCCAAAACATCCTCTAAGATGTCACAAGACCTTTTGTTTCATGTGCTGTGGTCGTGGTTGTAGACGGAGTTGTATTTTGCTGTTGCTAACAACCGCAATTGGCCTTTGCAACACAAATACAATGCAATACGAGACATGAAGTATCAGCTTTGTTGAATATTATTATATTGATGAAGAATGTCGCTTCTGGAGCGCTATTGACGGTTGAATGCAGAATGCTTTGTAGGATGTGAAATGTCATTGTTCACGAAGCCAAGCAGCAAACGGTGCTGTTTTATAGCTTTGAGACGTGAGTGCTTTCCCGTTCTCACTCTTGAAGTCTTTTGTTCGGAAGCATAAAACTATGCAGAATTGAAACATCGCATGTGCATTAAGCTTACGGTCCCTTTGCAATAGGAATTTTACTCCTTGGGACGGGTGGAGAATCCCTTCTTCTAAACCAGGGCTGCTCAAGTAGTCGATCGTGATCGACTAGTCGATCTTTGGGCCTGATCCAGTCGATCTTCGAGCCGGATGGGGCGCTCCTGCCATGCGCGTGCTCCTCTGCCGTACGCGCTCCTGCCGCCACCTTCCACCTGCGCGGGGCTTCTTCCGCCAATGAGGCTTTAGTGGGCGGGCTCTGGCGCTCGTTTCTTGGCACGGTGTGGTGACGTGATCGCCCATTGGTTGCTCCTGGGGGGGCGGGAGCAAGGCGAAGGAGCGCAGGCATAGGATGTGAGACTGCAGGAGGGAGGGAGGGTGTGTGTGACGTGAGCACCCATTGGTTGTTCCTGGGGGGGCGGGAGCAAGACGAAGGCGCGCGCAGGCATAGGATGCGAGGCTGTGGGAGGGTGGGAGTGTGTGTGTGTGACATGAGCACCCATTGGTTGCTCCTGGGGGGCAGGAGCAAGGCGAAGGTGCACGCAGGCATAGGATGCGAGGCTGTGGGAGGGTGGGAGTGTGTGTGTGTGTGTGAGAGAGAGAGAAGGCCTCGCTGGAGGAGGATGGTCCCCGCGGTGGGGCTGTAGCTGACGAGCGCGCCCTCGACACCGGTGAGGGAAGCCTAGACAGGGCTCCAGTGCCTCCGAGGGCCGAGGCGAGAGAGACAGGGCGGAGCACAAGGCAGGGCCCCGTCCCGGCTTCACTCACCGGCGTCGAGGGCACACTCGTCAGCTGCAGCCCCACCGCGGGGACCATCCTCCTCCAGCGAGGCCTTCTCTCTCTCTCTCTCTCTCTCTCTCTCTCTCTCTCTCTCACACACACACACACACACACACACACTCCCTCACTCCCTCCCTCCTGCAGCCTCGCATCCTATGCCTGCGTGTGCCTTCACCTTGCTCCCCCCCCCCCCAAGGAGCAACCAATGGGTGGTCACATCACACACACACACCCTTGCTCAGCCTCCCTACCCTCGCTCAGGAGCAACCAATGCATCCTATGCCTGGGCGCCTCGCATCCTATGCCTGGCTCCCCCAGGAGCAACCAATGGGCGGTCAGGTCACCACACAGTGTCAAGAGACAAGTGCCAGGGCCCTCCCACTAAAGCCGCATTGGCGGAAGAAGCCCCGTGCGGGTGGAAGGTGGCGTCGGAAGCGTGCACGCCAGGTAGATCTTTTCGACTTAATTGTTATAAAAGTAGCTTGCATGCTAAAAAAAAGTGTGGGCACCCCTGTTCTAAACGCTTGGTACTTAAATATGTTTTGGATTTTGGAGGGTATCTTTTTAAATGGAAGACAGTGTTCCCTCGCTACTTTGCAGTTCGCTTTTCGCAGACTCGCTGTTTCATGGTTTTCCTTCCTTTCTACTCCCAAGGTCAAGTCCTGGTTCTGCCACCGGGATGCGGTTCGGTGAGTAGCGAGCGAACAAGAGAGGGCAGGTGAGCGAGTGAGGGAGGGCCGCAAAGGCAGAAGCAGTGGCAGAAACAGAAGCCTGGCTGCCTCTTCCAGGCTCCTGCTTCTGCCACTGCTTCGAGACCCAGGCTGGTGAGTAGAGAGCGAGCAAGAGAGGGCAGGTGAGCGAGCGAGGGAGGGCCGCAAAGGCAGAAGCAGTGGCAGAAACAGAAGCCTGGCCACTTCTTCCAGCCTCCTGCTTCTGCCACTGCTTCCGCCTTTGTGGCCCTCCCTCCCTCCCTCGCTACTCATCGGGCCGAGTTCTGGTTCTGCCCCCTGGACCCAGTCTGGTGAGTAGCAAGCGAGCAAGGGAGGGAGGATGAGTGAAGGAGGAAGGGCCGCAATGGCGCAGACAACAGCAGAAGCAGAAGCCTGGAAGAGGTGGCCAGGCTCCTGCCGCTGCCCTTGCCACCTTGGCTCGCTTACTCCCCTCCCTTGCTTGCTAACTCACCGGGCCGGGTCCCGGCGGCAGAACCAGGGCTCGACCCAGTGAGTAGCAAGCGAGGGGGGTAAGCAAGAAAGTGAGAAGGGTGGCAATGGTGGCAGCGGCTCATAAAAACACATGAAAAACACAGTAAAGGTGACTTAAAAAGACAAAAAAATTAAAACATATTACAACACATTCTCAAAACCACAGAGATACATATACATACTTACACACACATACATACTCACACACAAACACACATATATACACATATACACACATATGCACAAATATACACACACAAAACACATGTACACAGACTGGGCAACAGTAACACGTGGCAGGGGATGGCTAGTTTTATAATAGTCTTGCACATGAAACAAGGTTTGTGAATACTGAACCAGGTTTTGCAGCATTTTGGATTTCAGATTTCTGGATAAGGGAATGCTCAGCACATGCTGAGTATCTGTACGCGGACCTTAGCGAACATATCCTTGGCAAAACAAAACTCCTCCGTCCCGAACTTTCAACTTGAGAGAGAGATAAACTTGAAAGTAGCTTTAAGTGCTTGAAACATTTCGGCCAAATAAAGGCATTCTCTGTTCGTGATTCAAAAGCTTGTGTGTTGCAGGAGCAACAGGAGCAAGAAAGGAGTCTGACGCTTTCATCTGTTTTGTGTTTCTTTATCACTGGTACCAACAGGAGGGCTATGATGTGGATCAATCAGGTAGAGACAACAGAAATCGGATTTTGCCAGGACCTTATTTTGCCCTCTCAGCTTGCTTTTAAAATACCTAAAATATGGCAGTAGGTGTTGAACAAGGAGCTCTCTCCATCACGCCATAAACGATCGGGGTTAAAGAAGACATGAAAAACTCATGACGTGTTGAAGAGCTGCCACTACATCTGATGTGCAAGTCGTTTCAAATCTGAAAGCCTTCTTATAAAATAACTTTCCTCTTTAGGGGTAGTTTTTACATTGTAGTATCATCAGCCAAATCGTCGTGAAATGGCTAAAATCCATAATCATAACCACAATCATAATCATAATACTTTATTTCAGGGCTGTCCAACTTCTACCGGCCCAGGGGCCTGAATTCCGGTCACTGATGACCTGGGGGGCCGTAGGGTCTGCCCCCGCCTTCCTCGCCACCCCTGGCTCTGCCCCCGCCCTGCCCCCGCCCTTGCATGCATACAGTCAAATATAATCTTTTACTGAGATAAAATGCAGGGATAAGATATTAAATTATTTTAATTTAATATTAAATATATTTAATTCCTCCCCTCTCCCCTTATTTTAATTTAATATTAAATATATTTAATTCCATCCTCCCCTCCCCCTTATTTTAATTTAATATTAAATATATTTAATTCCATCCTCCCCTCTCCCCTTATTTTAATTTAATATTAAATATATTTAATTCCATCCTCCCCTCCCCCCTTATTTTAATTTAATATTAAATATATTTAATTCCATCCTCCCCTCTCCCCTTATTTTAATTTAATATTAAATATATTTAATTCCATCCTCCCCTCTCCCCTTATTTTAATTTAATATTAAATATATTTAATTCCATCCTCCCCTCCCCCTTATTTTAATGTATCCCATCTCCCCTTATTTCATCTTTAAATATATTTAATTTTATATTTAATACATGAGGGGAGATGGGGAAAGAATGAGGAGCCCCTGAAGAGCCCCCTGCTTGGCCTACCTTTTCCAAACGCGCAGGATCCAGGAGTCCCCGGGCGACGAGAGGAGGCGACGACCGACTGAGTCGAAGAAGGTCCTAATCGTGTCTGTGGCCTCAGTGATCCAGTAGTAGAGTAGCCGAAGAGTATCGCGAGAATACGCAATCCACACGGGTTTCGCTGTCAACGCCCGGCGTGATCTCGCGTTGACAGCGAAATCCCGTGTGGATTGCGTATTCTCGCGATACTTGCTCGAACCGGAAGTAGGTATTTTTTAATTTTATTTTTCAATTTTTATTTTTTATTAAAAGTTTAGGGGCCGGAGGAAGGGCTGGGGGCATACGGCCCCGGTCGCCAGTTGGACAGCCCTGCTTTATTTATATTCCGCCCTTTTCTCCGTGGGGACTCAGAGTGGATTACAATGTAAACCAGTGGTTCCCAAACCTTTTGGCCTACCGCCCCTTTCCAGGAAAAAAATTACTCACCGCCCCCCTATAAATTATTTTTTTAAAAAAATTAATAGCAATTAAACAATTAAATATATGTACAAATGCAGTGGTTCTCAACCTTTCTAATGCCATGACCTCTAAATAAGGTTCCTCATGTTGTGGTGACCCCCAATCATATTTTCATTGCTTCTTCATAAATAATTTTGCTACTCTTATGAATTCTAATCCAAGTATCTAATATGCAGGTCAAAGCGAAGGGGGTGGGACCGAAGAAGAGGGCCGCACGACCCCTCCTAAATAGCCAATTGTTCACCGCCCCCTTAAAGGGGTTCACCGCCCCCAAAATTCCCCGCCCACTTTGAGAATCAGTGGTGTAAACAGTAGTCCTGGTTGATCAAGAAAAAAATGGTTCAAAACTCGTTTCAGATGTAGGGGGCGCTGGCACTCCCCCCCCCCCCGTCTCCCCCCGAAGGGTTACTACATTATTTGCAACTTTTATTTCTTGTTCTTGTTGTTTTTATTTATTATTATTTATTTATTATTCGGGTTTCTATGCCGCCGACTCCCTGAGGCTCGGGCTCACAGGGAACCGAAGAGTACAACTACACAAAGCAATGCGATAAAACCTCTAAGACAATTAAACAGTTAAAACAGCAAAATACAAAACCCCCAGGTACAGTTCAGAAATTAGATAGCGTGACACCCCAGGACAGCGGCTAAAGCGGAACATGGGCAGGACCTACTCACCAAAGGCCTGCTTAAACAAATAAGTTTTGCAGGCACGTCTAAACGGGAGCAGGTCCTTTATAGCCCGCGTTCCAGCCGGGAGGGCGTTCCACAGCGTAGGAGCTATAACGGAGAACGCCCTCCGGTGAGTAGATGTCAGTTTAGCTGATTTCGCCGAGGTATCTCTAACAAATTAGCATCCTCGGAGCGTAGTGATCTCGGGGACAGTGTGGGGTGAGTCGGTCCCTCAAGTACGCTGGCCCCAGGCCGTGCAAGGCCTTAAAGGTAAGAACCAACACCTTGAAGGAGATCCGGTGCTCGATTGGGAGCCAGTGCAGATCCTGCAAAACAGGTGTGATGTGGCGGCCTGCTGGTGTTCCAGACAGGAGCCGGGCGGCAGTGTTCTGCACCAGCTTGAGCTTCCGGGTCGCCGACAAAGGAAGGCCAACGTAAAGCGTTACAGTAATCCAGCCTTGAGATGACCGTAGCTTGGATCACGTGGCCAGGTCATTCGGGAGATATAGGGGGCCAGCCTCCGAGCCTGTCGCAGATGAAAAGCAACCTTGCTGACCGCGGAGACCTGGGCCTCCATGGTCAGCTGGGAGTCCAGATGGACCCCCAGGCTCTTAACGGAAGGCGATGGGCATAGCGCCACACCGTCCAGGGTCGGAAGCTGGACATCTACACCACCCGAGCGGCCCGACCACAAGATCTCCGTCTTCGCCGGATTCACCCTCAACCTACTGGCACGCAGCCATCCAGTAACGGCCTCGAGGCAGTGTTGGAAATTTATGATGTACCACTGCTTTGCAGTGCATTTTAATATGTATGTGAACCGCCCCGAGCCGGCTGGGAAGGGCGGAATATAAGACTGGACAAATAAAATAAATAAATAAATATTACGTAACCTTAATTTTTTTCCACTGTTGTGTTGGGTTTTCCATCGATAAAAGGGTATCATCTGCAAATAAATCAATCAATTAATGCATGTGTTGCCTATGAGATTCCTAAAAGAACCTCATTATCAACTGTAGGAACAAAAAGAGCGGTAAGTTTTTGGACTTAAAACATTTTTCTTTTATTTCTAAGGATTTTATTGATCATTTCAACAGAAAATATAAAATAACAATACTTAAGAATCTACAAACATCCATAAACAAACTTCCATACAGAAAGAAAAAGAGAAAAAAGATGAAAGAAAGATTTTTTTTTTAAAAAAATAAGTTTTTGACTTCTTCCATTGCCTTTCCATTGCTCGGGTTATTTGAGAAAGCCATTGTGTGCCAAGGTTGGTGTTTATCAGTTATTTATGTGGCTTGCAGTGGTCTCCGGAAGTTAGTGAAGGTACTGCAAGTCCCATCGTCCATGTTCCATCCTTCTCCAAACTGCATAGGATGTAGAGTGGGTCATGGGGGCTCTGTGTGCCAAGTTTGGTCTTGATCAGTCATTGGATGAGGTTGGCAGCAGTTTCGTAAAGTGAGTGGTGGTACTTCAAGTCCCATCATCCATGGTCCATCCTCCTCCAAATTGAACCAGGATGTAGAGTGGGTCATGGGGGATTTGTGTGCCAAGTTTGGTCTTGATCAGTCATTGGATTAGGTTTGCAGCAGTCTCAGAAAGTGAGTGAAGGTACTTCAAGTCCCATCATCTGTGGTCCATCCCACTCAAAACTGCACCAGGATGTAGAGTGGGTCATGAGGGCTCTGTGTGCCAAGTTTGGTCTTGATCAGTCAATGGATGAGATTCGCAGCAGTCTCGGAAAGTGAGTGGAGGTACTTCAAGTCCCATCACCCATGGTCCGCCCTACTCCAAACTGCAGTAGGATGTAGAGTGGGTCATGGGGGCTCTGAGTGGCAAGTTTGGTCTTTATCGGTGTTTGTTGGGAGCCACAGTGGTCCGGGGGAACCAAAGGGTTTGAAAGTACTACAAACCCATCATCCTTCCCTAAACCTCACCAAGACGTAAAGGGGGTTATGAGGATTATGTGCGCCAGGTTTGGTCCAGGTCCGTCACCTGTGCTGGTTACAGTGGCCTGTGAAAGTGGCAGCCAATCAGAAAGCTGCCACATATCCACACCTCCGCATCCAAACACTTTTATTATATACTAGCTGAGGACCCGGCGGTGCCCGGGTTATTTGAGGAAGGCATTGTGTGCCAAGGTTGGTTCCTATTAGATGTGTATGTGGCTTGCAGTGGTCTCAGGAAGTTAGTGAAGGTACTGCAAGTCCCATTGGCCATGGTCAATCCTCCTCCCAACAGCACCAGGATGTAGAGTGGGTCATGGGGGCTCTTAGTGCCACGTTTGGTGTTGATCATTCATTGGATGAGGGTCGCAGTAGTCTCAGAAGGTGAGTGAAGGTACTTCAAGTCCTGTCATCCATGGTCCATCCCCTCCAAACAGCACCAGGATGTAGAGTGGGTCATGAGGGCTTTGTGTGCCAAGTTGGTCTTGATTAGTCATTGAATGAGGGTCGCAGCAGTCTTGGGAAGTGAGTGGAGGTACTTCAAGTCCCATCATTCATGGTCCATCCTCCTCAATACTGCACCAGAATGTAGAATGAGTCATGTGTGCCAAGTTTGGTCTTGATCAGTGTTTGGATGAGGTTGGCAATGGTCTGGTGAAATGAGTGGAGGTACTTCAAGTCCCATCATCTGTGGTCTGCCCTCCGAACTGCATCAGGACGTCCATTGGGTCATGGGGGCATTTTGTGCCAAGTGTGGTCATAATTATGCACTGGATGAGGGTCGCAGCGGGCTTGGGAAGTGAATGGAGGTACTTGAAATCCCATCCTTCATGGTCCATCCTCCTCTAAACTGCAGTAGGATGGAGTGTGGGTCATGGGGTACTGTGTGCCAAGTTTGGTCTTGTGGTTCAGGGCCGCCTTGGTCTGTGGGGAATGAAGAGTTTGAAAGTACTACAAATCTCATAACCTGTGATGGTACTTCAAGTCCCATCATCCATGGTCCTCCCTACTCCAAACTGCAGTAGAATGACTCATGGGTCATAGGGGCTCAGTGTGCCAAGGTTGGTTACTGTTAATTCAGGCCATACACAATGTCTCATTAACTGAGGCCTAGTCAGGGAAATCAAGTTAATGAAGCCGTACTGTAAATTTTGGGCCTGGTTTGTGATTTGTAGGGCATACAGTGTTTTCTGGGAAGTTAATTGGGTGAAGGTACTGCAAATCCCATCATTCGTGGCCCATCCTGTCCTAAACTCTCTTTTGGGGCCTGTAATGTTCTGGCCTGCTCTGCTGGTAATTGGTAAGTTTAAAAGGCCGAATGGCAGGCAGCCGTTTTCTAAAAGCTGAGGGGGAGAAAACAGGAATCCATTCTGTTTTCACAGAGCCAAGTGGGGGGGGGGGGGGAATGTTGATGGTGCATTTTTCCCCTCAGTGGGAAGAAATCCTGTTGTTTGAATGTAGAGGCCTGGATTCTGGGATGCTGGCTAATCAGTGGCAATCAATGCCCTCTGTCTGGTGCCTTAGAATTTTGGAGTGGGACACTGAATTAGAAGTGGTAAAAGTCAACATGAATAGTTGGGCACAGGACTTCGAGCACTCCATTCTTTTAAGTGAATGGGAGGAGGTCTGGAGGAAAACCAAAGATTATGCCGGAGCAACGCCGATAGCTGAAAATTGGTACAAAGCATTTTACAGATGGCACTTAACCCCTCAAAAGCTTGCAAAGCTCTACAAAGAGGCCAATGGTAAATGTTGGAAGTGCAAGGTCCAACAGGGGACATTATTGCACTGCTGGTGGTCATGCCCCAGACAAAAAAGTTTTGGAGAAGTATCCACTTTCATGTACAAAAGATGCTGGCAATACAGCTAGAGTTAGCCCCGAAATATTCTTACTTAATTTAACACACAGTAAACTAGACAGAAAGAAGGAGAAGATCTTTTATTTTATTACGGCAGCAGCAAGGGTTGTGGTGGCTAGGAGGTGGAAACAGGAGAAGCCCCCAACGATGGCAGAGTGGGCCACTAAACTAATAGAGTATATGGAGATGGATGAATTAAAAGAACTGGTAAACAACGCAAACAAAAAATACAAGACGGACTGGCAACCTGTTAAGAGCTACCTGAGAGCGAAGAAACTTTAGTAACCAGAGGACACTATGATTTAGTGGTGAAAGAATTACTATATAAAGACTAAGGGGGAAGGGAAAAATATCAAACATCCATGGGTTCCCAATCACCCTCACTGGAAGCAATGCATTTCTTTTCTTTTCATTCTAACTGCACTCTTTCCCTTTTCCCCTCCCAATCCTACCCTTTCCCTCTCCTTCTGCTCCTACCTTCTCCTATCTCACTCAATTCCCTTATTCGGGCACAAACTTTTTTTTCTCTCTCTCTTTTCTTATATCTTTGTTTTATGTTGTATGGAAAAAGATCAATAAAAAAACTATTTAAAAAAAAAGAATTTTGGAGTGGCGAGGCTGGCCAATCAAAGGTCTTTATGCAAATAGCTGGCATTTAGAATTTTGGAGTGGCGAGGCTGGCCAATCAAAGGACTTTATGCAAATAGCTGCCACATATCCGCCCTCCGCACACATACATACATACAAACATTCCGCTTTATTAAGGCATACAGATATAGATTATCTCCCTACAAAAAAAAAAATAGAGAGAGAAGTATGCAGTCTTATATCACACATTTTCCGCCCATCATTCTATTTTTCAGTGTTTGTAGGCATTTCCACATGATGATGGGAGAATATTTTGTTCGTTCCTTGCTCAACCCGTTTTCCTGCAGATTATCTCAATATAAGATCAGGATTTATGTCAAACCAAGCAATATAAACCTCCACCCCCTTTCCCAGTCTCTATCTGCAAGCCATCTTTGTCAATCCCTTCCGGAGGAGAACGTTATTTGGGTCTTATTGCCGGCTTCATATTTGAGGTGATAAGGTTTATATCCGGAAAAGGTGGGGGGGGGGGGGGGGCACAGAACGTCTTGTTTATATGCCGGAAATATCTTTGAATTACGGTCGGTTTTTGAAAACCACTTGGCATTTCTCATCCCATTGTCTGGGTATTTTAAATTATGCAGCTTTTAGTGTCTTACCCGTGGGGTGGACATCTCATTCCTTCCCTGTTGAGCTTAAAGAGAAATTGATGGAGAAAAATGGTCCTTGATGCATCCTCCCTTGCCACAGAAAAGCTGCTGGAGTTGCAGCTTGACAAAATGCCACCCCCCCCCCCGCCCTTCCCTTCCAGGTCAATTGTTTTCCGTGCCGTTCTGTTTGGAGTTGGTGTTGTTGAATATTCCTCTTTTTAAAGAGCACTTCAGTGACCCGTGTCAAACATCCTCTCTACGTATTCTGTTTGCAAATTCCAAAGAGGACGTTGCTGCACAAAAATCTCTCTGCTGACGTCCAAGGGTTTATTTATTATTTATTATTTATTATTTATTATTTATTATTTATTATTTATTATTTATTATTTATTATTTATTATTTATTATTTATTATTTATTATTTATTATTTATTATTTATTATTTATTATTTATTATTTATTATTTATTATTTATTATATACTAGCTGTACCCGGCACGCGTTGCTGTGCCCTTTTTAGGAGATGCGAGAAAGTCCAATCATCCACGGTGTGCCCTCCTCTAAACTGCAGTTGGATGGAGTGTGGGTCATGGGGGGCATGGTGTGCCAAGTTGGGTCTTTATTGGTCTTGGTTCTGGGCCACAGTGGTCTGAGGGGAATGATGGGTTTTGAAGTACTACAAATCCCATTTTCCATGGTGGTACTTCAAGTCCCATCATGCATGGTCGGGGCTCTGTGTGCCAAGGTAGGTTACTGTAAATTCAGGCCATACACAATGTCCCATGAGCTGAGGCCTAGTTAGGAACAGCAAGTTAATGAAGCCTTACTGTCAATTCAGGCCATACACAATGTCCAATGAGCTGAGGCCTAGTCGGGAGAATCAAGTTAATGAAGTCTTACTGTCAATTCAGAGCGTAAACTGCTTCCCAGTAAGTGAGGGCTAGTTAGGGAAATCAAGTTAATGAAGTCTTACTGTCAATTTTGGGCGTGGTCTGTGATTTTTTGGGGTGTAAATTTTCGGTTGGAAGTGATTTGGGTGTTTGTGTTGGGGATTGGCTCAGGCCTTTTCCTTATTCTGTTTTGGCAGTTTATTATGGATCGGTATTTTCATGTTGGCTGGCCAGTGCAGCAGTTATGCAAATCCGCCCTTATTGGCAGCCAATCATGTCGTTCAGAATGTAGAGGCTGGGTGAGTCTTTGGCTGCCCCGGAGGATGCTGGTAAATGTAGTTTTATTTTTACTCGTTGTTTTGGGGGCCTTTTAGGTTTTGGGGGGGAAAGTTTCTTTGCTACAATCGTACCTTGCTTGAGGCCTATTTCTGTTGGCAAGTATTGTGTTTCTGCGTTGTATGGTTTCTTTGTTTGAGGTATACATCACATGACGTGAACCCATTTATATAATAGATTATTTATTATTTATTATTTATTATTTATTATTTATTATTTATTATTTATTATTTATTATTTATTATTTATTATTTATTATTTATTATTTATTATTTATACCCCGCACCCATCTCCCCAAGGGGAGCCAAGCCCAAGAACACAGAATAACAAAACAATCTCTCTCTCTCGGCATTACTTCGTGAACGAAGACTCTTAGGAAGGGCTCATCCCACGCTTTTTACAAGCGCATTGATGACTAAAAAGGCCGATCTGAGATAGGCAAGTTCGGTTGCAGAAAGCACAGCAGAAAGTCTCCTTGGGTGATGCTGTTTCCAATTTGCAGTTCTTTCTGCGTTGTCATTTCTCTTTGAGACCAGTTCGGCGTGTCTTCTCGAAAGAGGCTGCAGCATTGTGGATAGTGCGTCTCCATGCCTCCCAATGTGAGGCCAGGGTGGACCATTGTTGGTGATCAATCTGGCCGAGCCTGAAATGTTGTTTCAGGGAGTCCTTATATCTCTTTTTTGGGGCGCCTCTCTTGCGCTGAACCGTGGTGAGTTCACCATAGAGTAGTATCTTTGGGAGGCGGTGGTCCTCCATCCTAGAGACGTGCCCTGCCCAGCGCAGCTGTGTTCTCAATAGCATGGCCTCAACGCTGGTGAGCCCTGCTTGCTCAAGGACAGCAACATTTGTCACATAGTCGGTTCAGTGTATATTTAGGATTGTGTGAAGACAGCGCTGATGAAAGCGTTCGAGGAGTCGTAGGTGTTGGCGAAATGTGACCCATGTTTCAGACCCATAGAGGAGAATAGACAGTATAATAGCTCTGTACACACTGATTTTGGTGCTTTGCCTCAGGTGCTTGTTGCTCCAGACTCTTTTGTGAAGCCTTCCGAATGCACTCTATGCCTTTGCTAATCTGTGATCTATCTCTTTATCAATCTTGGTGTCTGAAGAGATGATGCTTCCCAGGTAGGTGAACTGCTGAACAGACCTAAGCACAGATTTGCCTATGCTGACGTGGAGCTGATGGTGTTCTTCTTGTGGTGCGGGCTGGTAGAGGACTTCCGTTCCCTTCAGGATGACTTCCAGCCCAAACAGCTCTGCAGCTGTTGCAAAGCAGGATGTTAGGTGCTGCAGAGCTGCTTCTGAATGGGCGACAAGGGCAGCATCGTCAGCAAAAAGCAGCTCACGGACTAGATAGTTTAGAGCCCTCAGATGGCTTAAGTTGAACAAGCTGCCATCAGTACGATAGCGTATATATATATACACCGTATTCTTCTTCGGGGTCTGCCGTAGCCCTTTGGAGCACCATGCTGAAGAAGATTGTAAATAGGGTTGGTGCAAGAACACAACCTTGTTTCACTCCGTTAGTTATTAGAAAGGGCTCCGAGAGAGCATCACTGTGTCTGACTCGACCGTGCTGGCCCTCATGTAACAGGATAATCATTTTGAGGAATTTGGGGGGACATCCTAGTCGTTCCAGGATCTGCCACAGACCTTTTCTACTCACAGTGTCGAAGGCTTCGTTGAGGTCGACAAATGTTACATAGAGTCCTTTGTTCTTCTCTCTACATTTCTCTTGCAGTTGTCTAAGGGCAAAAAACATATCTGTGGTGCTCCTATTAGCTCTGAAGCCGCATTGGCTTTCAGGGAGAAGTTCTTCTGCAATAGCAAAAACTAATCTATTCAGGAGTATCCTTGAATAATAACAAAACAATTGCAATTATAAAAACAGTACAATCAATAGAACTCAAACACAAACAGTAACAGACAATTTAAAACCATTTCCGGTCAAATATGAATGTTGAAATTTTAAAATAAATAAACACTGGGTTCAGACAGAGGTAGTTTGCATATAGCAGGAAGGTTTCAAGGACAATATGGCTCAGACACACAACAGGTAATCAGGGGCGGTCTAAGGTAATTTTAAATGGTAGGCGAACATTATTTTGGTGCACACCCCACAAAACATTATTTTGCCCCCATGTAAAACAAATATACAATTATAATATCACAATACCATTAGTAGTATTATATTGTATCAATGTATATACAATATATTATACCATACTCATACTATATTATATCATAATTATATTATACTACATTACAATATAATTATATTATAATATATTGACATTATAATACAATATAACATTCTATTATATTATTATTATAAAATAATAAATAAAATTATTTATTAAAATAAAATTATCCTCTACTAAATATTTCCATTACTCCTATAAAACTCAAATAACCCAAAATAAAGTAAAATAAAATATTATATATTACTATTTTGTACAATACCACTCTACTGCAATATTGTTTGTAATATTACATGTAATATAAAATATATCATTATTCTATTGTTATATTGTATTTGTATTATATTGTATGACAATATTAAGCAGAACTGTATAATAATCAACATGAAATGCAATGTAAATGCATCAAAATCCGAATATAATACCTACCACCCGTCTCATAATTCATAGGAGTCTCCCATAAGTCCAAAATTAGGATCCCAATGTAAATGTAAATAGAAAAACAGCCAAAATGTTCAAATGAGGTCGAATACAGGCAGCGCGGCCTGGGCAAACTTGGGCCCTCCCTCCCTCCTTCTAAGTGTTTTGGCCTCCAACTCCCACAACTCCTCATAGCCTCAGGCCCCTCAGGTCTAGACAGAAATAGTGCCGAAGAAAGGAAGGAGGGAGAGAAGAGATCCCAGAGGAGGAGGAGGAAAGCCCTTCATTCATTCCTTCACTTACACTTCCTTCACTGATTCTTTTCTCCTTCCCTGCAAACGCGCACGCGGCGGAGACAAAGCGAGAGGGGGAAGCACTCCCTGCCTGCCCGATAGGGAGTGCTTTGCTTACAGGCTTCTGCGCAAGGGAGCTACTGGGCATGCGCGGAGGTTTTCGCGCATGTGCAGTTGCTCCTGCGCTCAACTTCAGCTCCAGAGCAACTGCGCCTGCGTGAAAACCTCAGCGCATGCCCAGAAGCGGCGTCGGAGCGCACAAGGCCGGGGTCAAAAAGCAGGCAGCTGCAGCACTGTCTGAGGAACATCGGCAGGGCCAGGATGGCGCCCCATGCGGCCGGGATGGCGCCCCCTTCCCAGATGGCGCCCTAGGCGGCCGCCTACTTGGCCTATCTTGTAGGACCGCCCCTGGGTGGGAGCGAGAGTAAGGTCTCTCCAAATGATAGGAGAGATCGCTTGGATTCGTAAACAGAGATGCGGTCACATAGGTAGGCGGGTCCCAAACCGTTCAGGGCTTGGTACGTAAGAACCTGCACCTTGAATTGGGACCGGAAAATGAACAGCAGCCAATGGAGCTCCTTAAACAGGGGGGTTGACAGCTCCCTGTAGGACGCTCCAGTTAACAATCTGGCTGCCACCCGTTGGACCAATTGAAACTTCTGAGCTGTCTTCAAGGACAGCCCCACGTAGAGTGCATTACAGTAATCCAATCTTGAGGTGACTAAGGCGTGGACCACGGTGGCCAGATCCGACTTCATGAGGTACAGTCGCAGTTGGCACATGAGGTTTAATTGTGTGAAGGCCCTCCCAGTCACCACAGACGCCTGAGCTTCAAACGTTGCCGACGGTCTAGGACAGGGGTGCTCATTAGGTAGCTCGGGAGCTACTAGTAGATCTTCGGCCCTCTTCCAGGTGATCTTCGGGCCTCACCGGCCCACGCGCTCCTGCTGCTGGCTTCCGCTTTCGCGGTGCTTCTTTTGCCTGCGGGGCATTGCAGGAAGAAGGAAGCACGATGCGGGGCCTCTGGAGGGAGCGCCCTGCTTCTCTCTCGTCCAGAAGCAGCTGTGCAGCCTCCATTGCCGGCGAGACAGGCAGGGCGGAGCGCTCCCTCTGGATGCCCCGCCTCGTGCTTTCTCCTTCCTGCAATGCCCCGCAGGCGGAAGAAGCGCTGCGCAGGCGGAAAGCAGCAGCAGGAGCATGTGCGGCGGCGGGAGCACACGGCGGCGGGGGCAGGTAGATCTTTTGGACTTGGTTGCTTTAAGAGTAGCTCGCATGTTGAAAAAATGGGAGCACCCCTGGTCTAGGAGGACACCCAAATAAATAAATAAATAAATAAATGTTGTTGTTGTTATATTTACCTGTTATTTGAAAATACCCACAGATCATACCACAATCCAGAATTTTGGCTCCAAAACCTGTCTTCAACTTATTATACTTGAGCTCGACTTATACATGACTTGTACATGGTACATTTTGGTTTGGCGAGGTTCCCTGCACTATCCTTACGGCAGGGCTGTCCAACTGGCGGCCCGGGGGTCGTATATGGCCCCCAACCCCTTCCCTACAAACCCCTATCCTTTAAAAAATCAGCTGTTTAAAGTAAAAAAAAAAATTACTTTTTAAATTATTTTATTATTATTTATTATTTTTAATATATTTTTTCGGGGCGGGGCGGGGCAGGGAGGAGGAGCAGGCTCCCTCCTCCTCCTACTCCCTCCCCCCGCCAATTGGCGCGCTCCGTCTGCCCGCCGCCTGGATCCAGCGCGTTTGGAAAGGTAGGCCGAAGCAGGGGGCTTAAGGGGAATATGGGGGTGGGAAGATATGCCTGGATCCAGGGCAGTTTAATAACAGTAATAAATGTATTTAATTTGTAAATAAGGGGAATATGGGGTGGGAATATATGGGGCAGTTTAATAACAGTAATAAATGTATTTAATTTGTAAATAAGGGGAATATGGGGTGGGAATATATGGGGCAGTTTAATAACAGTAACAAATGTATTTAATTTGTAAATAAAGGAATATGGGGTGGGAATGTATGGGGCAGTTTAATAATAGTAACAAATGTATTTAATTTGTAAATAAGGGAATATGGGGTGAATATGGGCAGTTTAATAACAGTAACAAATGTATTTGTATTTTAATGTAATTTTAATGTGTATTTAATTTGTAAATAAGGAAGTGTTTATGGGGTTTATATTGTTTAATTTGTATAAGGGGCATATGGGGTGGGAATTATGCCGTTTAATAACAGTAATAAATGTATTTAATTTGTAAATAAGGGGAATATGGGGGTGGGAATATATGGGGCAAAATATAATAATAAAATAATAAATGTATTTAGTTTGGAAATAAAGAATATGGGGGTGGTAATATATGGGACAGAAATATAATAATAACAATAATAAATGTATTTAGTTTGGAAATAAGGGGAAGATGGGGGTGGGAATGTATGGGGCAGAAATATAATAATAATGTATTTAATTTGGAACTGAGGGCTGTTTTGCGGGGGTGGGCTCCTTTCTTCCTTTCTTTAAATTCTTGCTTTTATGTTAGTTATTTATATTTATTTCCCTCCCATATATATTCCCTTCCTCAACCCATCTCTCTTCTGATATTTATTTATATTTATATTTATTTCATTCAGTTCCATTTTTTAAATGTATTTTATAATTAATAATGCAACTAGTAATTGTAAGTAAATTGGAGCCCGGGGAGGGGGCGGAGCCGGTGGAGGGGGCGGGGCCAGAGCAGGGGCGGAGCCGGGGCAGGGGCAGAGCAGGGGTGGGGCCGGGGGTGGAGGCAGACCCTAAGGCCCCCCAGGTGATCAGTGACCGGAATTCAGGCCCCCGGTCCAGTAGAAGTTGGACAGCCCTGCCTTACGGTATGCTGAAGCGTCATTCAAAAATAATTTTTTAGGATGGCTCGGCCCATAAAACCTCCTTTTGGTGGGAACAGCTGACAATTTGTTTTCAAATTACCCGGCACGGGGGGGGGGGGCTTTCTAAATTGCTTTCCTCTCCCTCTTTCCTGGCATCCCTTGGGACGCCGAGGGTTGATCGATTGCTCAGCGTAGCAAGACCTTTTCAAGCTGGATGGTTGGGGTGGAGCAGCGCTCAGACCTCGGCTAATTGGGAACGTCTAACAACAGACGAGCCGGAGGCGCGTGGAATATCAAGTTCAAAGCCTGGCTGTTGCATTTTCGATATTGAACACGGAAGCGGCTTTTTAGTCATTCCGCGCCCGTCCCCGGTGTGTGTGTCCTGCTTGTGTGTATCTAACTAATCTAAAGACATCTAGAGGGAGATAGAAAAAGGTATATTTTGATACTCTCTCGCGAGCCTCCTTGAGAAAAAGGCAAATCGATCGAAGATAGCCTATATCCTCTGGAAGGGGAATCCTTGCGCCCTCCCAGAGGACATCTAGGAACCGATTGATAGCAAAAGCCATTTGTTTTACCGAAATCTCTCAGTCGAAGCTGCCGCAGAAGCGATTTATTTATTTATTTATTTCCAGTGTTTATACCCCGCTACTTCTCAACCCCCGAGGAGGGACTCAGTGCGGCCTAACAGACGGCAACAATTCGATGCCACACAATACATAGTAAACAACAGTTAAAATTAAAAATACATTAAAATACACCTAGAATTAAATACATTAAAATGCAGTTAATATTAAAAACATCATGTACATTCATCACCATTAAAACAATGTTCCATCCAAAGTCTTAGATCTTAACCCCCAATTTGCCAACTGACCAGTCTAAAGTGCCGTGTTGTGCTAGGGTGCAAACGCTTGGTCCCAAAGCCAGGATTTCACTCTTTTTCTGAATGTTAGGAGGGATGAAGCTGATCGAATATCAACAGGGAGTGTGTTCCACAGACGGGGCCACCACCGAGAAGGCCCTCCCTCTCGTCCCCCGCCAACCGCATTTGAGAAGTTGGCGGGAGGCGAGCAGCCCCGATTATCTTAAATTACAAGGTGGGACATAGAGGCCGATGCGTTCGGACAAGTAAGCTGGGCCAGAACCGTATAGAGCTTTAAAGGTCAAAACCAGCACTTTGAATTGAGCTCGGAATTGGGACAGGCAGCCAGTGGAGCTGACACAACAGGGGGGGTGGTATGCTTTCTGTATGTAGCTCCGGTTAGTAACCTGGCTGCCGCCCGTTGGACTTGTTGTAGCTTCTGAACTGTCTTCACAGGCAGCCCCACGTAGAGTGCGTTGCAGTAATCTATTCGGGATGTGACCAGAGCGTGGACGACCGTAGCCAGATCAGACTTCTCAAGGAACGGGCGCAGCTGGTGATGATCCTGCGTATCCAGGTCTTTTGGTGGTGACAGGCAAATTAAATTTGAGGATGCTTTGAGATAGGGGTCCAAGCTGTTCCAAAACTTAAGGGATGGGCTGGGAAGGGGGCTGACAGTTTGAATTGTATTTAATTTAATTTTGAGGGTTTTTTTTCCAGTTTTGAGAAAGGCCTTCCCATTGTGGAGGAGCCCTTGCCTGAATAATTTGATGTGGCACCGTGCCTCGCTCTTGGCAGATGCCGCCGTAGATGTAAATCTTATCTAGTGTATTGATGAACTTCACTATTGGTTGTATAAAACATCCAATCTTCCTGATAGACTTGGCTGGGAGTTATTTCTGCCCTGCCTCCCGTTGTAAAGCTTGGCAATGACAGTAATGTGTTGCCGCTATGCTAAATGGGTCTCTTTTTTCTCTCTCCCTTGCATCAGCTGGGGGAAGTAATGCATCTGTGCATACGTACAGACACAGACAGAGACATTTCTCCTGAATACCTTTCTTCGTCTCCCTAAGAAATCTGATTAAACCATGTTTCTGGGGTCCGAACCACCATGTGATTGAATCTTTTGAGTTTCCCATTAGTGTAATTCGGAATGCATTTGGGGATGCGTAGATTTTATTAGTGCCATGCCATGGTGATGTAACGGGCTGTCTCTAAGGCTTGTGCATGGATCTGTTTTCCTTTGGTACCTTCAGTACCTTTGAAAGCATGTAATGGGAAAGGCCTTCCCAGGTGTACGAAAACCCACCTGACACAGGACTGGATTAACACTTTTTTGCACACTAGGCCACACTTTGGAATTGCGCCCCCCACACACACACACACCACTCAGACCCACACTTGGCTGGCTTTCGCCATGGTGCCTCTGGAGCAGAAGAGAAAGGCGAGTAGGCACCATCCCGCCACCTCCAAGGTCCCCATGCATTCCCATCGGCTGGAAAGCTCCGCTGTGCTCTCTCTCTCTCTTGTACATGCCTTTGGAGCAAGTTTGTATGCTATGCTCTGAAGGTGTCCTCGGGAGTCGGGAGGCTTGGGGAGAGCCTGCCTGCCTACCAATGGGAAATGAAGGGGGCATGGCCTGGTTGATGTCGGCGCCTCCCTCCCAATGGGAACCGACGTGTGCGGAGGTATTGGTGATGTCGCCGCTTCCCATCCGAGAGAGAGAGAGGAAGCGCACACGAGAGAGCTTCACCCAGGCATGTAGCCAGGGGGGCTAAGGGGGAAGACCCTCTTCCACCCAGCCTCAGCCCCCCGAACCAAACTCAGCCCCCTGAACCAAAATCCTGGCTACGGCCCTGGTGCGGAGGTATTGGTGATGTCGCCGCTTCCCATCCGAGAGAGAGAGGGAGCGCACACGAGAGAGAGAGGGAGAGAGCGCGAGAGAGAGCGCAAGAGAGAGAGCGCATACACGCGAGAGAGAGAGCACATACACACGAGAGAGAGCAAGAGAGAGCGCGTGCAAGAGAGAGGGAGAGCACAAGAGAGAGAGAGAGAGCATGAGTGAGAGAGAGAGAGCGTGCACGCACGGGCACGAGAGCGCGAGACAGAGCAGAAACTTTGCCGGGAGAAGGAGCGAGGAGGGGCATGAGAAAGGGGGAAAGAGGGGCGCGGACCAGTTTTTTTTGTCTGTGATCTGGGCCCCCCCCCTCGGCTTGCGCCCCTAGGCCATGGCCTCGTTGGTCTTATGGGTAATCCAGGCATGGCCTGACACGAAAGCAAGTGGGAGCCAACTCTAGCTTTTCGGGAGCACGTGGCACTCTGACACACAGAAAACTGCCGCATGTTCTTTGCTCTTAAGCCCTTTCTTTAAACCCAGGTCTCTGTAGACCGAGGGGAAAGCATCGCAGGAAGAGTGGTATCTTAAGTCATTCTGAAGCTTTTAATCTAGGTTTTAATGAAGGACATAAGGACAAACGATGCAATTGCACTGGGAATGTGGCGCAGCTGGATAAGTGTCAGCTGCATAAGATCTCTCTGACCTGTAGGTCATGAGTTTGAGGCTTGCCCGGGTCGAGGTGGGTGCTCGATCTTTAAGTGTAGCCTGCTGTCGACCTTTGCAGCCCGAAAGACCGTAGCATCTGTCAAGTAGGAGATAAAGGTACCACATTAAGTGGGGAGGCAAATTTTGACTGAATTATGAGGCCATTAAAGAACTCCAGGAACGCTGAGAAATGCGGAAGGAACAACAAGGGACGCTGGGAACGCTGAGAGATGAGGAGTGCATCAGCTCCCCCTGGTGGCCAGAGTTTGCCTCTGTTCGTCTATATGTGTGTATGTGGAAACGGCAGGGATTGTCTGCTACCGTGTTTCCCCGAAAGTAAGACAGCGTCTTACTTTCTTTTAACCCCCCAAAATCCCCACCACGGCTTACTTTCGGGTAGCTTACACATTAGCCGATGGTCCCCGAAAGTAAGGCGAAAGTAAGACTTACCTCGGGCGGCATGGCGTGGCTGGCTTGGCTGGGCCGGAATCCTCCTCTTCCTCCTCTTCTTTCCAGCGGCGCCTTCCATCCTCCTCTTTCTGCCAGCAGCGCCTTCTCCCTCTCGCCCGGATCCGCCCCCTCCCTTCACTGAAGGAAGAGGGGCGAGCCGCCACCGTGAGAGGGAGAAGGCGCCGAAGTCCCGCCCGCACGGCGGCTCAGGCGTCTTTCCCGCCACCACCCTGCTCGTCCGCGCTCCAAGCGGGAGCCGGGCGGCGGCAAGCGCCTGAGTCGCCCTGGGGCGGGACTTCAGCGGCGCCTCTCCTCTCGCGGCGGCGTTCCCCCCTCTTCCCTTCAGTGAAGGGAGGGGCTGAGGAGAGGGGAGAAGGCGCTGCTGGGAGGAAGAGGAGGATGGAAGGCGCCGCTGGAAAGAAGAGGCGGAAGAGGAGGAGGATTCGGCCCAGCCAAGCCAGCCACGCCATGCCGCCCGAGGTCTCGTCTTACTTCGGGTACGGCTTATATAAGCCGACCCCTCTGACATCCCCAATACGTCTTACAATCGGGGGTGTCATACTTTCGGGGAAACACGGTAAGTATGTGTACCTGTAATCTGCTCTGAGTCCCCTTCGGGGTGAGAAGAGCGGAATATAAATGAAGTAAATAAATAAATAGATAAAATAAATATTCAAAAACATTTAACCTACTGATGCTTCAATTAATGTAATTTTATTGGTATATTTTTATTTTGGAATTTACCCGTAGCTGCTGCATTTCCCACCTTCGGCTTATAAAATTAGGTGCCTCGGCTTACGTATATTCGGGTCGGCTTATACTCGAGTATATACGGTATATGACAGAGTAGATCCAACTTCTTTTGAGGTCCTGAAAATGCTGTTCTTCATTGACTCAATCCATTTGTAATGCAATCTGCCTCTTTCCCATAAGGAATATTGCCTTTAGATTATGGAAATGAAAGACAAGTAGAGCCTTTTAAGCCCCGGGTGATCTTCTCGGGAACTGAGATTACGAACCCCCTTTCTGTGGTTTTCTTTTTTTTTCCCCTCTTCTGAGAAAAGGATGTTTTCTTTTCCTCAGTTTTTCTCTCCGGTCCTCCAGCAGTGCCGGAGCTTTTCTAGGTTGGCACATTTCTTTCTCCCTACTGAACCAGTTTGCTGACGCTTGGCTTTCCTGCGCTGCTGTAGCTGTATTTCGTGGATTTCAAAGTCATTTGACTCTGCTGATAGTTCGTAGGGTTTTTTTCTCTGTATGCTATGGACCATTTGTGATATATAATTAAAAACAATCCATTACTGTGCCTTAAGTCTTGCAGCCATGGACTTGTGTTTGTCCACTAGCCATGTCTTTTCTTGGGGGTTTGTTGTTGTTGCAATTTTAACGTAATGGTAATTTTTTTTCTAGCTGGGAAGAGGGAGCTTTCAGTACTTTCTGTTGGGAATGAGAGTTCAATATGCCAAGTTTGGTTCAATTCCATTGTTGCAAGAGTTCAGGATGCTCTTTGATTGTGTGTTAACTATAAATCCCAGAAACTGTAACTCCCAAATGTCAAGGTCTATTTTCCCCAAACTCCATCTGTGTTCACATTTGGGCATATTGAGTATTCATGCCAAGTTTGGTCCTGATCCAACATTGTTTGAGTCCACAGTGTTCTCTGGATATAGGTGAACTACAACTCCAAAACTCAAGGTCAATGCCCACCAAACTCTTATAGTATTTTCTCTTGGTTATGGGAGTTTTGTGGGAAGTTGATTCCATTCCATCATTGGTGGAGTTCAGAATGCTCTTTGATTGCAGGTGAACTATAACTCCCAGCAACTACAACTCCCAAATGACAAAATCAATTTTTTGACTGATGGTCCCTCCTTGGGTTAGTATTAGTATGTTTTGTGCCAGGATATCTATGTTGTGGCCCCACAGCTGTGGAACTCCCTGCCCAGGGATATCAAATCGGCCCCCTCCCTCCTAACCTTTCAAAAAAAAACCTTTTCAGCGAGCGAGGGGCAGGAGTCATGGCGAAGAGCGGCCCCCGCTCCCGGCGCCGCTCTCCGCCATGACTCTGGCCCCTCACTTGCTGAGGCCGTGCGGAGGAGGAGGAGCATGAGTGGTGGACGGTCTTCAGTGGATGGGGTTGAAGCCCGTTCGCCGTTCATGCTCCTGCTCCTCCTCCACTGTGCAGCCTCAGCGAGCGAGGGGCCGGAGTCATGGCGGAGAGCG
This sequence comes from Anolis apletophallus, assembly GCA_030556195.1. Taxonomy (NCBI): domain Eukaryota; kingdom Metazoa; phylum Chordata; class Lepidosauria; order Squamata; family Anolidae; genus Anolis; species Anolis apletophallus. The sequence continues at coordinate 8,640,289 of JARBWK010000018.1, forward strand.
GGGACGGGGAATTGCCGCCTTCTCCCTCTCCCCCCGCTGCTCCTTTTGCCCGTGAGCCGCTACCTGTGGCAATGAGAGCGGCTTAGGCTGGTGGCGGGACCCTGGGCTTGATGGCGGCATCAGCCTGCTCTACTGCCTGAGGGGGCCGCTTGCCAAGCTTGGTCCAGATCCATCATTGTTTGAGTCCACAGTACTCTCTGGATGTAGGTGAACTACAACTCCAAAACTCAAGGTCAATTCACAAGCAAACCGAACTACAACTCCAAAACTCATGGTCAATGCCCACCAAACTCTTATAATATTTTCTCTTGGTTATGGGAGTTCTGCGTGGGAAGTTGGATTCCATTCCATCATTGGTGGAGTTCAGAATGCTGTTTGATTGCGGGTGAACTATAACTCCCAGCAACTACAACTCCCAAATGACAAAATCAATTTTTTCCACTACTTTCTCCTTGGTTAGTATTAGTATGTTTTGTGCCAGGATATCTATGTTGTCCCCACAGCTGTGTCCCTGCAAGGGATATTCAGGATACTCCTTTGAAAAAAACCTTTTCAGTGTTAACTATAAATCCCAGAAACTGTAACTCCCAAATGTCAAGGCCTATTTTCCCAGATTCCATCGGTGTTCACATTTGGGCATATTGAGTATTCATGCCAAGTTTGGGCCTGATCCAACATTGTTTGAATCCACAGTGGTCTCTGGATATAGGTGAACTACAACTCCAAAACCCAAGGTCAATGCCCACCCAACTCTTATAGTATTTTTTCTTGGTTATGGGAGTTCTGCGTGGGAAGTTTGACTCCATTCCATCATTGGTGGAGTTCAGAATGCTCTTTGATTGCGGGTGAACTATAACTCCCAGCAACTACAACTCCCAAATGACAAAATCAATTTTTTCGACTGATGGTCCCTCCTTGGGTTAGTATTAGTATGTTTTGTGCCAGGATATCTATGTTGTGTTCATCGAAACAGGCCCAGGTTTCACACTGAGTGTATAAATACATTTAAAACATATTAACTATATGTATTACTGTGTGAGAGTGTCATTTTGTAAAAACATATTAACTATATGTATTACTGTGTTAGAGTGTCATTTTGTGTCATTTGGGTTGGTGGTGTGCTCCAGGATTTTGTAAATGTAAATGAGTGTATAAATACATTTAAAAACATATTAACTATATGTATTACTGTGTTAGAGTGTCATTTTGTGTCATTTGGGTTGGTGGTGTGCTCCAGGATTTTGTAAATGTAAATGAGTGTATAAATACATTTAAAAACATATTAACTATATGTATTACTGTGTTAGAGTGTCATTTTGTGTCATTTGGGTTGGTGGTGTGCTCCAGGATTTTGTAAATGTAAATGAGTGTATAAATACATTTAAAAACATATTAACTATATGTATTACTGTGTTAGAGTGTCATTTTGTGTCATTTGGGTTGGTGGTGTGCCCCAGGATTTGGTAAATGTAAAAAATGTGCCGCGGCTCAAAAAAGATTGAAAAACAGTGGTCTACCAAACAGTTGATATTTGGACTCGAGGCATTGCCCTTTCCCCCCATGCAGATGGGTTGGAAAGCTGGTGGCTTCTGTGCCATTCCACCGGGAAAGGATGCCGTGCCAACGGGTTCTGTATTTGATCTCTCTCTCTCTCTCTGTGTGCATAAGTCATTCCCTGCCTTTCATCTCTACAAAACGTCTGCATCTTTTTGAAGAAATTGCCTTCTTTTGTTTGGTGCCTTTTCTCCTGATCTTTGCCAGAGAGTGACAGCTTCTCTAATCAGGCAAATGCAAGGTAACCTTAGCAACTCCTTTGCAGGCGACAAGGGCTTGTCTCCAGATGCCCTTGCTGGCGGCACGCGGAACGTGAGAAGGCTTACCCAGGAGGGCTGGCAAGAGGTCCTGCTCCGTGGGTTTCTTCCCTTGGCACGGGGGCAATTTGTGGCATCTCCTTGACGGAAAAGCAAGACCCTTTGCTTGCGGAACCAGTGTGTCCCCGTCCCAGGGCTTCAAATTCTGGATTGGCAGAGGGAGAAGGCATCTCCAGAAGATGTGTGTGGGCGGAGACATAATTGTCAAACTATCCCTTGCATACTTATTTTTGGTTTAAGAGTTCACAGTGCACGCTTTTATAACTTCATCTCCTGTCTCTGTATTGCTCAGCAGGATCTCATTCTTTCAGCTTAACCCCTTTCTTCCGGCATGTTACGTGGGGCGTTCATTAAAGATTGTCCCTGACTCACTTCTATTTATCACAGGATGCTGAAACTGCACATGTGTAATGATATACGTCTGTGTAGCAGTGTTTCCCAACCCGTGTGCCATGTGCGATCACCTGGTGTGCCGCGGAAAAATTCTCTTCCCCCTTTCTTCCCCCTCCTGCTGCTACTGCTTGGGGAGGAGCAGGCCCGGATTAACCCCTTTTGGTGCCCTAGGCCAGTGTTTCTCAACCAGTGTGCTGTGGCACACTAGTGTGCCGTGAGCGATCATCAGGTGTGCCGCGAGAAAAGCTTTCGGCCCCCCTTCCTTCCCCCCTTCTCCTGCCGAACTCCTGCTGCTTGGGGAGGGAGGAGAGAGGGCCGCGCGGCAGTGAAGAAAAAGAAGAAGGGGCCGGGACGCTGCCTCCTCCAGCCAACCTCCAATCCGCCACGACTCCCGTTCCTCACTCGCTGAAGCCGCATGGCGGAGGAGCCCCGTCCACTGAAGCCCGTCCACCGCTCATGCTCCTCCTCCTCCGCGCGGCTTCAGTGAGCGAGGGGCGGGAGTCATGGCGGAGAGTGGCACTGGGGACCATGACTCCCGCCCCTCGCTTGCACTGTCCCCTCAAGGCTGGAGAAGCTGTGGGAGAGCTGAAGCTGGGGGGAGGGGTGGGGCACGGCACAGCCTGGCTCTGCCCCCTACCCTGGCTTTTGCTCTCCCGCAGCTTCTCCAGCCTTGAGGGGACAGTGCCAAGCCAGCATTGTGCTGGCGCTGCCACCTCTGGCTTGGCACTGCCCCCTCAAGGCTGGAGAAGCTGTGGGAGAGCTGAAGCCGAGGAGGGACGGGGCATGGCCTGGCTCATCCCCCGGCTTCGGCACTCCCAGCAGGGAGGAGAGAGGGCCGCGTGGCAGTGAAGAAAAAGAAGAAGGGGCGAGGACGCTGCCTCCTCCAGCCGTTTCCCCAGCCAACCTCCAATCTGCCACGACTCCCGTTCCTAACTCGCTGAAGCCGCATGGCGGAGGAGCCCCGTCCACTGAAGCCCGTCCACCGCTCATGCTCCTCCTCCTCCGCGCGGCTTCAGTGAGCGAGGGGCGGGAGTCATGGCGGAGAGTGGCACCGGGGACCATGACTCCCGCCCCTCGCTCGCACTGTCCCTCAAGGCTGGAGAAGCTGTGGGAGAGCTGAAGCTGGGGGGAGGGGTGGGGCACGGCACAGCCTGGCTCTGCCCCCTACCCTGGCTTTTGCTCTCCCGCAGCTTCTCCAGCCTTGAGGGGACAGTGCCAAGCCAGCATTGTGCTGGCGCTGCCACCTCTGGCTTGGCACTGCCCCCTCAAGGCTGGAGAAGCTGTGGGAGAGCTGAAGCCGAGGGGAGGGGACGGGGCATGGCCTGGCTCATCCCCCGGCTTCGGCACTCCCATCAGCTGCTCCCAGCAGGCCACCATCCCCCAACCATTCTTTACTGTGTTAGAGTGTCATTTTGTGTCATTTTGGTTGGTGGTGTGCCCCCGGATTTTTTTAATGTTAAAAGTGTGCCGCGGCTCAAAAAAGGTTGGGAAACACTGCCCTAGGCCACACTTTGGAATTACGCCCCCAAACCAACCTCTACCGCACCCCCCCACCTCCTCCTCACGGCGCGCCCTCCTTCCTTGAGTCAAGAAGGAGGGGAGGAGGAGACGGAGGGAAGCCCCGCCCCCGGGGCCGCTGCTGGGCATGCGCAGCAGGAGGGCACGAGCGCCTCTGCCTCCTCTGCCATGTTTCTGGGTGCCGCACATGCTCAGCAGCGGCCCCGGGGGCGGGGCTTCCCTCCATCTCCTCCTCCTCGTGGCGCACCCTCCTTCCTTGAGTCAAGGAAGGAGGGCGCAAGGAGGAGGAGGAAGGAAGGGAAATCCCCGGGCCCGGCCGCTGCCGGGCATGCGCGGCACCCAGGAACATGGCGGAGGAGGCAGAGGCACTCGTGCCCTCCTGCTGCACATGTCCAGCACCGGCCCTGGGGACAGAGCTTCCCTCCTCCTCCTCGTGCCCTCCTTCCTTGACAAGGGGGTGGGGGTGATGGTGAGGGAGGGCGCCATTCCTTCCTCACCCACCTCCTCGAAGCACTCCCCCCCCGCCCTCCTCAAAGAGAGAGAGAGAGAGAGAGAGAGAGAGAGAGTAATCTCCATGCCGTGCGTTGCGGTTTTGTTTCAACATTTTTTTTGGTCCGTGTGAACTGCGCCCCCCTTGGCTTGCGCCCCTAGGCCATGGCCTAGTGTGGCCTTATGGGTAATCCGGGCCTGGGGAGGAGGAGGAAGGGCCAGGCGGTGGTGAAGAAAAAAAAGAAGGGGCCGGGGCGTTGCCTCTGGCCTTTTCCCCTCCACGCATGCCAGCCAGCCTCCAATCGAGGGAGAGGCGGGGAACGGAAATGGAAGGAAGGAAGGAAGGAAGGAAGGCAGGCAACCACTGGCCAAGTGTGTGCCTTTCCTTCTGTTTGGAACCGAGGAGGAGGCCAAGCGGACGGAGGCGGATGTGGGCCTAGCGGGTGAAGCGGGCTCTGAGACCTCCTTGTGTGTGTGAGGAGAGGGTTGGAGGAAAAGGAGGGCGCCGGACTGCTGTGTTCACATTTGGGCATATTGAGTATTCATGCCAAGTTTGGTCCTGATCCAACATTGTCTGAGTCCACAGTGCTCTCTGGGTGTAGGTGAACTAAAACTCCAAAACTCAAGGTCAATTCCTAAGCAAACCCTTTCAGTACTTTCTGTTGGTAATGAGAGTTCAATATGCCAAGTTTGGTTCAATTCCATTGTTGCAAGAGTTCAGGATGCTCTTTGATTGTGTGTTAACTATAAATTGAGCAAGACCTTCATGTGTGTCTTTCTGCCATTCCTGCCAGGATATCTATGTTGTGTTCATCGAAAGTGGCCCAGATTTCACACTGAGTGTAAAAATACATTTAAAAACATATTAACTATATGTATGACTGTGTTAGAGTGTCATTTTGTGTCATTTTGGTTGGTGGTGTGCCCCAGGATTTTGTAAATGTAAAAAATGTGCAGTGGCTCAAAAAAGGTTGGGAAATACTGCTCTATAGGTTAAGTGCCAATTTAGAAATCAGAACTGATAACGGTCTTGATTGTACAGGTGCAAAAGTGTTGTGAGGTTTGAGAATGGACCCAGTTTGAGAATGGACCCAGAATGGATACAGAGCCGTCCTCAAGTTCCTTTACTCGAAAGCCTGCACACCAAAGGAGACGTTCGATGAGATGGAAGAGGTTGATGGTGATGATTCCCCATCAGATGATGAAGTCAAGATCTGGCATCGTCCATTCCAATGTGGTCGGACTTTGGTGCAGACAGCTCTAATTCCAGGGCGACCCCACTCTGCTATGGATGAACACAGCATCCAGCAAGTGGAGGTCGCCATTTTGGAAAATGGTGACCTCCATTATTTACGGTGTTTGTAGCCCGCCTTTCTCAGCCTTACGGCGACTCAAGGTGGCTCACAGAAATTGGCAGAATTTGATGCCATATGTCATGAATTCCCTACCTGGGAGGCTAGGAAAAGCCTGAAAAAGTAGGCCCAAGACATTGGATGGGTGTCATGGAGACATCCATCTTAGATTCTCATTTCCAAGAACGGGCGTGCCTAAGAAGCAGCTTGGAGGGAAATGAGGGGAGTTAGGATTGGCTGGTAGAGAAGGGGCGGAGCCTAACTTAGAAAAAGAAGAAAATGCCCTGAAGGAGAGGCATTTTAATACTAATGGCTACTATGTTTTATAGATGACTAGCTTGGGGACCCGGCCCTGCCCGGGTTAATTGAGAAAGGCATTGTGTGCCATGGTTGGTCCTTATCAGTTGTTTATTTAGCTCGCAGTGGTCTCAGGAAGTGAGTGAAGGTACTTCAAGCCCCATCATCTGTGGTCCAATGTCTTCCAAACTGAAGCAGGATGTGGTGTGGGTCATGGGGGCTCTGTGTGCCAAGTTTGGTCTTGGTCAGTGGATGAGGGTTGCAGCCGTCTCCAGCAGTGATAGGAGGTACTTCAAGTCCCATCATCCATGGTCTGCCCTCCTCCAAACTGCAGTAGGATGTAGAGTGGGTCATGGGAGCTCTGTGTGGTAAGTTTGGTCTTTATCAGTCTTTGTTGGGGGCCACAGAGGTCTGTGGGAACCTGAGGGGTGTGAAAGTACTACAAATCTCATAATCCGTTGTCTGTCCTCCCCCAAATGTCACCAGGACAGAAAGGGGGTCATAGCGGTTATGTGTGCCAAGTTTAGTCTGGATCAGTCATTGGATGAGGTTTGGAGTGGTCTAGGGAAGTGAGTGGAGGTACTTCAAGGCCCATCATCCATGGTTCATCCTATTCGAAACTGCACCAGGATGTAGAATGGGTCATGTGGGCTCTGTGTGCCTAGTTTGTTCTTTTTTGGTAATTGGATGAGGGTCGCAGTGGTCTCAGAAAGTGAGCGAAGGTACTTCAAGTCCCATCATTCGTGGACTTTCCGGGACTGATTTGGGAGGTACTCCATTGACTCTTTTACTGGATTTACTCTAATATGTTGGGACTTTCCATCCTTTGTTGAGATTTATATATGTATTGTCTGTGTAAGTGGACACCCCAGCCACCAACATATTTTAGAACATAGATGTGTATAGATATGGTCAGAGTAGACTTATACAATGCTGTTTAACTGCATTATATGAGTCAAACTGCATTATATGGCAGTTTAGAGGGGGACACAGCCTTGTAGGCTTCTACTACATGTCTCCCGTCCAGATTCTCATTGATGAAAATTAAAAGTTCTGGAAAACTAAGGAATGAAGGGCAAAGCTAAAAGAGACATGTAAAAATAGCTACCATGTAAAACAGTGTGTGTGTGTGTGTGTGTGTGAAAGAGAAAGAGAGAGGTTTCCTCCCACTCATAATGTTAAAATTCAGGATCATGCAACAAAACTGTGGAAAAAGAAGCAGGGCTGGCCTAACCTTGAATTAGAGACAGTGTTGTTGCCTCAGGCAGGAGATTTTGGATGTCATGGAAGGGCAGCGAACAGCGGGCTACTTAATTCCCTGCAATTCTATTATATTTCTGCTAGAGACATGGAACATACTTGAGACATGTTCTGATCCATATTACAAAATAACATGATTGGGTACGTAAACTTTGATTTATATCCGTGTTTCTCAACCTTGGGGTCAGGATCCGGGGGGGGGAGGGTTGTGAGGGGGTGTCGGAGGGGTCACCAAAGACCAATAGAAAACACAGTATTTTCTGTTGGTCATGGAGTTCTGTGTGGGAAGTTTGGCCCAGTTCTATTGTTGGTAGTGTTCAGAATGCTCTTTGATTGTAGGTGAACTATAAATCCCAGCAACCACAAGTCCCAAGTATCAAGGTCTATTTTCCCCCAAACTCCACTAGTTTGGTCCAGATCCATCATTGTTTGAGTCCACAGTGCTCTCTGGATGTAGGTGAACTACAACTCCAAAACCCAAGGTCAATGCCCACCAAACTCTTATACTGTGTTTCCCCGAAAGTAAGACAGCGTCTTACTTTCTTTTCCCCGAAAAGTCCCCCTACGGCTTACTTTCGGGGTACGTCTTATATAACCCAAGACGTACCCCATCGCCACGCCCACGCCGCCGCCGCTGCCGCCGTCACGCCGCCGCGGCACACCTCCGCGGCGCAGCTTTCTGGACAAAGGAAGGGAGGGGGAAGAAAGCCAGAAGCATGGCAAAGCGCCGCTGCGTCAGAGTGACGCGTCGTCGCTCTGCCCCGCCCCTGGCTCTCTTCTCCCTCCCTTTCTTGGACAAAGGAAGAGAGGGGGAAGAGAGCCAGGGGCGGGGCAAAGCGACGACGCGTCAGAGTGACGCGTCGTCGCTCTGCCCCGCCCCTGGCTCTCTTCTCCCTCCCTTTCTTGGACAAAGGAAGGGAGGGGGAAGAGAGCCAGGGGAAGCGACGACGCGTCACTCTGACGCAGCGCACGCTTGCCATGCTTCTGGCTCTCTTCCCTCCCTTGGAGGCCTGGCAGAAAGGGGGTGTGCCGCGGAGGTCTGCCGCGGCCGATGGGCCGGTTGCGGCAGCGGCGTGGGCGTGGCGACGAGGTACGGCTTACATTCGGGGTACGGCTTACATTAGCCGACCCCCCCTGACACCCCCGATACGTCTTACAATCGGGGGTGTCATACTTTCGGGGAAACACGGTAGTATTTTCTCTTGGTTATGGGAGTTCTGTGTGGGAAGTTAGGCCCAGATTTCACACTGAGTGTATAAATACATTTAAAAACATATTAGAGTGTCATTTTGGTTAGTGGTGTGCAGGGGCGGTCTAAGGTAATTTTAAATGGTAAGCGAACATTATTTTGGTGCCCCCCTTCCAAAAAACATTATCCCCCCCCCCCCCGGCGCATGCCCAGAAGCTCCTGCGTAGGGTCCCAGCTGCCCTACTTTTACCAGTAATCTTGATAATGATGCCATAGGAGTTAGACCCCCCGTGCCACCGCAAAGGCATTGTTAACACAGGCATGGGCAAACTGGGGCCCTCCCTGCAGGCAGGTGCTTCGGGCTTCAACTCCCACCATTCCTAGTAAAAGGTAAATACAATACATTATATTACTGCCAGAGAACAATATTACTATTATATATTAACATTGTATTATAACATTATACTGTAATATTATTAGTAATATGACATGTAATATAAAATATATCCTTATAATATCTTAGTAGTAGTAGTAGTGTTATATTGCATTCCATGACACAGGCCCTTTCTTTTCCCTTTCCTGCTGAATCGGCTGAGGGGGGAAAGGGGGGGCCCTGAAGCCCTGAGGGATGGCGGGGATCGCAGCCAGGGAGGGAGGGGGACCCAAGCCGGCCCGTGCCTGCCCAAGGAGAGCGTGGTCCCGGGGGGAGAGGGTTGGGAGAGGGTTGGGAGAAGGCCGGCCGGGCCTGAGGAGCCCCCCCCCCCCCAGGCCGAAAACGTGGGCTGACTCGGCTTCCCACCGAGCAGCGCTCTTTCCTGCCCCCCCTCCCCCAGCCGCCATGTTTCCCATCTCGCGAGACTGGCCGGGAAGTGGGCGGTGGAGGAGGCGGAGGCACCGAGGGAGGCAGGCGGGCGGGTGGGCCCAAAAGCGGAACATCGGCCGGACGCTGTCTGGTGGGCGGGGGATTGTGCCCATTACCAGATGGCGCCCCACGCGGCGGCTTCCTTGGCCTACCAGTAGGACCGCCCCTGGTGGTGTGCCCCAGGATATTGTAAATGTAAAAAATGTGCCGCGGCTCAAAAAAGGTTGAAAACACTGCACTATAGGTTTATTTCTCTTCTTTCTTTCATTTTTGTAGTTGAGTGTCTATATCATATTTATTAAATATCAATTTAAAAAATTAAAAAAAATTAGAATCATGGCCATACCGCCCGAAAAACCGACAACAACCCGGTGATTGCAGCCATGAAAGCCTTTGACAATACAGAAAAAGTGTGGCCATGTGATAAGACTTTATTTATTTATGTATTTATTTATTATTTCGCATTTGTCTGTCGCCCCCTCCAACGGCTCGGGGCGACTTACAACAGTTCGTAAAATACAATTGTCAGATAACTCATAAACCACAGTAATACCATTAAGATGGAATTACAATTAGAACAGTTGAAGCAACAAATGGAGTCGCAGTGGGCTGACAGCTAGGCGGTGTGAGCTACAGTCTAGCTAACTCCGAAGGCTTGCTGGAACAGCAATGTCTTAACTGCTCTCCTGAAAGGGAGGAGGCCCTGGGTGGCACGGATGCCGGCGGGCGGTGCGTTCCACATGGTAGGGGCTGCAACAGAGAAAGCCCGGCGGCGTGTTGCGGACAGATGGTAGGTCCTCACATTTGGGATGACCAGGAGGTTTAGCTCTTTGGAGCGCAGTGATCTGGTGGGATGATATGGGACAAGGCGGTCCCGCAGGTACACTGGCCCCAGACCATGTAAGGCCTTAAAAGTCAGGACTAACACTTTGAAGGCAATCCGGCATTCAATTGGGAGCCAGTGCAGTGCGCGCAGGATTGGCGTGATGTGGTGGCCAATCGGGACCCCCGCCAGGAGTCGTGCTGCAGCGTTCTGCACCATCTTGAGTCTCCGGATTACCGACAGAGGAAGGCCAATGTAAAGAGCGTTACAGTAGTCCAGCCTCGAGATGACCGTGGCTTGGATCACTTTGACTTAAACATGGGAACAGGGCGGTAGCCAGGATTTTGGTTCGGGGGCTGAGTTTGGTTCGGGGCTGAGACTGGGTGGAAGAGGGTTTACCCTAGGAAATCTTTTGTATTGTTATCCCAATAACCCCATGAAGTTGGGATATAATGAGCATGGTGATCAGATCATGATATGAATAAACATAACAGTTTAAATCAGTGCTGTCCAACTTCTGGCGGGTACAGGGCCGGATAAGAGGTCACTGATGACTTGCGGGGGCCGCTTGGCCCCGCCCCCAGACCCCGCCCCCAGCCCAGGCCCCGCCCCCTCCTAAAGCCGCCAAAAAAGGAGGTGTAGGCGGCGCCAAGAGCAGCGCATCACAGGCCTGGCGTGACGCGCTGCTCTTGGCGCCGCCTTCTGCCCTTTTCGCGGCCCCTCCCCTAGGCCGGCCGCCGAAGGAGGGAGGGAGCGCGTCACGCCAGGCCTGTGACGCGCTGCTCTTGGCGCCGCCTCTCTGCCCTTTTCGCGCTCCCTCCAGGAAGGAGGGGGCGCCCAGAAGGTGGCGCCAACGGCAGCTGCCAGGCCTGGCGTGACGCGCTGCCTCCTCCCTTTTCGGCGCCCCCCTCCCCCTAGGGGCCGGGAGCCGCCGAAAAGGAGGAGTAGGCGGCGCCAAGAGCCGCGCGTCACGCCAGGCCTGTGACGCTGCTGCTCTGGCGCCGCCTTCTGCCCTTTTCAGCGGCTCCCCGGCCTAGGAAGGGGAGGGGGCGCCGAAAAGAGGAGTAGGCGGTGCCAAGGCAGCGCGTCACGCCAGGCCTGTGACGCGCTGCCGTTGGCGCCGCCTCTGCCTGCTTTTTTTCGCCCCCCTCCCTTCCTAGGTAGGGAGGGGGGCACCGAAAAGGAGGAGCTAGCTCTCTTCCTCCTCCTCCCTGCCCCGCCTCCCCCCCCCCGGCCGCCATTTTTTTAAAAATCGATTTTTTTTTAAAATTTAAAAATGGCGGCTGAGGGCATAGGTGGGGCCGTGTCCAACAGGCTACGGGGCTGGATCCGGCCCCGGGGCCGCCAGTTGGACAGCCCTGGTTTAAATAATGTACCAGTAAGGCCTTCTCGCGGACCACCCTGAGAATTTCGGGGGCTGAAGCCCCTTAGCCCCCTGGCTACATGCCTGCATGGGAAGAAACCCCTTTTGAATTTGAGCAGGGGAAATGTGTGGCCATGGATACAGTTTGTAGTCAGGTTTATTTCAAGCAGACATGTTGCTAATGGGTTGAACCCGGGGCAGAATACGGCCAACTGGAACGGAGTTGTTTGCCTGGCGCATCTTTCGCCGAACACTTTCCTCCTCTCCTTTCATTTCTTTTGATGCCTAGGTCAGATTCAGAAGCCACTTCCATGAATACGACACATTATTCTCGTGTGCTGTGGTTTTCTAGCCTCCGATTCCCCACTCTTCTCCTTTTTCCGACAGCTGTAAGGCTGGAAAACATTGCAGCTAGTCAGTCATTCAGTCCATGTGTCAGTCTGTCAGTCAGCTTTTTCTCTCTTAATAGCAGCTGGGAGCGAGCCAGGGTGAAAATGAGTTGAGGCCGCTTGAAGAGAGATAAGCGTCGACGTAAACCGTGATTTTCTGCCCTGTGAGCCCCTATGCATGGATTTCATTTTTAATGGAAGTGCAGTAAATAAAAGCCATTTTCACAATAAGCCCAGCAACAGGTCATAAGCGCCCGAGCCACCAAAATTGATAGAAGTGAGCTAAGCGTAACAAATCTCCCAAAATTGCACCAGGCTCCACATCTCCGGCGCCTTTCCTACATCTCGCCAATTACATTCCAGTGACAATTATTTCTGAGCCGGAGGTTTTTTCCTGGTTTAAAGCCGTGCATAGCCTGGAGGTGTTTTATCTTTACTTCTCTGTCTTTTTTCCCAAATAGATTTGTATAGCAAAGGGAGGACGGGGATGCGCTGCGAGTACAAGATCCTGTTTGAAGGGGTTTCCCTGCTCTCCGCCAAGGGAGAAACAGCTGGCTGTGGTGCAGGAAAACCGTCATGCATTAGGACAGTGTTTCCCAACCTTTTTTGAGCCGCGGCACATTTTTTACATTTACAAAATCCTGGGGCACACCACCAACCAAAATGACACAAAATGACACTCTAACACAGTCATACATATAGTTAATATGTTTTTAAATGTATTTAGACACTCAGTGTGAAACCTGGGCCTGTTTCGATGAACACAACATAGATATCCTGGCAGGAATGGCAGAAAGACACAAACTTCCCACACAGAACTCCCATAACCAAGAGAAAACACTATAAGAGTTTGGTGGGCATTGACCTTGAGTTTTGGAGTTGTAGTTCACCTACATCCAGAGAGCACTGTGGACTCAAACAATGATGGATCAGGACCAAACTTGGCAAGTGGGCCCCTCAGGCAGTAGAGCAGGCAGAGGGCCGCCACCAAGTCCAGGCTTCGGCCCAGGGTCCCGCCGCCAGCCTCACCCGCTCTCATTGCCACGGGTAGCGGCTCACGGGTGAAAGGGGTGGCGCCCCAGGCATGTAGCCGGGGGGGGGGGCTAAGGGGGCTTCAGCCCCCCCCCGAAATTCTCAGGGTGGTCCGCGAACAGGCCTTACTGGTACATTATTTAAACTGTTATGTTTATTCATATCATGATCTGATCACCATGCTCATTATATCCCACATTCATGGGGTTATTGGGATAACAATAAAAAAGGTTTGCTAGGGTAGACCCTCTTCCACCCAGTCTCAGCCCCCCTGAACCAAACTCAGCCTCCCCCCCGAATCAAAATCCTGGCTACGGCCCTGGGTGGCGGGGAGAGGGAGAAGGCGGCAATTCCCCATCCCCGCTCTCTGCCATGACTCTGGCCCCTCGCTCGCTGAGGCCGCGCGGAGGAGGAGCATGAGCGGTGGATGGGCTCATGCTCCTCCTCCTATGCTACTCCTCCGCGCGGCCTCAGCGAGCAAGGGGCCAGAGTCATGGCGGAGAGTGGCACTGGGGACAGGGGTCACTCTCCGCCATGACTCCAGCCCCTCGCTCACTGAGTTGCACGGAGGAGGAGGAGCATGAGCGGTGGACGGGCTTCAGCCCCGCCCACCGAAACCCGTCCACCGCTCATGCTACTCCTCCGCGCGGCCTCAGCGAGCAAGGGGCCAGAGTCATGGTGGAGAGTGGCACTGGGGATGGGGGTCACTCTCAGCCATGACTCCATGACCCGCTCCGCTCACTGAGCCATGCACGAACAGGTGGAGAATGAGCGGTGGATGGGCTTCAGCCCCGCCCACTGAAGCCCGTCCACCGCTCATGCTCCTCCTCCGCGTGGCCTCAGCGAGCAAGGGGCCGGAGTCATGGCGGAGAGCGGCACTGGGGACGGGGTCGCTCTCCGCCATGACTCCAGCCCCTAGCTTGCTGAGGCCACGCGGAGGAGGAGGAGCATGAGCTGTGGACGGGCTGAAGCCCCACCCACTGAAGCCCGTCCACTGCTCATGCTTCTCCTCCTCAGCGGAGGGAGGAGGCAAGGGGCCAGAGTCATGGCGAGAGTGGCACTGGGGCCAGGGTCATCTCCGCCATGACTCCAGCCCCTCGCTCACTGAGTTGCACGGAAGAGGAGGAGTGTGAGCGCTGGATGGGCTTCAGCCCCGCCCACTGAAGTCCGTCCACCGCTCATGCTCCTCCTCCGCACAGCCTCAGCGGGCGAGGGGCCGGAGTCATGGCGGAGTGGCGCCGGGACGGGGCCACTCTCCCGCCATGACTCCGGCCCCTCGCTCGCTGAGGCCATGTGGAAGAGGAGGAGCATGAGTGGTGGACGGCTTCAGCCCTGCCCACTGAAATCTGTCAACCACTCATGCTCCTCCTCCTCTGCGCAGCCTCAGCGAGCGAGGGGCCGGAGTGATGGTGGAGAGCTGCGCTGGGGATGGGGGCCGCTCTCCGCCATGACTCTGGCCCCTTGCTCGCTGAGGCCGCACAGAGGAGGAGGAGCATGAGCGGTGGACAGGCTTCAGCCCCGCCCACTGAAGCCTGTCCACTGCTCATGCTCCGCCTCCTCCGCGCGGCCTTTGTGAGCGAGGGGCCGGAGTCATGGTGGAGAGTGCTGGGAAGCTTCTGCTGCTGGGAAGGGGGCGAGGCCCGAGCGACATCACCCTTCCCTCCTCCCTCCCTCGATTGGAGGCTGGCTGGGGAAACGGCCGAAGGAGGCAGCGCCCTGGCCCCTTCTTCTTTTTCTTCGCCGCCGCCCAGCCTTTCCTCCTCCTCCCCCAAGCAGCAAGAGTTTGGCAGGAGGAGGGGGGGAAGGAAGGAAGGAAGGAAGGAAGGAAGGAAGGAGGGCATGGAGCTCCTCCTTTGCCAAAACTGCTCGCACTTTGGTAGCCCATATTAAATAATTTGAGCTGCCTCTGAGTTTTTCTAAATGATGCTGTGCTCCAAATAATGCCATCTTTCTTCACACTACAGATGCTCCTGTCAAAAATTCACTTCAGCTTTTTTCTCTAACACTGAGGTAAACAGCGACTTCTGCTGCAATTTGCAGTGTTATTCAAAAACTTTTTCTATGAATTATGGGTTATGTAGTATCTCTGTGCCTCTGCAATTCTGGATTCTGTGTTCTGGGATCTGGGCCCATAACCTCTTCGGCGTTGAGTATTTATGTCACAGCGGGTAGGCAACAGAAATATAGAAGTTTAATTCCCCATTGGCCCAAACTCCAGTCTCTGTTTGAGTGAATAATGAAACTCTCATTCAATTCACAAGGTAAATATATAACTTTGTATTGAATTGTATTTAACAATAACTGGCAAAACATCGAAAAACAACAGCCATCACAGCTACCTTTCTAAACATCCTTTCCTCACAGATATTAAATCCCAACTGTCACTTTGTAACTGACAGTCCTCAAGGTTCCATTTAGCAGTCTTGAGACAGCGCCATCTGGTGTCAAACATGTCACACTGCAGGTCATCTCAAACTGCGAAAATATATCTTGTGCTGACTCATGAATTGCTATTCAAAATGCAATAATCTGACACTTTCCTCCTCCTCCTCCAAGCAGCAAGAGTTCGGCAGGAGGAGGGGGAAGGAAGGAAGGAGGGCATGGAGCTTTTCTCGCACCACAGCAGGTGGTCCGTCATGGCACACTACTGTGCCGCGTCACAGCGGTTGGGAAACACTGCATTAGGAACGTTGTCTATTGCGTGACCGCATTTCTGTCTACGAACCCAGGCGATGTCTTCGATCATCTGGAGAGGCTCTGCTCTCGCTCCCGCCTCCTTCGCAGGTGCGATTTGCGGGGACAAGGGAGAGTGCCTTCTCTGTGCTGGCCCCCTGACTCTGGAACTCGCTCTCCAAGGATGTCAGACACGCCCCCACATTGGCAGTCTTTAGGAGGAGCCTGAAAACGTGGCTGTTCCAGTTCCTTCCCTGAACAAAGTAAACAACGCCCTGCTCTGACCAATTTCCTGTAAAATGTCCTCAGAAGCACTTTAACTACCTGTTGGGTTGATCTCCCCACATCATCCTTAAAACCCTCCTTTTTAGAAACATCCTACCTCTGTTCGCGCCCAGTGTTTTTTTATTTTAAAATTTTAATATATTACATCTGGCCCGGCCATAAGGTTTTGATTTTTTTATATTATTGCTTATATGTGAGTTATATTGATTGTACTGTTTTATTGTTTGCTGCTGTGTTGTTTTACTGATGTGTTATTGGGCTTGGCCTCATGTAAGCCGTCCCGAGTCCCTTTGGGGAGATGGTGGCGGGGTATAAATAAAGTATTATTATAATTATCATCATTATTATTATTTGGCTGAAGAAGTAGTCCACTATTCTTAGGCAGCCACATCTCATGGGAAAATCAGGCTGTTGTTGCAATTGAGAATTTTTCCTGAAATATGGGAGCAACCATAATGTGTGAATGCATGAACTGGAAGAGGCCCCCATCCCAGGTCTTTGCAGTGTCCGATTGTTGTTGTCTGCCCTGAAGTCATTTCAGACTTATGGCGATTAAAAATGAAACCTACCACAGGGATTTCCAGGCCTGAAAGTGTGCAATGACTTGACAACTGAATGAGGGAACAATATTATTATTATTATTATTAGAAACAACAAGATTAGCACACAGCTGACAGGGAGTCAGCTGCATTAAGATCACTACTGACCGAAAGGTCATGAGTTCGAAGCCAGCCCAGGTCGGAGTGAGCTCCCGACCAAAATTGTGGAGCTTGTTGTCGACCTTTGCAGCCCGAAAGACAGTTGCCTCTGTCAAGTAGGAAATTTAGGTACCACTTTGTGGGGAGGCTAATTTAACTGATTTATGAGGCCATAAAAATCTCCAGGAAGTATGCAAAGAATGAGGAAGTGACAGCTCCCCTGGTGGCCAGAAGCTGGAATGTTAAATAGCCTCTGAGTGTCTGTTTATATATGTTGTGTGTCTATGGCATTGAATGTTTGCCATCAGGGACGGCCCCAGCGATTCCGCGACCTACGCGGTCGCGTAGAGCGCCATCGGCTGGGAGGGGCACCACCGGCTGGGAGGGGCGCCGCCGCCGAATACCCCACCACCGCAGCACTGCCCTGCGCCGCCCGTCTGCGCGTGCGCAGATCCTACAGGCGCTATAGCTGGCGCCTGTAGACGTATCTGCGCACGCGTGAATGTCTGAGCATCTTTTCGCTCCCAGCGCGCCTGCCGCTTTGGAGCCAGCGATGTATTGGCAAAACCTGCACTGCACATCCGCTGGCTCCAGGGGCAGGCGCTTTGGAGCGAGTGCGCGTCCTCGCTACATTCGGCGTGTGCGCAGAAGCACCTGTAGGCGCTATAGCGCCTGTAGACGTTTCTGCGCGTGCGCGATGTACGAGCATCTTTCTCGCTCCCCAAGCGCCTGCCGCTTTGGAGCCAGCGCATCACGCAAAACCTGCACTGCACGCATGCGCGCTGGCTCCAAAGCGGCAGGCGCCGCTTGGGAGCAGTGCGTGTCCTCGTACATTTGCGCGTCCTCGTACATTTTGTGCGGCCGGCAGAAAGGTGTGTGCAGCGGAGGTGTGCCGCAGCCGATGCGGCCGGGCGGCGGTGGCGTGGCGGTGGCGCTGGCGCTGGCGCTGGCGCTGGCGGCGGCAGCGGCGTGGCAGCGGCGTGGCAGCGGTGTGGGCGTGGCGGCGGCGGTGTGGGCGTGGCGGAGGCGGTGAGTGACGCGGCGGCGGGGGGGGGGCGACAAAATTTCTTCGCGTACCCCCCCAAATTAGGTCGGGCCGCCCCTGTTTGCCATGCATATGTACATTGCAGTCTGCCCTGAGTCCCCTGCGGGGTGAAAAGGGCGGAATATAAATACTGTAAATAAATAAATAAATAAATAAATAAATAAGATCCCTATGCTGGCTGTGGTATTGGATCACGTCTCGGACACTTTAGGAATATGTGATGTATTGGTAAATAATGCATGCAGATCCAAATAGGGTGGCCTTTTGTAGCTGACAAGTGGTAATTTTGTCAGCACCAATTGTGTTTAAGTGCAGGCCAAGGTCTTTAGGCACTGCACCCAGTGTGCTGATCACCACTGGGACCACCTTGGCTTGTGCCAGAGCCTTTGCAGTTCGATCGTTAAATCTTCATATCGTGTCAGCTTTTCCGGTTGCTTGTCATCAATTCTGCTGTCGGCTGGGATTGTAACATTGACGATCCATACTTGTTTTTTTTTCCCACCAAGATCGTGATGTCAGGAGTCTTGTGCTTCAAAACTCTGTCAGTCTGGATTTATTTATTTATTTTATTTATGTCATTTCTACCCTGCCCATATCGGCCCCAAGGCGACTCAGGGCAGTGAACAGTCGGCACAATTTTTAAACTATGTCGTCATATTCAGTCCTTATCCATTCTGTTGTCTTAGTCGTTCCTGGGTTATTTCCAATTCAAGTTAATCAGATTACGCTGAAGCTCCAAAAGCTTGCTTGAAGAGTCAAGTTTTCGGGTTTTTTAAAAAAAGGTTAGGAGGGAGGGAGCCGATCTGATATCCCTGGGCAGGGAGTTCCACAGCTGTGGGGCCACCACAGAGAAGACCCTGTCCCTCGTCCCCGCCAGACATGGGATCGAGAGCAGGGCCTCCCCTGACAATATCAAGTCCCTGGTGGGTTTGTAGGGAGAGATGCTTTCGGATAGATAAGTTGGGCCGGAACCGCTTAGGGCAGTGGTTCTCAAACTTTTTTGGCCTACCGCCCCCTTTCCAGAAAAAAAAATTACTTATCGCCCTCCTAGAAATTAATTTCTAAAAAATGTAATAGCAATTAAACAAAAGATATATGTATTAATGCAGTGGTTCTCAACCTTTCTAATGCCGTGACCCCTAAACAAGGTTCCTCATGTGGTGACCCCCAACCATATTTTCGTTGCTACTTCATAAATAATTTTGCTATTCCTACGAAAACTAATGCAAATATCTAATATGCAGGATGTACTTTCATTGTTACAAATTGAACATAGTGAAAGCATAGTGATTAATCACAAAAACAATCTGTTTGGGGGAGTATGGACAACGGGTGATGGGATTTGCAGTATCTTCAATCGATTTAGCTCTGACTTCCACAGACCACTGAGACCCCCACAAAGTACAGAACTGGACAAAACTTGGCAGAGAGAACCCACATGACCAACAGAAAATACTGGAGGGGTTTGGGAGGAATTGGCAGTGATTTAGGGCAGTGTTTTCCAACCTTTTTTCAGCCGCGGCACACTTTTAACATTAAAAAATTCCGGGGGCACACCACCAACCAAAATGACACAAAATGACACTCTAACACAGTAAAGAACGGCTGGGGGATGGTGGCATGCTGGGAGCAGCTGCTGGGAGTGCCAAAGCCGTGGGAGGGGGCGTAGCCAGGCCGCGCCATGCCCTGCCCCCTCCCCCCGGCTTCAGCTCTCCCACAGCTTCTCCAGCCTTGAGTGGGCAGTGCCAAGCGAGCATTGTGCTGGCTCTGCCACCACTGGCTTGACTCTGCCCGGTGAAGGCTGGCGAAGCTGTGGGAGTGCCAAAGCTGTGGGAGGGGGCAAAGCCACGCCACACCATGCCCGCCCCTCCCCCCGGCTTCAGCTCTCCCACAGCTTCTCCAGCCTTGAGTGGGCATGCCAAGCCAGCATTGTGCTGGCTCTGCCTTCTGGCTTGGCACTGCCCCTGAAGGCTGGCGAAGCTGTGGGAGTGCCAAAGCTGTGAGGGGGCAAAGCCACGCCACACCATGCCCGCCCCCCTCCCCCGGCTTCAGCTCTCCCACAGCTTCTCCAGCCTTGAGTGGGCAAGGCCAAGCCAGCATTGTGCTGGCTCTGCCTTCTGGCTTGGCACTGCCCCCTGAAGGCTGGCGAAGCTGTGGGAGTGCCAAAGCTGTGGGAGGGGGCAAAGCCACGCCACACCATGCCCGCCCCTCCCCCCGGCTTCAGCTCTCCCACAGCTTCTCCAGCCTTGAGTGGGCAATGCCAAGCCAGCATTGTGCTGGCTCTGCCTTCTGGCTTGGCACTGCCCCCTGAAGGCTGGCGAAGCTGTGGGAGTGCCAAAGCTGTGGGAGGGGGCAAAGCCACGCCACACCATGCCCGCCCCCTCCCCCCGGCTTCAGCTCTCCCACAGCTTCTCCAGCCTTGAGTGGGCAATGCCAAGCCAGCATTGTGCTGGCTCTGCCTTCTGGCTTGGCACTGCCCCCTGAAGGCTGGCGAAGCTGTGGGAGTGCCGAAGCCGAGGGGAGGGGGCGGAGCCAGGCTGCACAGAGGAGGAGGAGCATGAGCGGTGGACGTGCTTCAGTAGGCAGGGCTCCTCCTCCTCGCGGCTTCAGTGAGTGAGGGACCAGAGTCATGGCGGGAGTCATGGCGGATTGGAGGCTGGCTGGGGAAACGACCGAAGGAGGCGGTGCCCCGCCCCCTTTTTTTTCTTTGCCGCCGCCCGGCCCTTCCTCCTCCTCCTCCCCCAAGCAGCAGGAGTTCGGCAAGAGGAGGGGGGAAGGAAGGGGGGCAGAGAGCTTTTCTCGCAACGCAGCAGGAGGTCCATCACGGCACACTACTGTGCCGCGTCGCAGCGGTTGGGAAATACTGATTTAGGGGACATGTAGTTCATCTACATTTGGAGAGCACTATGAACCCAAACAACTATGGATTTGGATGAAATTTGGCACGAATACTCAATATGCCCAAATTTGAACACTGGTGGGGTTTTGACAAAATAGCCCTTCTCATTTGGGAGTTGTGGTTGCTGGGATTTATAGTTCACCTACAATCAAAGAGCATTTTGAACTCCACCAACAATGGAATTGAGCCAAACTTGGCACACAGAACCCCCAATCGTTCACCGCCCCTTAAAGGGGTTCACCGCCCCCCAAATTCCCCTGAGCTTCCCACTGCCCCCTTGGATCACTTCACCGCCCACTAGGGGGTGGTACCGCCTACTTTGAGAATCAGTGGTCTAGGGCAGGGCTGTCCAACTGGCGGCCCTGGGGCCGGATCCGGCCCCCAGCCTGTTGGGCACGGCCCCAGCTATGCCCCCAGCCGCCATTTCTTTTTTTTAAAAAAATCTATTTTTTAAAAAATGGCGGCCGGGGGAGGGGAGCCGGGGCAGGGAGGAGGAAGAGAGCTAGCTCCTCCTCCCTGCACCGCCCCTCCGTCCCTCTCCCGCGCCGAAAGGAGGAGTAGGCGGCGCCAAGGGCAGCGCGTCACGCCAGGCCTGTGATGCGCTGCCCTTGGCGCCGCTCTTCTCCCTCCTCCTCTTTCCCGGGCGCCGTGCCTTTCCCTGGCGCCGCGGCGCTCGGGACAGCCGCGGTGCCCGGGAAAGAGGAGGAGGGAGAAATTCCTTCTCCACAGCGTCAAACCGGGCAAGAGGCATGGCGAAATCGCCGTGCCTCTTGCCCAGTTTGACGCTGCAGAAGGAAGAGAGGCGCAAACGGGAGCCCCTCTCTGCGCCTCCCTTCCTGCTCCACAGCGTCAAACCGGGCCAGAGGCAAGGCGAAATCGCCGTGCCTCTTGCCCCAGTTTGATGCTGTAGAAGGGAGGAGGAGCAGGGAACCCCTCTTTGCTCTGCCCTCCCTCCTACAGCGTCACTCGGGATCGCCCCGCCCCTGCGATTGGCCCCGCCCCCGTGATTGGCCCCGCCCCCTCCGGCCCGCCAGGTGGTCAGCCACCAGACGTCCGGCCCTTGGGCCTATAGAAGTTGGACAGCACTGGTCTAGGGCTTTATAGGCCAAAGCCAGCACTTTGAATTGTGCCCTGTAGCAAACTGGCAACCAGTGGAGCTGGCACAACATGGGAGTTGTGTGCTCCTTGTTAGCAACCTGACTGCCACATGTTGGACCATTTGAAGCTTCCGAGCAGTCTTCAAAGGCAACCCCACGTAGAGCGCGTTGCAGTAATCTATATGGGATGTAACCAGAGCGTGGACCACCGTGGTCAAGTCAGACTTCCCAGAGTAGTTTGACGTGTTCATTTTCAAATTTTGTTACATAGTAGAATACATACATTTCAAATGGCCTTTACAACTCCGTGATGCTATCATAACTTTGTCATGCTAACTCTGTCATGCTGTCAATGCTCCTCGCAGACCTGTGAGTTCCTGACCAATGTGCAAGGATTCTCTGCTTAGGACCTGCCGTGTTTGAGATTATGATGGATTCGTGTTGCTATGCCTTACTGTTATCTCTGTGCGGGAATACCATATTGATACCATTCAGTGTAAATAATAGACATTTAATATAGCTATGTGCTTGTAGCCTTAGAGCAAAAGAGAATCAGAGTTAGATAAGGCCAGCTGTAACTAGGATACTGAGTTTATCACAGGAAGAAGGCACCTGCGGGAGAAGGGAGTTGCGCTTTCACAAGGGAGAAGGAATGTCCTGGAGCTCAAGGCCATTCCCATGTGAACCAAGAACATAATGTTGTAACGTTTAGACCAGGGGTGGCTCACACTTTTGCAGCATGCGAGCTACTTATGAAACAACCAAGTCAAAATGATCTCCCTACCCATTACAAAAATGTGAAACATATAACACAATATCTGCTTTTCTGAGTCCACGCTGCCATATAATCTGATTCAAAGCAGATAACATGGGATTTTATTCAACTGTGTGGAAAGGACCTCCGATAACCCAGGGCCCTTCCACACATCCTATTTTACAGTTGACACACACAAACTGATTTCTTACTACTGGACGAATTGCTGCGAAATTTGGCCACAAGACACCTACAAAGAGTGACCATCACTAAAATAATTGATTTTGTCATTTGGGAGTTGTAGTTGCTGGGATTTATCGTTCACCTACAATCAAAGAGCATTCTGAACCCCAGCAACAACAGAATTGGGGTAAACTTCCCACACAGAACCCCCACAACCAACAGCAAATGTTCAAGGCAGAGAGGAAGGAAAGGAAGGAAGGAAGGAATGAGGGGAGGAAACAGGAAGGAAAGAAGGCAAGGCAAGAAGGAGGGGAGAACGGAAGGAAAGGAAGAAAGGAAGGAAGGAAAGGAAGAAAGGAGATGAGGAAGGAAGGAAGGAAGGAAGGAAGGAAGGGAAAGGAGGAAGAGGGAGAAGGAAGGAAGAACAGAAGGGAGGGAGGGAAAGAAGGGAAGGAAGAAAGGATGGGAAGTAGGGAAGGAAGGGAAGAGGGAAGGAAGAAAGGGAAGAAGGAAGGAAGGAAGGGAAAGGAGGGAGAGGGAGAAGGAAGGAAGAACAGAAGGGAGGGAGGGAAAGAAGGGAAGGAAGAAAGGATGGGAAGTAGGGAAGGAAGGAAAGAGGGAAGGAAGAAAGGGAAGAAGGAAGGAAGGAAGGGAAAGGAGGGAGAGGGAGAAGGAAGGAAGAACAGAAGGGAGGAGGGAAAGAAGGGAAGGAAGAAAGGATGGGAAGTAGGGAAGGAAGGGAAGAGGGAAGGAAGGAAGGGAAGAAGGAAGGAAGGAAGGGAAAGGAGGGAGAGAGAGGAAGGAAAGAAGAACAGAAGGGAGGGAGGGAAAGAAGGAAGGAAGAAAGGATGGGAAGTAGGGAAGGAAGAAGGGAAGAGGGAAGGAAGGAAGGGAAGAAGGAAGGAAGGAAGGGAAAGGAGGGAGAGAGAGGGGAAGGAAAGAAGAACAGAAGGGAGGGAGGGAAAGAAGGGAAGGAAGAAAGGATGGGAAGTAGGGAAGGAAGGAAAGAGGGAAGGAAGAAAGGGAAGAAGGAAGGAAGGGAAAGGGGGAGAGAAACAGCACTGGTTAAACACCCAGTTTGGACGCCGATGTCTTCCTGTCCGCGTTAGGTCTAACCTGGATGGAAAGACATCCGTGTCCAGACTGGGTCAAACACCCAGTTTGGACGCCAATGTCTTCCTCTCTGCATTAGTTCTAACCTGGATGGAAAGACATCCGCGTCCAGACTGGGTCAAACACCCAGTTTGGACGCCAATGTCTTCCCCTCTGCATTAGTTCTAACGTGGATGGAAAGACATCCGCATCCAAACTGGGTCAAACACACAGTTTGGACGCCAATGTCTTCCCCTCTGTGTTAGGTCTAACCTGGATGGAAAGACATCCGCGTCCAAACTGGGTCAAACACCCAGTTTGGACGCCAATGTCTTCCCCCCTGCGTTAGGTCTAACCTGGATGGAAAGACATCCGCGTCCAGACTGGGTCAAACACCCAGTTTGGACGCCAGTGTCTTCCCCTCTGCGTTAGGTCTAACGTGGATGGAAAGACATCCACATCCAAACTGGGTTAAACATCCAGTTTGTATGCCGATGTCTTTCCCTCCGCGTTAGGTCTAACATGGAGGGAAAGACATCCACGTCCAACCCAGTTCTGAGTGGAAGAAGGCAACTGCCTCCAAATAGGGTTAAACACCCAGTTTGGACGCGGATGCCTTCCCTCCGCTCAGAACTGGGGCGAGAGCCGCACACGGAAGGGAAGGCCAGGGAAGGGGAATCCGCCGATTCCTTTCTGAAAATGGCAGTGGTGTCTTTGAAATGGCGCCTTCACTTCCGGGTTGCGTACATCGCTTCAAATCCCACTCCAAAGGTGAATTTAATCCAGATTCATTCCGGTTTTATGAACATTCCGATGGACCTACCCAGTAGGCATGTTTTAGAACCCAAAAATGGCGATTCTAAAATCAAATTGGGGGGGGGGGATTTTTTTTTGGATTAGTAATAGGAAGACTTACAAAAAAATTTCCAAAAATTTGTAAATGTAACTTAATTACTAACGAAATTCGTTAGTAGTTCGTATGCCAGCGCATGCGCATTCCAGATGGTTGTGGTCTACAACTCCCAGAAATCCTAACAGCTGGTAAATTGGCTGGGATTTCTGGGAGTTGTAGGCCAAAACTTGAATAAATCACACTGAATTCTAGATGGGACTCTCCAAATAGGAAGGAGGGAGGGAAGGAGGGAGGGGGTATTCTATTCTTGGAAGCAGCAAAAGAAAAGAAGGAGGAGCCCCCCCCCCTCGCGCCTCGCTGCCTTTCTCTCACCCCGATCCCGAGGGAGCGAGGGCCCAAGTTTGCCCAGGCTGGTCATATACCTACATTCCATGCACATGCAATAATACAGCAGTAATAACAATGGGTATAAGAAGAGGTAAAATTCAAACCGAAGTATTCTGACTGTGGTCCCTCCTCAAACTGCAAAAGGCTCTTCTCTGAGCCCGAAAAGGCAAAAACCCGGGCACAGCATTTGCTTCCTGGGTGCACACACACACACATATTCTTTGGGGGGGGATTTGCTGCAGAATCTTCTCTATGAGCCCGGATTCTGCAGCAAATCTCTCCCCCAAGAATATGTATGTGTGTGCTCCCAAGCAGCAAACGCTGGCTTTTCCCCGGGCTAATTTCCCGGGCTAATAAGAAAAGAGCCCGTTTGCACCGCATGAGGAGAGACCAGTCAGAATACTTCGGTTTGAATTTTACCTCATGTTATTGTTATTACTGCTGTATTATTGCATGTGCATGGAATGTAGGTATGACCAGTTGGATTACTTATAATATTAGGCACTTACAGTAGCATTCATTCTATTATACATTAGGTTGGTTTCTCACCCCAATAATCTTTGATGCTTTAGATCCTGGCAGGCAGGAGAGGCAGGGAAGCCTGGAAATATTGTAAACAGAGAGGTTTCCTCAGAAGTATATCCACATAGGAGGGCCCTTCATCCAAAGTGCCCTCCTTTGCAGATTTACTTCTGAGTAATCTCTGTTTACATTTTTCCAGGCTTCTAGCCGAAAGAAGGAGCGAGTTTAGGGCTTGCCTTGCCATAATACTTATTGGCAAGGGAGGCGGGAGGGTGGTGAGAGAGAAGGAGGTGCCCCCTTACGACCTAATAACGACACTTAAGAAAATCCTGGCCCCCGAAGTTCAAAAAAGGAAGTCCACTTCCTGGTTGGCGTTCCAGGTGCGGAAATACTCAAAAGTAGCATTTCTTACGAATTTCTTACGAAACGAATCATTTTCATAACTTTTTTCTCATGCCTACTACCCAGGCCTAGTAAGTAGCTCGCATCTAATGCTCAATCTCTTCAAGGACACATTATGTCCCTCCTCGAAAGAAGCTGCAGGGTGAACTTGCGATATATTGTGGCAGTTGCTAAAAACAACCCTTGGGACGTCATATGATCAGAAATTATGCAGATTAAATACATATGCATGGCATTCTCGAGTTTGCATAATTCTTTTCTCTAACAAAACTTCTTTTTTTTTTTTTCTCTTTGGTGACTTGTACTCTCGCAGTGGAAAAGAAAACAACGGCAGATGTACATATAAGATGGCTATAGTAAGCAAAAGTACAAAACATCTGGCCTGTTCTTTTTTTAAGTGTAAATATTTTTGCTCCAGACTGCTCGTCTGTTTTGCCAGGATTGATACCTTGTAAATATTCTCAAACTGAATTCCCATCATTCGTAACGTTAATAGCTACAAGGGGCGTTGATTAAAGCAGTGTTTCCCAACCTTTTTTGAGCCGCGGCACACCTTTTACATTTACAAAATCCTGGGGCACACCACCAACCAAAATGACACAAAATGACACTCTAACACAGTAATACATATAGTTAATAGGTATTTACCTTGAGTTTTGGAGTTGTAGTTCACCTACATCCAGAGAGCACTCTGGACTCAGGGCTGGCGAAGCAGGAGGGAAGGAAGGTGGCGGCAGCGGGGAGGGAGTCTTCGACTTTGAGTATTTATGTCACAGCGGATAGGCAACAGAAATATAGAAGTTTAATTCCCCATCGGCCCAAAAACTCCAGTCTCTGTTCGAGTGAATAATGAAACTCTCATTCAATTCACAAGGTAAATATATAAACTTTGTATTGAATTGTATTTAACAATAACTGGCAAAACATCGAAAAACAACAGCCATCACAGCTACCTTTCTAAACATCCTTTCCTCACAGATATTAAATCCCAACTGTCACTTTGTAACTGACATTCCTCAAGGTTCCATTTAGCAGTCTTGAGACAGCGCCATCTGGTGTCAAACATGTCACACTGCAGGTCATCTCAAACTGCGAAAATATATCTTGTGCTGACTCATGAATTGCTATTCAAAATGCAATAATCTGACAGGGAGGCCTAGAGCAGTTTTGCGTGCACTGGGGAGGAGGGAGGGGTGGGGCCCTGCGGGGGGCTGTTCTCCCAGTTTGCGGCTCTGCTGGGCTTGGCAGAGCTGCGAACCGGGAGAAAGGCTCCCCGCAAGGAACAGGCCCTGCCTGGGAGCCGAGTTTGGCCGTCTCGCATCTTCTGCCGAGCCCGGTGGAAGATGTGAGACGGCCAAACCTGGCTCCCAGGCAGGTCCAGGGCCCTGCGGGGGAGCCGTTCTCCCGGTTTGCGGCTCCACCAGGCTTGGCAGAGACACGAACTGGGAGAAAGGCTCCCTGCAAGGAACAGGCCCTGTCTGGGCGCCGGGTTTGCCCGGCTCGCATCTCCCGCCGGGCTCGGCAGACCCGCGAACCAGGAGAATGGCTCCCAGATAGAGCCTGGGGGAGCCTGGGGGAGCACCTCGGGGAGCCTTTCTCCCTGTTCGTGGCTGCACCCAGCCCAGCGGAAGACGCAAGACAGCCAAACCCGGCTCCCAGGCAGGGCCTGGGCCCTGCAGGGAGCCTTTCTTCCGAGGTTCCCCAAGGTGCCCAGGCCCTCCTTGGCAGCCGGGATGGGCTGGCTGGCTGGCGCACAGAGGGGAAACAGCCGAAGGAGGCCGTGCCCCAACCCCTTCTTCTTCGCCACCGCCCAGTCCTTCCTCCTCCTCCCCCAAGCAGCAGCAGGAGGGGGAAGAAGGGGGGGGAGAGGTTTTCCCGCAGCACACCAGGTGAACACTCACTGCACACTAGTGTGCTGCAGAACAGAGGTTGGGAAACACTGGGTTAAACCACTGAGCTGCTGAGCTTGTTCGAAAGGTTGCAGGTTCGAATCCAGGGAGCGGTGTGAGCTTCCACTGTCAGCCCCAGCTGCTGCCCCAGCTCCTGAGTCCAGAGTGCTCTCTGGATGTAGGTGAACTACAGCTTGCACAGCTGGTGCGGAGTTATGGGCTGGAGTGTCACCAGTACGCTGACGACACCCAGCTCATTCTGAGGATGGAGGGCAGGCCGGGTTCTGTCCCCGATAATTTCCAACACTGCCTCGAAGCCGTTACTGGATGGCTGCGAGCCAGTAGGTTGAGGGTGAATCCGGCGAAGATGGAGATCTTGTGGCTGGGTCGCCCGGGTGATGTTAATGTCCAGCTTCCGAGCCTGGACGGTGCGGTGTTATGCCCATCACCTTCCGTAAAGAGCCTGGGGGTCCATTTGGACTCCCAGCTGACCATGGAGGCCCAGGTCTCTGCGGTCAGCAAGATCGCTTTTTCATCTGCGACAGGCAAGGAGGCTGGCCCCTATCTCTCCCGGAACGATCTGGCCACGGTGATCCAAGCCACAGTCATCTCAAGGCTGGATTACTGCAACGCGCTCTACGTTGGCCTTCCTCTGTCGGTGACCCGGAAGCTCAGGCTAGTGCAGAACACTGCCGCCCGGCTCCTGTCTGGCACGCCAGCTGGCGCCCACATAACACCTGTTTTGCAGGATCTGCACTGGCTGCCAATTGAGCACCGGATCACCTTCAAAGTGTTGGTCCTCACCTTTAAGGCCTTACACGGCCTGGGGCCAGCGTATTTGAGGGACCGTCTCACCCCATATTGCCCTCTGAGATCACTTCGGTCTGAGGACTCCAATCTCCTGGAGATACCTTCAGCTAAACTCGCAAGGCTGACTGCTACCCGCCGGAGGGCGTTCTCTGTCATAGCACCTACGCTGTGGAACGCCTCCCGGCCGGAACTCGGGCTATGAAGGACTTGCTCCCGTTTAGACGGGCCTGTAAAACATACCTGTTTAAGCAGGCCTTTGGTGAGTAAGTCCTGCCCATGCCCCGCCATCTATTCGTTCTTCTGAGGATGATGTGCTGTTCATTGTTTTAACCGTGTTATTAATTACTGTACTGCTGTTGTTTTTAATTGTTTTTAACTGCTTATTGCCTGTATTTTACTGTGCCCTTCGCCTCCTGTAAGCCGCCGCGAGCCTCAGGGAGTCGGCGGCATAGAAGCCCGAATAATAAATAAATAAATAAATAAATAAATAAATAAATAAATAAAACATGCAAATGTGAGTAGATCTATAGGTACTGCTCTGGCGGGAAGGTAATGTCGCTTCATGCAGTCATGCTGGCCAGATGACCTTGGAGGTGTCTATGGACAACATCGGCTCTTTGACTTAGAAATGGAGATGAGCACCAACCCCCAGAGTCAGACACGACTGGACTTAATATCAGGGGAAAACCTTTACCTTTTATAGGTGATGAAAGTTGCGATCCGACAAAATACAAGGATTCATAAGTTGTCGACCCCTTCTCTATACATATCTCAATGGGAAAAAAAAGATTTACAATGTGAGTAAATACAGGTTGAATTAAATGGCTTGGAAACAGCTGTATGCAAAGAAATTGTGCACACTGGATCCATTAAAATCTTTCGCAATGCCTTGTATTCATGTAGTGTATGCTCTTCATATTTACTTTGAGAAAATGCAAATAAAATGGATATCTTGGTTTTTAGTGAATGATACATCGGGAGTGGAGTCATCCTTGATAGAGTTCCCAATTCCCGGGAACACAATGGTTGTATTCTTTATTTTCTTAGTGCTAATAAAAACCACTCAACCAACTTTGTTGAAATTGAATTTGCTTGCATGAGTTGTAGGGCCAATAACAACAACGGGATTAAATATTTGTCCAAAGGCAGCCAGGACTGTATAGTGTGAATAGGCTAAAGGAGATGAGGCATTACGCGCAGAAGGGATAGTAACACGCTCCAGGAGAAAGGCATGCTACCCTCTTTTGCATGAAACGAGACAAAACATTGCTGGACTTGGCACAGGTCTGTTGTGCTCTTCGGAAGTTGATATGTTTAGAGCAGTGTTTCCCAACCTTTTTTGAGCCGCGGCACATTTTTCACATTTGCAAAATCCTGGGGCACACCACCAACCAAAATGACACAAAATGACACTCTAACACAGTCATACATATAGTTAATATGTTTTAAAATGTATTTATACACTCAGTGTGAAACCTGGGCCTGTTTCGATGAACACAACATAGATATCCTGGCAGGAATGGCAGGAAAGCCGGCTGGAAAGAGAGCAGCCAGATGGAAGCACACTCTGAGGCAGAGAGTTCCACTGCTGAACAGCTATCACAGGAAATTCTTCCTAATGTTCACCCTCCTACACAGACATGCTTCCCTGTGATGTTTGCTTTTCTGCCTGGGCTGTTGTGCTCTCTCTCTCTCTCTCTCTCTCTATATATATATATATATACACACACACACACTATATATACACACACTCTCTCTCTCTCTATATATATATATACACACACACACTATATATACACTCTCTCTCTCTCTCTCTATATATATATATATATATATACACACACACTATATATACACTCTCTCTCTCTCTCTCTCTCTCTCTCTCTCTCTATATATATATATATAAATGTAATGTTCATTTGTGGGCTTAACATAACTCAAAAACCACTGGACAAATTGCTGCCAAATTTGGCCACAAAACATACTAATACTAACCCAAGGAGGGACCATCAGTCAAAACATTGATTTTGTCATTTGATAGTTGTAGTTGCTGGGAGTTATAGTTCACCCGCAATCAAAGAGCATTCTGAACTCCACCAGTGATGGGAGGGAATCAAACTTCGCACACAGAACTCCCATAACCAAGAGAAAATACTATAAGAGTTTGGTGGGCATTGACCTTGAGTTTTGGAGTTGTAGTTCACCTATATCCAGAGAGCACTTTGGACTCAAACAATGTTGGATCAGGACCAAACTTGGCATGAATACTCAATATGCCCAAATGTGAACACAGATGGAGTTTGGGCAAAATAGAGCTTGACATTTGGGAGTTACCGTTTCTGGGATTTATAGTTATCACACAATCAAAGAGCATCTTGAACTCTTGCAACAATGGAATTGAACCAAACTTGGCATATTGAACTCTCATTACCAACAGAAAGTACTGAAAGGGTTTGCTTGGGAATTGACCTTGAGTTTGGAAGTTGTAGTTCACCTACACCCAGAGAGCACTGTGGACTCAAACAATGTTATGTGATGTTGTTGTTTGTTTTCTATCCAGAATCACAATGTTGGAAGGAGGCTCACCACTTTAAGGTCCTCAAACAGGCATGGGAAAACTTTGGCCCTCTGGGTGCTTTTGGACTTCAACTCCCACCATTCCCAGCAGCCTCAGGCCCTTTCCTGCTTAAGTGGCTGAGGGGGAAAAGGAAAAGGGCCTGAGGCTGCTAGGAATGGTGGGAGTTGGAGTCCAAAACACCTGGAAGGTCCAAGTTTGCCCATGCCAGCTTTCGACAGAGACCTCTTTCTCCCCCTTCCTCTTCGCGCCCTTTCTTTCCCCTCCTGCCGAACACTTACAATTTCTTCTCCACTGCCGCTTCTGCCGCCATTTTGATTTGAGGGGGCCGCGTGAGCGTGTTCAGGAGGGGAGGGGGGAGGGAGGAAGGCGTGTCCCGTGCGGGCGCTACTGCGCAGACTCGCCCCAGAGCAAAGCGAGTAGAGCGAGGCTGGGAAGAAGGGACCCCGAGTGGAGAAGAAAAAGTGTTCGGCAGGAGGGGGAAGAAAGGGTATTGGAGGTTCCCATTTCCCACGGCACACCTGATGATTTGAAATGGTTGAACAGAAGCTCTGCAAAGCTTTAGGTGCTCTTAGTGCCTATCAGGGGCGGACTAAGGTAATTTAAAATGGTAACCGAGATACCAATCGCCCTAAGTGAGGCCGAAAAGGAGGAACTTTTGCAGCTGGGGACGGAGCCGGAGGTTTTGGGCGATTGGCGTCTCAGTCCAGCTGGAGTCCCTCCGCAGCAATGGCACATGCGTGGAACCTGGCGGCCAGAAGCGCCCCTGACTACGTGGCGCCCTAAGCGGGTGCTTACTTTGCCTAATGGTAAATCCGCCTCTGGTGCCTATCCAGAAAGCTGCAAGTCCTCCGTTAGATAAACTCCTGGTGAATTGTGAATATTAATAGAAATTGTTAGTATCCAATTCAATGAAATGCATTAATCTTAGATTGAGGAGTGGTGAGATAAACCAGTGTTTCCCAACCTTTTTTGAGCCGTGGCACACTTTTAACATTTAAAAAATCCGGGGGCACACCACCAACCAAAATGACACAAAATGATACTGTAACACAGTAAAGAATGGCTGGGGGTGGTGACCTGCTGAGAGTGCAGAAGCCAGGGAGGGGGAGGAGCCAGGCCACGCCATGCCCCGCCCCCTCCCCCCAGCTTCAGTTCTCCCACAGCTTTGCCAGCCTTGAGGGGGCAGTGCCAAGCCAGCATTGTGCTGGCTCTGCCACCGCTGGCTTGGCACTGCCACCTCAAGGCTGGCAAAGCTGTGGGAGCGCTGAAGCCGGGGGAGGGGGCGGAGCCAGGCCACACCATGCCCTGAACCCTCCCCCCAGCTTCAGTTCTCCCACAGCTTCGCCAGCTTTGAGAGGACAGTGCCAAGCCAGCATTGTGCTGGCTCTGCCATCGCTGGCTTGGCACTGCCCCCTCAAGGCTGGCAAAGCTGTGGGAGTGCTGAAGCCGGGGATGGGGCGGTGCCCGGCTGCGCCATGCCCCCCCCCCCCCGGCTTCAGCTCTCCCACAGAGGAGCATGAGCGGTGGACGGGCTTCAGTAGGCAGGGCTCCTCCGCACGGCTTCAACAAGCAAGGGGCAAGAGTCATGGCGGATTGGAGGCTGGTTGGGGAAACGGCCGAAGGAGGCAGCGCCCCGGTCCCTTCTTTTTCTTCGCCGCCACCTGGCCCTTCCTCCTCCTCTCCCAAGCAGGAGGAGGGAGGAAGGAAGGGGGGAGGGGCAGAGAGCTTTTCTCACGGCACACCTGATGATCGCTCACGGCACACTAGTGTGCCACGGCACACTGGTTGAGAAACACTGAGATAAAGGACTTATTTCCGAATTGTTTTCTTAATTTATTCATTGTCTGTTGCAGAATGTGGGTAATAATCATAGGGTTGGGTAGCTTTAACGTAAGATTAACCAAAATGCATGTCAAATAGGCTTGTCATTGAAGATAGTGCTTAGAAGAGGTAAGAAAGGGACTTTTGGGATCAACAGCATGAGAAAACTGTGCCACTTGCTTGAGATATATTTACTTACTTTAATCTATTAAATGGCACATTATTATCAGCACTCTGGGGGGAAATCCACCCAAATTAAAGCTTCTAGGTCACCTTTCTCTGTAACTTTCATTTACTATGTCTTTCCGATAATGAACGGGCTAGTAGCCTGAATACACCCACCTTCCCGCTTCTTGATCCATTTAACCAAATCAGATTATACTAAGGAAAATGTTTTGCTCTCCTGATCATCAGTCTCTAACAGGGGCAAGGAACCTTTTTGACTGAGAGAGCCATGAAAGCAAAATATTTGGAAATTTATTTCAGTGAGAACCATATAATACATACGTTATAATATATTTTAAGACTGAATTCAACTAAATGCGAGTCTATACGTACATACGATGAGAAAAGGATTCCCCCGGCAGAATGACGGGACACTTATTTATTTTATTTATTTATTATTCGGGCTTCTATGCCGCCGACTCCCTGAGGCTCGCGGCGGCTTACAGGAGGCGAAGGGCACAGTAAAATACAGGCAATAAGCAGTTAAAAACAATTAAAAACAACAGCAGTACAGTAATTAATAACACAGTTAAAACAATGAACAGCACATCATCCTCAGAAGAACGAATAGATGGCGGCATGGGCAGTACTTATTTCACCAAAGGCCTGCTTAAACAGGTATGTTTTACAGGCCCGTCTAAACGGAGCAAGTCCTTCATAGCCCGAGTTCCGGCCGGGAGGGCGTTCCACAGCGTGGTGCTATGGCAGAGAACGCCCCGCGGGTAGCAGTCAGCCTTGCGAGTTTAGCTGAAGGTATCTCCAGGAGATTGGAGTCCTCAGACCGAAGTGATCTCGGAGGGCAATATGGGGTGAGACGGTCCCCTCAAATACGCTGGCCCCAGGCCGTGTAAGGCCTTAAAGGTGAGGACCAACACTTTGAAGGTGATCCGGTGCTCAATTGGCAGCCAGTGCAGATCCTGCAAAACAGGTGTTATGTGGGCGCCAGCTGGCGTGCCAGACAGGAGCCGGGCGGCAGTGTTCTGCACTAGCCTGAGCTTCCGGGTCACCGACAGAGGAAGGCCAACGTAGAGCGCGTTGCAGTAATCCAGCCTTGAGATGACTGTGGCTTGGATCACCGTGGCCAGATCGTTCCGGGAGAGATAGGGGCCAGCCTCCTTGCCTGTCGCAGATGAAAAAGCGATCTTGCTGACCGCAGAGACCTGGGCCTCCATGGTCAGCTGGGAGTCCAAATGGACCCCCAGGCTCTTTACGGAAGGCGATGGGGCATAACACCGCACCGTCCAGGCTCGAAAGCTGGACATTAACATCACCCGGGCGACCCAGCCACAAGATCTCCGTCTTCGCCGGATTCACCCTCAACCTACTGGCTCGCAGCCATCCAGTAACGGCTTCGAGGCAGTGTTGGAAATTATCGGGGACGGAACCCGGCCTGCCCTCCATCCTCAGAATGAGCTGGGTGTCGTCAGCGTACTGGTGACACTCCAGCCCATAACTCCGCACCAGCTGTGCAAGCGGCTGCATGTAGATGTTAAATAACTTCAGACCTGGCTCTGCAAAAGGCATGCTCAGGACTCTGGGAAGGAAGAGAAGACAGAAGGAAGGGGGAAAGAAAGAAAGAAGGAAAGAAAGAAAGAGGAAATAAAGAAGGGAGAGGAAGAAAGAAAAGAAGAATGAACTATGGAAAAGGAAGAAAAGAAAAGCAGGAGAGAGACGAGGAAGGGAAAAGAAAGAAGGAAATGGGAAGGGAGGAAAGGAAAGGAAAGCGTGGGGGGGGGAAGGAAAGGGAGTGAGGAAAAAGTAAAATAATGAAGGGAAAAGAAAGAAGGTGAGGGAAGTGAAAAGAAAGGAAGGAGAAGGAAGACTTGGGGGAAATAATAGAAGAGGAAGGAAGGAGGGAAGGAAGAGGGAGGGAGGAAGAATGGAGGAAAGAAGGAAGGGGAGAGAGGGAGGGAAAAGGAAGGAGAGAAGAAGGAAAGGGTGAAGGGGAGAAAGGAAGGAGGAAAGAGGGAGAGTGGAGGAAAGAAGGAAGGGGAGAGAGGGAGGGAAAAGGAAGGAGAGAAGGAGAAGGAAATGTTGAAGGGGAGAAAGGAAGGAAGAGGAAGGAAGGAAGAGGGAGAATGGAGGAAAGAAGGAAGGGGAGAGAGGGAGGGGAAGGGAAGGAGAGAAGGAGAAGGAAAGGGTGAAGGGGAGAAAGAAACGAAGGAAGACGGAGAATGGAGGAAAGAAGGAAGAGGAGAGAGGGAGGGAAAAGGAAGGAGAGAAGGAAAGGTGAAGGAGAGAAAGAAAGGAAGGAAGAGGGAGAATGGAGGAAAGAAGGAAGGGGAGAGAGGGAGGGAAAAGAAAGGAGAGAAGAAGGAAATGGTGAAGGGGAGAAAGGAAGGAAGAGGAAGCAAGGAAGAGGGAGAATGGAGGAAAGAACGGGAGAGAGGGAGGGGAAAGGAAGGAGAGAAGGAGAAGGAAAGGGTGAGGGGGAGAAAGAAACGAAGGAAGACGGAGAATGGAGGAAAGAAGGAAGAGGAGAGAGGGAGGGAGGGAAAAGGAAGGAGAGAAGGAAAGGTGAAGGAGAGAAAGAAAGGAAGGAAGAGGGAGAATGAAGGAAAGAAGGAAGGGGAGAGAGGGAGGGAAAAGAAAGGAGAAAAGAAGGAAATGGTGAAGGGGAGAAAGGAAGGAAGAGGAAGCAAGGAAGAGGGAGAATGGAGGAAAGAAGGCGAGAAAGGGGGGGTAAAGGAAGGAGAGAAGGAGAAGGAAAAGGTGAAGGGGAGAAAGAAACAAAGGAAGAGGGAGAATGGAGGAAATAAGGAAGGGGAGAGAGGGAGGGAAAAGGAAGGAGAGAAGGAGAAAGAAAGGGTGAAGGGGGAGAAAGGAAGGAAGGAAGGAAGAGGGAGAATGGAGGAAAGAAGGAAGGGGAGAGAGGGAGCTGCATGCTGGGAAACCAAGGCCCAGGCTGTTCTGGAGAGCCAGATGCAATCATGAAAAGAGCCACACTTGGGTCCAGAGCCATAGGTTCCTTACCTCTGGCCTATAACATTGCACCAGGTTTGAAGAAATAGTCTGTAATGCCTGGTACCTACGTGATGCATTTAAAAAATGGAGGATTTTGTTGTGTTTTCGTGCCTCTTCGAATTCCACAGCACTGCTGGTCACAGCTGACCTCTAGCTAGAGCTCTCAAGGGACAGGGCTTCCCAGTTCCCGGTGTCTATGCCACAGTTTTTAAGGTTGTCTTCAAGCTCATCTTCAAATCCCTTTTCCTGTCCACCAGCATTATGTTTCCCATTCTTGAGTTGGGAGAAGACTAACTGCTTTGGGAGACTGTGATCGGGCATTCGGACGAACGTGGCCATTCCAGTGGAGTTGATGGCGGAGGAGCATCGCTTCAATGCTGGTGGTCTTTGTTGACATATGTCCACCTGTCTTCCCAAGAGATTTGCAGGATTTTTCGGAAGCAGCACTGATGGAATCGTTCCAGGAGTTGAGTGTGACGTGTGTTGACGGTCCACGTTTTGCAGGCGTATAGCAGGGTTGGGAGGACAATGATTTTATAAACAAGCACCTTGGTCTCCCTACGGATGTCCCGGTCCAATTATCTTCCAATAATTATTTTATTTATTTATTTATTTATTATTTATTATTCCGACTTATATACCACCCCCTTCCCGAAAAGGCTCAGGGTGGTTCACAGCAATGAACAACAAAACACAACATACTTGAAAACATAATAAAAACAGATGAAGTCCAGAGTAGGGGTTACAGCTTAGAGATTGAATGCCTGAAGGAACAGGTTGAGTCTTACAGGCCCTCCGAAAAGCCTGTAGATCAGTTATTGCTCGTGCCTCCTCCGGGAGCGCGTTCCAAAGGGTAGGCGCTGCTACAGAAAAAGTGCGCTGCTGCGTCGATGACAAGCGGCAGATCTTAAGTGATAGAACCTCTAGTAGGTTTTCATCCATGGACCGCAGTGGTCTCTGGGGAACATGTAGGGAAAGGCGGTCCTTCAGGTACACTGGCAAGGCCTTAAAGGTTAGCACCAGCACTTTGAAGGCAATCCGGTGCTCGATAGCGAGCCAGTGCAAGCGCTGTAGGACTGGTGTGATGTGGCACGATAGTGTCACTCCAGCCAGCAGTCGAGCCGCAGCGTTTTGCACCATCTTCAGTTTCCGGATTACCGACAAAGGAAGGCCAATGCAAAGGGCGTTACAGTAGTCCAGTCTCGAGATGACCGTGGCCTGGATTACCGTGGCCAGGTCGTCACCGGAAAGGTAGGGCGCCAGCAGCCTTGCCTGGCGCAGGTGGAAAAATGCTGCTCTGCTCATGGTGGAGACCTGAGCCTCCATCGTCAGCAGAGGGTCCAGTTGGACCTCCAGGCTTTTAACCAGAGGCGACAGGCTAACCACGTCACCGTCCATTATTGGCAGTCAGAGCTCCCGTCCCCCCCGGGGTGACCCAGCCACAGGACCTCCGTCTTCAAGGGGTTCACCTTCAACCTGCTGGCCTGTAACCACCCAGTCACAGCTTCCAGGCACTGATGGAAATAATTGGGTACAGAGTCCGGCCGGCCTTCCATCCTCAGCACCAGCTGGGTGTCATCAGAGTATTGATGACACTCCAGACCAAAACTATGCACCAGTTGGGCAAGTGGATGCATATAGGTGTTAAATAATAGAGGGGAGAGGATACTCCCTTGGGGGACACCACAGTTAAGGGGGACCCTTTGCAAGACCATCCCTCCCCTCTCCACCCGTTGTCCCCCATCTTGGAGAAAGGAGGCCACCCATTCAAGGCCAGACCCCCTAACTCCCATCATGGCTAAACGGTGGATCAATAGAGAATGGTCAACTGTGTCAAATGCTGCCGTGAGGTCCAATAACACGAGCAGTGCTGACCCACCTTAGTCCAACTGGCAGCGCAGCTGATCTGTGATAGAGACCAGCACAGTCTCTGTCCTGTGCCCAAAGTGGAAGCCGGACTGGAAGGGATCTAATAATTGCACCGTAACCAAGCAGGTATCTCCAGTGAGTTTCTCTGAAGCTGTCCTTCAGGGTCTCTATTAGCAGGACTTTTCATGTGCTTTACGACAGGGGCTTAACCACAAAAGACTTCACCTTTCCCTCAGAGGGAATTTGTTTCTGAGCATCCTTGGGGAACCGGTGTTAGAAATCGCTTTCATCTTCCTTGACAGAAGTGTTTAGAGCGACTTCATCTGCGGCGCTTTTATGCTTCTTGGGAGTGCGAGACGACAGCTTCTCGTGTCAAGGAGGAACGAAAGGGAGGGGGAAGCGTTGTGCGAAAATAAAAGCAAATATTTGGCATTGGAAGAATTTGTTGTCTGGAAGTAAACAATGAATGTGTGAGGATCATGCTGAGGACAAAGTGGTGGAGGAATCTCTAGGTGCCGAGAGAAAGGAAACAACAAGACTGCAGTCCCAGTGTATCTCACCTAATACTGTATACCAGGGCTGTCCAACTGGCGGCCCGGGGGCCGTATACGGTCCTCAGCCCCTTCCTTCCGCCCCCCTAAGCTTTTTAATAAAAAAATAAAAATTGAAAAATAAAATTAAAAATACCTACTTCGGGTTGGAGCAAGTATCGCGAGAATACGCAATCTACACGGGATTTCGCTGTCAACGCGAGATCACGCCGGCGTTGACAGCGAAATCCCGTGTGGATTGCGTATTCTCGCGATACTCTTCGGCTACTCTACTACTGGATCGCTGAGGCCCACAGACACAATTAGGACCTTCTTCGACTCAGTCGGTCGTCGCCTCTCTCGTCGCCCGGGTACTCCTGGATCCTGCGCGTTTGGAAAAGGTAGGCCGAAGCAGGGGCTCTTCAGGGGCTCCTCATTCCCCTCCCCCATCTCCCCTCATGTATTAAATACAAAATTAAATATATTTAAAGATGAAATAAGGGAGATGGGATACATTAAGGGGGAGGGAGGATGGAATAAAATATATTTAATATTAAATTAAAATAAGGGGAGGATGGAATTAAATATATTTAATATTAAATTAAAATAATTTAATATCTTATCCCTGCATTTCATCTCAGTAAAAGATTATATTTGACTGTATGCATGCAAGGGCGGGGGCGAGGCGGGGGCAGAGCCAGGGGCGGGGAGGAAGCCGGGGGCGGAGGCGGGGGCAGACCCTACGGCCCCCCAGGTCATCAGTGACCGGAATTCAGGCCCCTGGGCCAGTAGAACTTGGACAGCCCTGCCGTATACAGTGATACAAATTAATAATAATGCACTTTATTTATATTGTGCTCTTCTATCCTAGGGGACTCAGAGCAGATTACAACATTTACATACATAGGCAAACACCCAAAGCCTTTACGACCATATACAAATGAGACACACAAACACAAACATAGGCAGAGGCTTCTCCTTTCATTTCCGGCTTCTGAAGGCGGTGCTTCATCTATGTC
Organism: Anolis apletophallus; assembly: GCA_030556195.1. Classification (NCBI taxonomy): domain Eukaryota; kingdom Metazoa; phylum Chordata; class Lepidosauria; order Squamata; family Anolidae; genus Anolis; species Anolis apletophallus. The sequence goes on from JARBWK010000018.1 coordinate 8,679,722, forward strand.
TCTTTGGAGGCGCTCTCCTCCATTTTTCAAGCCGAGGAGCCTGCATTGTTCTCTCCTGATTGTGTAGCTGGCAAGATTACTTGGGGCAGTGTTTCCCAACCTTTTTTGAGCCGCGGCACACTTTTGACATTTACAAAATCCTGGGGCACACCACCAACTAAAATGACACAGTAATACATATAGTTAATATGTTTTTAAATGTATTTATACACTCAGTGTGAAACCTGGGCCTGTTTCGATGAACACACCTTAGATATCCTAGCAGGAATGGCAGAAAGACACAAACTTCCCACACACTACTCCCATAACCAAGAGAAAATACTATAACAGTTTGGTGGGCATTGGCCTTGAGTTTTGGAGTTGTAGTTCACCTATATCCAGAGAGCACTGTGGACTCAAACAATGTTGGATCAGGACCAAACTGGGCATGAATACTCAATACACTCTTATCTCAAAGCAAAGTTTCCAATTGAGATGCTATTAGAATAATAGTATCATAGAGTTGGAAGAGACCGCATGTGGCATCCAGGCCAACCCCCTTCCAAGTAGCAGGGAAATCACATTCAAAGCACCCCCAACAGATAGCCATCCAGCCTCTGCTTAAAAGCCTCCAAGAAGGAGCTTCCACCACACTCCAAGGCAGAGAGTTCCACTGCTGAACAGCTCTCACAGTCAGGAAGTTCTTCCTCATGTTCAGGTGGAATCTCCTTTCTTTCCTGTAGTTTGAAGCCATTGTTCCGTTGCGTCCTCGTCTCCAGGGCATATCTTGATCCATGGCCCTCATCACGTCTCCTCTCAGCCTTCCCTTCTTCAGGCTAAACATGCCCAGCACTTTAAGCCGCTCCTCATAGGGCTTGTTCTCCAGACCCTTAATCATTTTAGTCGCCCTCCTCTGGACACATTTCAGCTTGTCAACATCTCCCTTCCTTTGTGGTGCCCAGAATTGGACACAATCTAGCTTGTGGAGAGTTTGGGTCTCTCCCCCCACCCCACCCCAACTTTCAGGTAGTTTTTGACCGTTTAAAATTGGAAATAAATGAGAGAAAAAAATGAAATCACACATTTAAAAAATATTGTTTTTTCAGAGAACTGAAAAATGGTATTATGGAGCAGATGCGCGCCGCGTGTCTCCCTCTTCTGAATTGTGCTAACAATCCATACAGTTTAGCGTTCTATTTCTTGCAGATTTCACAAAGCTGCTTACAGTAAGCTTACATGCATGCCTGTCACGTATGTATATTTATACATTTGCTATTTCCCGTTTTTGTATCGTCTGCAATCTAAAAAGAAAAAAAAAACCACAGAACGTTGTTGGAGGACTTTTTGAGTTGAGGACTGCCTTGCAGCATAAAAAGGAATCACAATTCCAATGGATCAGTCACTGCGGCCCACAGCAATGACGGATCAGGACCAAACTTGGCACACAGGGGCCCAATGGCCCACTTCACAACCTGGTGTGGTTTAGGGCAGGATGAGCCACGAATGATGGGATTTGCAGTACCTTCACCTGATTCACTTCCCAAACAACACTGTAGTCCCTATAAATCACAGACCAGGCCCAAAATTGACAGCACGGCTTCCTTAACTAGATTTTCCCGAGTAGGCCTCAACTCATGGGACATTATGTATGGCCTGAATTGACAGTAACCTACCTTGGCACACAGAGCCCCTATGACCCATGGTACATTGTACTGCAGTTTGGAGGAGGATGGACCATGCATGATGGGGCTTGATGTACCACCATAGATTGTGGGATTTGTAGTACTTTCAAACCCTTCATTCCCCACAGACCACGGCAGCCCAGAACCAAGACCGATAAAGACCAAACTTGGCACACAATGCCCCCATGACCCACACTCCATCCGACTGCAGTTTAAAGAAGAGCGGACCATGCATGATAGGATTTCAAGTACCTCCATTCACTTCCCAAGCCTGCTGCAACCCTCTACCAGTGATTGAGGAAGACCACACTTCGCGCACAAAGTCCCCACGACCCACTTTACATCCTGGTGCAGTTCGGAGTAGGGTGGACCACAGATGATGGGACTTGAGGTACCTTCATTCATTTCCCGAGACTGCAGCAACCCTCATCCAATGACTGATCAAGACCAAACTTGGCACACACACAGCCCCCATGACCCACTTTACATCCTGGTGCAATTTGGAGGAGGATGGACCATGGATTATGGGACTTGAAGTACCCTCACTAACTTCCAGAGACCACTGCAAGACACATAACCAACTGATAAAGACCAACCTTGGCATACAATGCCTTTCTCAAATAACCTGGGCACCGCCGGGTCCCCAAGCTTATATATATATATACTAGCTGTACCCGGCACGCGTTGCTGTGCCCTTTTTAGGAGATGCGTGAAAGTTCAATCATCCACGGTGTGCCCTCCTCTAAACTATAGTTGGATGGAGTGTGGGTCATGGGGGGCATGGTGTGCCAAGTTGGGTCTTTATTGGTCTTGGTTCTGGGCCACAGTGGTCTGTGGGGAATGATGGGTTTTGAAGTACTACAAATCCCGTTTTCCATGGTGGTACTTCAAGTCCCATCATGCATGGTCGGGGCTCTGTGTGCCAAGGTAGGTTACTGTAAATTCAGGCCATACACAATGTCCCATGAGCTGAGGCCTAGTTAGGAACAGCAAGTTAATGAAGCCTTACTGTCAATTCAGGCCATACACAATGTCCAATGAGCTGAGGCCTAGTCGGAGAATCAAGTTAATGAAGCCTTACTGTCAATTCAGAGCGTAAACAGCTTCCCAGTAAGTGAGGGCTAGTTAGGGAAATCAAGTTAATGAAGTCTTACTGTCAATTTAGAGCGTAAACAGCTTCCCAGTAAGTGAGGGCTAGTTAGGGAAATCTAGTTAATGAAGCCTTACTGTCAATTTTGGGCGTGGTCTGTGTTTTTTTTAGGGTGTAAATTTTCGGTTGGAAGTGATTTGGGTGTTTGTGTTGGGGATTGGCTCAGGCCTTTTCCTTATTCTGTTTTGGCAGTTTATTATGGATCAGAATTTTCATGTTGGCTGGCCAGTGCAGCAGTTATGCAAATCCGCCCTTATTGGCAGCCAATCATGTTGTTCAGAATGTAGAGGCTGGGTGAGTCTTTGGCTGCCCCGGAGGATGCTGGTAAATGTAGTTTTATTTTTACTCATTGTTTTGGGGGCCTTTTAGGTTTTGGGGGGGAAAGTTTCTTTGCTACAAACATACCTTGCTTGAGGCCTATTTCTGTTGGCAAGTATTGTGTTTCTGCGTTGTATGGTTTCTTTGAGGTATACATCACATGACGTGAACCCATTTATATAATAGATATATATATCTATAGATAGATAGATAGATGGACAGAGAGAGAGAGAGAGAGAGAGCGCACACACAACAGCGTGTGTTTCTTTCTTCCATTCCTGCCAAGATCTCTATGTTGTGTTCATCGAAACAGGCCCAGGTTTCACACCGAGTGTATAAATACATTTAAAAACGTATTAACTATATGTATTATTGTGTTCGAGTGTCATTTTGTGTCATTTTGGTTGGTGGTATGTGCCCCAGGATTTTGTAAATGTAAAAAATGTGCCGCGGCTCAAAAAAGGTTGAAAAACACTGAACTAATACATGTAATAAACAAAAATACTAATAATAATAGTAAAATAATAACCCCCTTTCAGCTGAAAAACTAGGCTTATACTTGAGTATATACAGTAATCCAGTTCGAACTGCATTCATTGGCAGTGTAGGTCCAACCAGAGGGACCCCATCTTGGCTATATTTCCATTAAAACGCAGCACCTGAATTTGCTCATCGGCTTCGTACGCTCACCTACCAGAAAGCTTTGCCACAATCTTTAGAAGTTTCTCTTGTGTTCATTCCCTTTTTAAGAAGAAGTCATAGAATGGGTGGGATGATCCCCCAAGACTCTGGATTTTAGATAAATGCATAAAATATTTCAGTTCCTTCCTCATCTTGCATTAATACTAGGTAGCGGGCTTTTCAGTCGCATCGTTTTTTGGGCAGGCCCAGTGCCTGAAGAAGTCTTCTCTCAGTTCAAAAGCAACTTGACCCACTAAAAGGTAGTATTTGAGCAACTGAACTGTTCACAATTCTCTCTCGTATCCCCTGAGAGCACTAAAAGCAGCAGCCAGTCAAACCTGAGTATTTGTTTTGACTGCGAAACCTGCCGTGATGAAAGTTAGCCTTGGAGGTTCTGGAATATCATAGTAAATTGTGGGTTGTTGCTAAGACATGACTTGCATAACAGATGACCAACGCAAGGTATCTTTTCCTAACGTTTGTCATCTCTCCCTCTGAAGTAGCCTTCCTATCTACTTACTTACTTACTGTATATACTCGAATATAAGCCTAGTATTTCAGCCTCCTTTCCAGGCTGAAAACGTTCCCCTCGGTTTATACTCAGGCCAAGGTTATTTATTATTTTACTCTGTTATTAGTATTATTTTTACTACATTTATTTACTCTAGTTATTATTACATTTACATTATTTTACTCTATTATTATTTTTATTACATTTATTTACTCTATTTATTATTACACTAGCTGTACCCGGCACGCGTTGCTGTGTCCTATTTAGGAGTCTGACTGTTTGTTCTGGGTCGGAATGTTCATGTTGGCTGGCCAGTACAGCAGTTATGCAAATCCGCCCTTATTGGCAGCCAATCATGTTGTCAGAATGTAGAGGCTGGGAGAGTCTTTGGCAGCCCCGGAGGATGCTGGGAAATGTAGTTTTATTTTTACTCGTTGTTTTGGGGGCCTTTTAGGTTTTGGGGGGAAAGTTTCTTTGCAACAAACGTACCTTGCTTGAGGCCTATTTCTGTTGGCAAGTTTTGTGTTTCTGTGTTGTAAGGTTTCTCTGTTTGAGGTAGTCTTCACATGACGGCTCTTCCTTTATATATATAGATTTACATTATTTTACTCTATTATTATTTTATTACATTTATTTACTCTATTTACTCCCTTGGACCAAAGTTGACGGTGAGGACACCCCGCACCGCAACACGCTCGGCACGGTGAGTCTAGCCGAGCCATTTGTTGAAATAACAATTGTTTTACAAAAGCCATAGTTTGAAAGACAACTAACCTTGAATTTAGACTGTGGTTCGTTGCTTATCATTATTGGAAGTGGGCTCATATGCCACAACAAGCCAGATTTCCATAAACTTCATGTGGTGTAAAACATGGTCATTCAAGTTTTGTCTAGGATGCTTCCTTGGCTACACTGTGATGGTGCAAGTGTTCACAATGCATTGGTGACACTCTACAGCAGACCTGGGCATCTTACGGCCCGTGGGCCAGATGCGGCCTGCCGGCCTATTCTGACCGGCCCGGGGAGAAGGATGTCGGGGACGGGGCCATTTCTGCAAGAGGAAGGGCTGCCGCAGCCGCCATCCCATCACGAGCTGTGGGGCCTGCGTTGGCAGACAGCCCACCGCTCCGGCGAACCATCGGAGGAGCGGTGGCTTTGGAGTGCCTGCCATCTTCCGGGTCACCAGGGTGATCAGCCGCCGCAGGTCGCCGACTGCTCCTGCTGTAAGCCCGGATCAACTCCCAGGATGGCAGGCACTCCAAAGCCGGGATGGCAGGCACTCCGTGGCAGGGCGATCAGCCGATCGGGAACGCCTCTGACGGAACAGCTATGGGCGAGAGAGGGCGGAAGCCTGCAGCCTCCAATGGTCTGCTGCTCTGCGGCGGTGGCAGCTGGGTCCGCTTTGTCATCCTCTGGGCTGGGTCCATTGGGCCATTCCATCTTAGGATCCTTCCTCTCTTGAGGATGTCAGCCTCCATCTTGGTTTGCATCTTGTCTTCCTGAATTTCATTTTATTTTATTTTAGTGGTTTTTATTATTATTTTATAATAATTTAATAATAATAATATAATAATATAATGTTATATTATAATTTCAATATATTATAATGTCTCTCTATATATACTATAATATAATAATATGATATTAATACTAATAATATATGAATATTTCTTGATATATTAATATGTTAATATTAATGATGTGTAATATATAGTAAATATAGTAAATAAATAAATAAATAATGTAGATTAGAATGTAGTTCAGCATTTAGGTGCGGCCCTCCATAATATTTTTGTCTCTCTTGTGGCCCCTTGGAAAAAATAACTGCCCACCCCTGCTCTACAGTCTGGTACAGCCATTCCTCATCCATTGTACCATTACAATGGACATTATTGATTCTTGGAGACTGGGAATGTGCTGAAAATACCGCTAGTAATTATTTGCAAAAACTGTTTTGAATAAATCATTCCTCGCAAAAGTTTGTTGTTGTCGTAGAAGCCTTAATTCTAAATTAGGAATAAATAACTATTGGCCATGAAGCAAGGAACAAAGCATGCCTGAGTTCGAAAAGCAGGGACATGTTTGGCACAATTCCTTTTTCACTCTGGACTTCACTCGGCTGTCCATCAGAAGGACAGTAAAATCAAAGCCCTGAAGTTATGACCTCCACACATAGAACAGCAAATAGTCTGCAGCAGACTTCCTGTCTATACGCCTGAAAGAATCGAAAGGACAATTATGTCGGAAATGAAGGGTCCTTCTTTCTTTCCTTCCTTTGAGCTTCGACCTCATCTGGTCTTACCATTTGGGGCTGTGCAGATCCGCTCTTTACATCAGACCTTCCCCGCATGATCTTTCCATTGCACTGTGCATTTCTAATGCCGCATTATAACCAGCCCGGTTGAAAGGCCAGTTCCGTAGGACTCCTGCAGCAGATGTCATTGTCGTCAGCAGAATTATTTGACTGCAGCAAAGGAGCCGGTAAAAAGGTGAAGAAGGCCAGGAAAAGCCTGGATGGACAGGTGGGATTTGTATGAAATGAAGGTCAGGTTGGTGTAACATTCGAGTGCTATTAAGTGGCACAGAAACCAAGGGAAGCACTAGGCTTGTGCAATCTGGATAAATCTTGACCTGTTTTGTGTCCTGAATTTTGGTGGGGGCTTCGAAATCAGGAGGGTATCTTCGGCATTGAGTATTTATGTCACAGCGGATAGGCAACAGAAATATAGAAGTTTAATTCCCCATCGGCCCAAAAACTCCAGTCTCTGTTCGAGTGAATAATGAAACTCTCATTCAATTCACAAGGTAAATATATAACTTTGTATTGAATTGTATTTAACAATAACTGGCAAAACATCGAAAAACAACAGCCATCACAGCTACCTTTCTAAACATCCTTTCCTCACAGATATTAAATCCCAACTGACAAATCCCAACTGTCACTTTGTAACTGACATTCCTCAAGGTTCCATTTAGCAGTCTTGAGACAGCGCCATCTGGTGTCAAACATGTCACACTGCAGGTCATCTCAAACTGCGAAAATATATCTTGTGCTGACTCATGAATTGCTATTAAAAATGCAATAATCTGACAGGGGTAGATATCTGTTTTTGCTCTGTGGTGTTGAAAGATCTATTTTCTATCAGTCCATTTGGGGAGGGGGTTCTTCCCATGCTCCTCTTCCTGTCATTTTAGGCATTTAAGCTGTTTTTTTACTCTAGAGGAGAGACGCTCAACTACAGGCATATGCACTAAGCCTAATTAGGCCTGGTTGTACTAGGCCTCGTAAAATCGGAATGAATTCGGATTAAATTCACTTTTGAAGCGGTTTTGAAATGATGGAAGTGAATTTGCCATTTCAAAGCCATCACCGTCATTTTCGGAAAGGAATCAGTGGTGAAGATGTTTTTAACAAAGAACTATGAAGTTTATTTAAACAGTGTTTCGAGCTTGGAGGTTTCAAGAGTTCACAGATCTTAGGTGGTTACAATCTACTCAGAGGTACTTTCTTAAGGTTACAAGTTGCTATCTATGGAGATACAGTCTATGTATCTCCATAGATACACAGGTTACAGTTTGTATTTCTTTGGAGATACACAAAGCCACTGCACTCCTTAGCACTAATAACTCAGCAGTTTACACACACTCTGCTGGTCATTAACAGCCATTGCTTCTTTAGCAGGCTACACACCTACACTACCCTTTCCCCAGAGTAGAGTCAGGCTTAGATTAAACCCAGAGTCTTCTAAACCGCTGAAAGCTGGCTAAACAGAATCCCTAATTCTTTCACACATCCTTCTGCGTTGGTAGTTAGTCACCAACTGAAAATATTTGAATTCGAGGATTCTAAAGCCATCTGCAGGCTGAGCCTCCAGTATCCATGGTAACGGAGGTTCTTGGAAGCTCTGCTAGATAATTTTACTGTTAACCCCTTAGGGTTAGCGAAGTTTCACCCTTACAAAATACTTACATATACATAAATATCAACTACATTTACAACCTGCAACAAATAAATATGACTTCACCACTGATTCCTTCCTTGGCCTTCACTTCCGTGTGCAGTTCTGACGCTGAGGGAAGGCATCTGCTACCACGGCTGTCGCCCCAGTTCTAACGCGGAGGGAAGACATCTGCGTCCAAACTGGGTGTTTGTTTAACATAGTTTGGAGGCGGGTGCCTTCCCTCCACATCACAACTGGGGCAACAGCAGTGTTAAACATGGCTGTCACCCCAGTTCTGACGTGGAGGGAAGGCATCCGTGTCCACGGCTATCATCCCAGTTCTGACACGGAGGGAAGGCATCTGCGTCCAAACTGGGTTAAACATGCGTGTCCGCCATTAACGAAGCCATTCCAAAATTTCAGAATTAATTTGGGGAATTTGATTTTTTTCCGGAAAATTTTGGAAGTCAATCAGAACACGTTTTGAACCATTTTTTTGATCATCCAGGCCTAATATGCAAACTTTAAGGATGCTTCTTATCCGTTTCTACTCTAGAGGAGAGGCTCCCAGCTGCAGGCATATGCACACTTTAAAGAGGCTTCTTACTTTCTACTCTAGAGGAGAAGAACTTGGCTGCAGCCAATGCTCACGCTTTCTCTCCCTGGTCTGCACACAACACACACACGCTTTCCAAGGCAAGGAGGCAAGTTCTGTTTCTTACTTTGGAGGAGACGGAGAGGTGCTCAGCTACAGGAAGGCATGCACTTGATGGAGGCTTCTTACCTGTTTCTACTCTAGAGGAGAGGCACTCAGCTGCCAGCAAACACTCACGCTTTCTCCCCTGGGCCTGCACGTAACACACACACTCTTTCCAAGGCAAGGAGGCAAGTTCTGTTTCTTACTTTAGAGGAGACGGAGAGGCGCTCAGCTACAGGAAGGCATGCACTTTAAGGACTCTAGAGGAGAGGCCCTTGGGTGCAGATAGGCACACACACTTCCTGCATGCCACATACACTCTTTCCAAGGCAAGGAGGCAAGTTCTGTTTCTTACTTTGGAGGAGACGGAGAGGTGCTCAGCTACAGGAAGGCATGCACTTTAAGGAGGCTTCTTTCCTGTTTCTACTCTAGAGGAGAGGCACTCAGCTGCCAGCAAACACTCATGCTTTCTCCCCCGGGCCTGTACACAACACACACACTTTCCAAGGCAAGGAGGCAAGTTCTGTTTTTTACTTTAGAGGAGACGGAGAGGCGCTCAGCTACAAGAAGGCATGCACTTTAAGGACTCTAGAGGAGAGGCCCTTGGGTGCAGATAGGCACGCACACTTCCTGCATGCCACATACACTCTTTCCAAGGCAAGGAGGCAAGTTCTGTTTCTTACTTTAGAGGACACGGAGAGGTGCTCAGCTACAGGAAGGCATGCACTTTATGGAGGCTTCTTACCTGTTTCTACTCTAGAGGAGAGGCACTCAGCTGCCAGCAAACACTCATGCTTTCTCCCCCGGACCTGTACACAACACACACACTTTCCAAGGCAAGGAGGCAAGTTCTGTTTCTTAATCACATATATTCAAACTGCCAGAGGCTGAAGATAGATGTGGCGATGGAATCGAAAGCTGTCATGGGCAAACTTGGACCTTCCAGGTGTTTTGGACTCCACCTCCCACCATTCCTAGCAGCCTCAGGCCCTTTTCCTTTCCCCCCCTCAGCCACTTAAGCAGAAAAGGGCCTCAGGCTGTTAGGAATGGTGGGAGTTGAAGTCCAAAGCACCCAGAGGGCCCAAGTTTTCCCAAGCCTGTTTTAGGGACCTTAAAGTGGTGAGCCTCCTTCCAACATTGTGATTCTGGATAGAAAACAAACAACAACATAACATAACATTGTTTGAGTCCACAATACTCTCTGGGTGTAGGTGAACTACAACTTCCAAACTCAAAGTCAATTCCCAAGCAAACCCTTTCAGTACTTTCTGTTGGTAATGAGAGTTCAATATGCCAAGTTTGGTTCAATTCCATTGTTGCAAGAGTTCAGGATGCTCTTTGATTGTGTGCTAACTATAAGTCCTTCCTAAGAATCTTCGTTCGCGAAGTAATGCCAAGAGAGAACTATGCATCCCAGAAACTGTAACTCCCAAATGTCAAGGTCTACCGTATTTTCCCCAAACTCCATCTGTGTTCACATTTGGGCATGTTGAGTATTCATGCCAAGTTTGGTCCTGATCCAACATCGTTTGAGTCCACAGTGCTCTTTGGATATAGGTGAACTACAACTCCAAAACCCAAGGTCAATGCCCACCAAACTCTTATAGTATTTTCTCTTGGTTATGGGAGTTCTGTGTGGGAAGTTTGTGTCTTTCTGCCATTCCTGCCAGGATATCTATGCTGTGTGCATCGAAACAGGCCCAGTTTTCACACTGAGTGTATAAATACATTTAAAAACATATTAGCTATATGTATTGCTGTGTTAGAGTGTCATTTTGTGTCATTTTGGTTGGTGGTGTGCCCCAGGATTTTGTAAATGTAAAAAATGTGCCGCGGCTCAAAAAAGGTTGAAAGACACTGTAATAAGTTACTCTGCTGTACATTTATGAGGAGGGTCTTTTTTAAATAAGCCCACTCGCCCAACACATTCAGGTAAAGAGTAAAGAAATAATATCTGGTTGCAAATGAAACTTTGCAAGTGAAATTTCGTATAATTTCTCTTTGAGTTTGGCTTAACAAATAAATAAATGAGGGCTGAACTATTTGAGACCATGCTGATTTCTGCTGGATGCTCTTCACTGAGCTTTTTTGGAGGACAGGCAATGCTTCTGGTGTGCGCCTGACATTCCCTGTGTTTCTCGTTGACTGTATTGATGCCAACTGGTGAGGGCAGAACCAACAAGCTGCAACGTCCTGCTGCTCCACTTGGATCGAATCTGTCACTGCTGCCACTTCTAGCCAAGACTGGAAGCCATTTCAACTGTGTGTTTCCTACGGAGAAATGTTGATGCCTCTTATCTCCTCATTCCCTAAAGGGAACGGTTTCTCTTTGCTTTAAGCAGGAAGCATTGCACCAAACCAAGACGCAGATGGTTACTTGGTGGTGCTTGCGGAAACATAGCCTTTTCTCTCTTTCGGCTAAACAGATTCACACTTTTTATTTGGGCCAAAGTCTGTCAGCACTCCGAGGAGGGAAAGATGAACTCTTTTTTGAGCCTGTGAAAATACGTGAAGTGTTGAGACAATACTCTTGCATTGAGTTCGTTCCTTCGTGTTGATGTGGTAGTCAGTATACGGAAATGTAGGCAGTCTCTTTCTCCTCTTTTTCTCTTTCTCTTCTTTCTTCTCCTTCTCCCCTGCTCCTTCTCCACCTCCTCCTTCCTGCAGGTTCTTTTTAGAATACAAAGAAGCACAAGGCAGGGGTGCTTGCACAATATATGCACACAAGTAGGGAAAGCAAACCAAAAAATGTCATGCAATTAAAGCATACAATGCAGTAAGGGTGAGTGCACCTCTAAGTTAGGATAATAGTAAGCAAGAGAAGCGTCACAATTATATATAAAGCATTTATCAAAAGCACATGTGTGAATACACTTTAAATATTACAAAAATACATAGCTCAAAGCACATAGCATGTGGCATCAATAGAAGTGTTAACAAATGAAAGGAATGCAGCACATTCAGTATGGAGCCTAATCAATGGTAATGATACACATCAATTAAAGAAGCAGTGCAAGATATAGGTAATAGTTCAACACATAGTAATCGTTCAACACATGGTAATACATTTAGATAGAGCTACACATATGAGTATCCTGGGATTGAAGAAGCAGTGCAGGATATAGGTAATCGTTCAACACATAGTAGTCGTTCAACACATGGTAATACATTTAAGAACATAAGAAGAGCCATGCTGAATCGGACCTCAGCCCATCTAGTCCAGCATTCTGTATCACACAGTGGCCCCCAGTTGTACACGGGGATCTCGAGCAGAAGGGGGGGGCAAAACCCTGACCTGCTCCTGACCCCCCACAACCAGTACCCAGGGAAATCCTGCCTACCTCAACCAACTCCGAGGTGGCACTTATAGAGCTACACATATGAGTATCCTGGGATGTGAAGAAAGGACGCGGCAAACCAGGTATATGCCTGGGAATGCAAGGCGGACAAGCCGCGGCTTCTCTGGCGCCAATGGCGAGAAAAGTTTGTTGTTTTGGAAGAGGTGGGATACCGTCGTGTACTGACGTGTCCTGGGTCTACACTTCGCGTTGGGGGTCCAACAATTCGGGGTAGGTACTCACTCAAAGACGGGGAGGTCCGTGGTGGTGAGCCGCGGAGTCCCGGGGTTCAATTGGCATGTGGCCGCATGTGGCCGTAAAGTGAAAGTAAAGTCGCAAAGCTGCTGCAAACGAAAATCTCGTTGCATGAGTGGCGCAAGGGGAGCCTTCGCCAATGTGGTGAAGCACACAGGGCAATGAAGCTTCACACCATGGGTGGAAGCCTTGCCAACGGCTTAGAGTGACTTGGCATCATAGCGTTTTGCCGTTTCGCGGGTTTCGCTTCGTCGGCAATTACGAGGTGGCTACACAGCGGTCAAGCAGCGGAGCGTTCCTAAGGTGAACAATGCAATACAACACAAAGGTCAGCAAAACTAAATGGCAAGCTAAAAATAGGAACATGGGCCTTCCATAGGGGTTACATACCAAGCAAGATTATCATCAGGGCTTCACAAATTGAAGATACTTTCAGGCTGGATTCAGCAATTAGAATGGGAGGAAGGGAAAAATTTATAGGGTTTCAAAGAGTAGAGCAGGTGATTAGGTAAGAAGATGGGGAATTGTTAATTGGTCGTTGAGCCCAGCTGGGGACTCGCTGGAGAGGAGCACAATCCACTTGCATTCAGCTTGCAAGAGGGCCCTCTCCAGGCTGTCATGGGAATTGGTTTTGACCTTTTTAGAAACCAATAATCCTCATGTCTTGAGAAATTCTTCTTCTCTTCCTTCTCCTTGTTTACTACTTCTAAAATCTCTCTCGGCATTACTTCGCGAACGAAGATTCTTAGGAAGGGCTCATCCCACGCATTTTACAAGAGCGTTGATGGCTAAAAAGGCCAATCTGAGATAGACAAGTTTGGTTGCAGAAAGCACAGCAGAAAGTCTCCTTGGGTGATGTTGCTTCCAAGTTGCAGTTCTTTCTGCGTTGTCATTACTCTTCGAGACCCATTTGGCGTGTCTTCTCAAAAGAGGCCGCAGCATCGTAGATAGTGCGTCTCCATGCCTCCCAATGTGAGGCCAGGGTGGACCATTGTTGGTGATCAATCTGACTGAGCCTGAGAAGTTGTTTCAGGGAGTCCTTATATCTCTTTTTGGGATGCCTCTCTTGCGCTGACCGGTGGCGAGTTCACCATTCACCATAGAGTAGTATCTTTGGGAGGCGGTGGTCCTCCATCCTAGAGATGTGTCCTGCCCTGCGCAGCTGTGTTCTTAATAGTAGGGCCTCAATGCTGGTGATCCCTGCTTGCTCAAGGACAGCAACATTCGTCACATAGTCAGTCCAGTGTATATTTAGGATTGTGCGGAGACAGCGCTGATGAAAGCGTTCAGGAGTCATAGGTATTGGCGATAGGTGACCCATGTTTCAGACCCATAGAGGAGAATAGACACTATGATAACTCTGTACACACTGATTTTGGTGCTTTGCCTCAGGTGCTTGTTGCTCCAGACTCTTTTGTGAAGCCTTTCGAATGCACTCTATGCCTTTGCTAATGTGTGATCTATCTCTTTATCAATCTTGGCGTCTGAAGAGATGATGCTTCTCAGGTAGGTGAACTGCTGAATGGACTTAAGCACAGATGTGCCTATGCTGACATGGGGATGATGGTGTTCTTCCTGTGGTGCGGGCTAGTAGAGAACTTCCGTTTTCTTCAGGCTGACTTCCAGCCCAAACAGCTCTGTATCTGTTGCAAAGCAGGATGTGAGGCGCTGCAGAGCTGCTTCTCAATGGGCGACAAGGGCAGCATCATCAGCAAAAAGCAGCTCACAGACTAGATAGTTTAGAGTCTTAGTGCGAGTCCTCAGATGGCTTAAGTTGAACAAGCTACCATCAGTACGATAGCGTATATATATGCCGTCGTCTTCTTCGATGTCTGCCTTAGCCCTTTGGAGCATCATGCTTGTTGTGTTTCTGGGACTTGAAGGCCAAAATATCTAGAGACCCACAAGTTGAGAACCACTGATCTGTAGGATCATAAATGGGATGTTAAATAGGCTCTGGTTAGCTGAAGCTGGGATGGAGATGAGCCAATGGGCTGCGGATACGAGAGCATAGCTTACTACAGCTGCCTTACTCTTCTCTTTTATAATAATGTATGTCTGATACGTTATCAATGCCCTTTAAATTACTCTGTTAAAATTGTACTTTATCTAACCACACCAGGGAAGCTTTGCCTTGGGATGCCTACTTTCATCCTTACCACTGCTGTCTTTCTTGTCTATATTTATATACCGAACTAGCTGCACCCGGCACGCGTTGCTGTGACCTATTTAGGAGATGCGAGAAAGTCTGAGTATGTAAGGGTTGGAATTGTTGTTAGTTATGGTGTTGTTGGGGTCATGGCTGTGTCGTTGTGGGTTGTTGTGGGTGGGATGTTGAAGTCCTGGGGAGATGTTGGTGTGTGGTGTTGCTGGCGTTCTGCATAGCTTGTGGATATACAATGTTTTTTGTCTTTCCGTCTGCTGTGTTGATGTAGAGGTTGATGCTTGTGTGGGTGGGGTACTTTGGAAGTGAGTGGAGGTACTTGAAATCCCATTATCCATGGTGTGTCCTCCTGTGAACTGCAGTCGGATGGAGTGTGGGTCATGGGGGGCATTGTGTGCCAAGTTTGGTCTTTATCGGTCTTGGTTCTGGGACACAGTGGTCTGTGGGGAATGATGGGTTTTGAAGTAGTACAAATCCCATTATCCATGGAGGTACTTCAAGTCCCATAATCCATGGTCCACCCTCCTCCAAACTGTAGTAGAATGTAGCGTGGGTCATAGGGGCTCTGTGTGCCAAGGTATGTTACTGTAAATTCAGGCCATACACAATGTCCCATGAGCTGAGGCCTAGTCAGGAACAGCAAGTTAATGAAGCCTTACTGTCAATTCAGGCCATACACAATGTCCAGTGAGCTGAGGCGTAGTCGGGAGAATCAAGTTAATGAAGCCTTACTGTCAATTCAGAGCATAAACAGCATTCTATTAAGTGAGGCCTAGTCAGGGAAATTAAGTTAATGAAGCCTTACTGTCAATTTTGGGCGTAGTCTGTGATTTGTAGGGGTGTAAATTTTCTGTGGGAAGTGAATTGGGTGTTTGTGTTTGTGCCTCAGCCCTTTGCCTTATCCTCCTCTGACAGTTTATTGTGGGTCGGAATGTTCATGTTGGCTGGCCAGTACAGGAGTTATGCAAATCCGTCCTTATTGGCAGCCAATCATGTTGTCAGAATGTAGAAGCAGGGAGAGTCGTTGGCAGCCCCGGAGGATGCTGGGAAATGTAGGTTTTTTTACTCATTTTTTGGGGGCCTTTTAGGTTTTGGGGGGAAAATTTCTTTGCTACAAACCTACCTTGCTTGAGGCCTAGTTCTGTTGGCAAGTTTGGTGTCTCTGCGTTGTAAGGTTTCTCTGTTTGGGACTGACTGACTGACTGACTGACTTTATTATTTCTGAGTCGCCCTCCACGTTACTGCTCCGGGCGACTTACACACAACAAATTCCACAATTAAAATAGAGTATTTAAAACTAGATTAAAATATTCAGTGGTTAAATGCAGGGGCCAGGCTCGGTATTTGAGTTCCTGGTTCTGCATTAACCATGGGCTTTCCTAAATAGCCAGGTCTTCAGAGCGGTCAGGAACTGGGGCAGGTCGAGGGAGGCTCTCTGGTCTGGTGGCATCGAGTTCCAAAGAACGGGGGCCACAACGGAGAACGATCTCCGTCTCGTGGTCTCCAGGTGGGCCTCTTTCAAGCCTGGTACGTGAAGAAGGTTCTTGTTTGCTGGCCGCGGGGTCCTTGAGTAAGCAGGCATCAACAAGCGGTCTTTTAGGTATGTTGGGCCCCGGCCCCGTAGGGCTTTGAAAGCCAAGGTCAAGGTCTTGTGTAAGGCTCTATACTCAACGGGCAGCCAGTGCAGGCGCTGCAGAGATGGTGTAATGTGGCATCTCATCGCTGTGCCTGTGAGAAGCCTGGCGGCCGCGTTCTACACGATCTGGAGCCTGCGGGTTAGTGACCGGGGTAGACCTACATACAAAGCGTTACAGTAATCCAGCCTTGATGTAACCGTGGTGTGGATTACTGTAGCTAGCGCTTCCGTCGGAAGATAGGGCGCCAATTGTCTCGCTTGGCGCAGGTGGAAGAAGGCCCTTTTGCTCGTGGAGGCAACCTGGGCCTCCATCGACAATTTGGAGTCCAGGATAACACCAAGGCTTTTTACTGAGGGGGACGGAATCAGGGGGGCAGCGAGAAAGGTGGTTCTGGGCGGCCCGGCCATAAGATCTCCGTCTTTGATGGATTTATTTTAAGTTTGTGGGCGCGGAGCCATTTTGTCACTGCTTCTAGGCCTCGAGTGAAGTTTTCGGGCACCGAAGTTGCGCCAGGCTCCAGTTTCAGTAGGAGCTGGGTGTCATCGGCATATTGGTAGCACCCTAGGCTGAAGCTCTGGGCTATACCAGCCAACGGCCGAACATAGATGTTAAACAACGTTGGTGATAATATGGCGCCTTGGGGCACTCCGCACTCGAGGAGAGATTTCCTAGATGTTTGGCCTAGCCGGTCATTCCATGACGAGAACCCCTTTATATAATAGATGAAACATAATCTATTGTTCATGTGATGTATGGGCATGCTGAAAGACTCTTCCATGATTCTTTGCACATGTAAAAAGGAAAATAGTACAGTCAGTAATAGGTTATTTATTTTTATATATCCTGTTCCTCTCTCAACATGGAACCCAAAGTGGTTTCCAACAGAGTGTGGGGTGTGGTGGATTCTCCTTCGCTAGAGGCTGGGTGACCATCTGACAAGAGTGCTTTGATGGTGTCTCCCTGCCTGGCAAAATGGGCCTGGACTTGGGATCTCTTCTGGTCATAGGTTTTTATGAATCTACTAGCTTGGGTACCTGGTGTTGCTTGTGTTATTTTAAAAAGCCCCCCCACACACAAAGTGCATAAGATTGTGGGTGAGCTACAATTTACATCATGCCAGATTAAGCTTCTGAAACTCCATCTGTGGTTGAAGTTTTATATTTTATTTATTTATTTAAAAATGTTGTACCCCTATCTTCTCACCTCTATAGAGGGACTCAGACCGGCTTACAGCAAAAATTCAATGCCGTACAAATTAAAAGCTGTTACAGCAACATTATTAAAAACCTAAACACCAAATTACATACATACAAATACATTGCCATTTAAAACAAATTCAACTCAATCTGAAAACGTGGGCACTCAATTCATACTATAATCAATCACAGCCTATTCTGGAAAAGCTTCGTTCCAGATCCAAGTCTTCACCCGCCTCCTGAAGGACAAGCAGGGAGGGGGCAGATCTAACATCACTTGGGAGAGAGTTCCACAGCCGAGGGGCCACCACAGAGAAGGCCCTGTCCCTCGTCCCCGCCAGACGCGCTTGCGAAGAAGGTGGGACCGAGAGCAGGGCCTCTCCGGAGGATCTTAATGCCCTTGATGGTTCATAGGGGAGAATCCGTTCGGACAGGTAAACAGGGCCAGAACTGTATAGGGTTTTGTAGGTTAAAACCAACACTTTGAATTGTGCTCGGAAGCTAATTGGCAGCCAGTAGAGCTGGCGCAGCAAGGGGGTTGTGTGCTCCCTGTACCCCGCTCCTGCTAGTAATCTGGCTGCCGAGCATTGGACTAATTGCAGCTTCTGAGCAGTCTTCAGAGGCAACCCCACGTAGAGACCATTACAGTAGTCTATTCGAGATGTAACCAGAGCATGGACTACCATGGCCAAGTCAGACTTCCCAAGGTACGGGCGCAGCTGGCACACAAGCTTTAACTGTGCAAAAGCTCCCCTGGCCACCGCTGAGACCTGGGGTTCCAGGCTCAGCGATGAGTCCAGGATCACTCCGAAGCTGCGAACCCGCATCTTCAGGGGAATGTAACCCTGTCAAGCACAGACTGTAACCCTATGCCCTGTTCGGCCTTACGACTGACCAGGAGTACCTCTGTCTTGTCTGGATTAAGTTTCAAAGTTTGTCATGTTGGGCAAGTTTGCTCTAGATGCGTCATTGGTGGGGCTCAGTGTGATCTCTGGCTGCAGGATAAACTACAGCTCCCCACCATGGTGGGTCAGTCCCTGCAAATCCCTCCAGTAAGTTCCGTTGGTCATAGGGGTTTGGTGTGCCAAGTTTGGTCCAGATCTGTTATTGGTGGTGGTCCCTGGATGGAAGTGATCTACAACTTCCAGAAATGAAGGTCAAATTTGGCGGCAATTCGTCCAGTTGTTTTTGAGTTATGTTAATTCCACAAACGAACATTACCTTCTTATTTATATAGATAGATAATAGATTTATTTATTTATTTAATTACTTTATTTCTATTCCGCCCTTCTCACCCCGCAAGGGACTCAAGACGGATTACAGTGTACACATAACATTTAGACACACAAATACACAAGACAGACAGAGGCAATTTTTAACATCTGGCCACCAGGGGGAACTGTGGCACTCCTTCATTCCTCAGCGTGTTTCCTGGAGATTTTTTTATGGCCTCGTAAATCAGTTAAATTTAGCCTCCCCACTAAGTGGTACCTCAATTTCCTACTTTACAGAGGCAACTGTCTTTCAGTTGTAATATGGGGACCGTCTCACCCCATATTACCCTTCCAGATCACTTCGTTCGGAGGACTCTAATCTTTTAGCTGTTCCCTCTGCTAAAGTGGCCAAAAGAACTGCCACCCGTCGAAGGGCCTTTTCGGTCATAGCGCCGACATTGTGGAATGCCCTACCGCCAGCCACACGGTCTATCCATGACCTACTCCCGTTTAGGCGGGCTTGTAAGACTCACCTTTTCCGGCTGGCTTTCCAGGCATAGGCCAAATAGCGGGACCCCCAAGTCATGCCAACGTTGCCAGACCGTCTTAACTATTTTAACTGTGTTTTTAATGCTGTTTTTATCGTGTACTTTATCTTGGTTTTTTTATATTGCATTTTAGAGTGTATATGTCTATTGTATATTGTTTTGCTCCTGGCTGTAAGCCGCCCCGAGCCTATTAGGGAGTGGCGGCATAAAAGCCGAATAAATAAATAAATAAATAAATAAAGGTTGACAACAGGCTACACAATAGGTCGAGAGCCCACCTTGACCCAGGCAGGCCTCAAACTCATGACCTTCTCGTCAGTAGAGATCTTATGCAGCGGACACCCAGCCAGCTGCGCCACATTCCCAGTGATAAGCTAGATTTGCCTTACAATGCATATGAGAGCCAGAAATTTTAGCTTGACATTTGCCTGCTAAAATCCCATTTCCAGACAGGCAGCGAAAGTATGTCAGGGAGGAGGGGGAAGCGGTTAAACACCTGGCAGACACAGTGCACATCTGGCTGCGTGGACTGTGAGTGTTCCTGAACCTGGTCTTCGATGGTTTTCGATCTGGCGTGCTTCCTTTACTGCCGACTCCAAAGCTGTCTTTGATGTCCTTTCCTGTTAGTTTATGGTCCTTTTGAATGGCTTCTTTTGGGGAGACAGAGCTACGTTTGCTCACTTCGGAATCTGCTCTAAATGTGAAAGCATCTCATTTAAACCCTCGCTCAGATGCGGACAGATTAGTTGCATGAGTTTCGGAGAGCTGCTTGTCATCCTAGATTATTTTGCTTCCTATATAAATTGGGACACAAAGAAGATACACGTGTGCTCATTTACTCTGCATATGAGGATATAGTGCTGGAGAGAAGATCAGTCTCACCAATGCCTTTTCTGCTTTTTCCAGTTTTTGTGATGCTGTTTGAGATCTCTGGTTCTGGCCGTAATTTTTAGCGGTTGTTGTTTTTCGTTGCTAAAGAAACTCTGCAGAGTCGCCCAGGGAAGTGTCCCTCCTTTTAAATTAGGAGACCAAGATTAATCTTGCCAGCGGGAGACTTTATTTTGGATGGTTGGTTGGCAAAGGCAAAAGACATTCTGCTGCCGCCTTTTCCCTCTCCCAGGCAGCCATATGGTACAATCCAAAACATGACAAAAACTGTTGAAATGCATCGAAGATCTCGGGGCAAGTCTCAGCTGGCAGGTTTGGATTCATTTTGCACCTTGAAGTTGTGGGTTTTTTAAATTAAAAAAAGCAGTAAAATGATTATTTTTTCTGAATTTGTACCATTATGACAACGCAATTTATATCTCCCTCTGATTGTCAAAATTTGGCATTCGGTTTTCTCTTAAGCTCTATGCCAGGGCTGTCCAGCTTCTACCGGCCCAGGGGCCTGAATTCCGGTCACTGATGACCTGGGGGGCCGAAGGGTCTGCCCCATCTCCGCCCCTGCCCCGGCTCCGCCCCCGCCCTGGCTCCACCCCCTCCCCCGACTCCGCCCCCTCCCCCTCATAAGAGGCATCCATACAATCAAATATAATCTTTTACTAAGGGGAAATGCAGGGAGGGAATACCCGACCAAGGCGGGTCTGTGCTGCTCGTGTTATTGGACCTCACGGCAGCGTTTGACACAGTCGACCACAATCTATTGATCCACCGCCTGGCCGTGGCTGGAGTGAGGGGGACAGCCCTTAAATGGCTGACCTCCTTCCTCCACCAGCGGTCTCAGCGTGTGAGGAGGGGCGAGTGGTCTCCGAGGGCTCCCACTACTCTGTGGGGTCCCCAGGGGCCATTCTCTCCCCTCTGTTATTTAACATCTACATGCAGCTGCTTGCACAGCTGGTGCGGAGTTATGGGCTGGAGTGTCACCAGTACGCTGACGACACCCAGCTCATTCTGAGGATGGAGGGCAGGCCGGGTTCTGTCCCCGATAATTTCCAACACTGCCTCGAAGCCGTTACTGGATGGCTGCGAGCCAGTAGGTTGAGGGTGAATCCAGCGAAGACGGAGATCTTGTGGCTGGGTCGCCCGGGTGATGTTAATGTCCAGCTTCCGAGCCTGGACGGTGCGGTGTTATGCCCATCGCCTTCCGTAAAGAGCCTGGGGGTCCATTTGGACTCCCAGCTGACCATGGAGGCCCAGGTCTCTGCGGTCAGCAAGATCGCTTTTTTTCATGTGCGACAGGCAAGGAGGCTGGCCCCCTATCTCTCCCGGAACGATCTGGCCACGGTGATCCAAGCCACAGTCATCTCAAGGCTGGATTACTGTAACGCGCTCTACGTTGGCCTTCCTCTGTCGGTGACCCGGAAGCTCAGGCTAGTGCAGAACACTGCCGCCCGGCTCCTGTCTGGCACGCCAACTGTTTTGCAGGATCTGCACTGGCTGCCAATTGAGCACCGGATCACCTTCAAAGTGTTGGTCCTCACCTTTAAGGCCTTACACGGCCTGGGGCCAGCGTATTTGAGGGACCGTCTCACCCCATATTGCCCTCCGAGATCACTTCGGTCTGAGGACTCCAATCTCCTGGAGATACCTTCAGCTAAACTCGCAAGGCTGACTGCTACCCGCCGGAGGGCGTTCTCTGTCATAGCACCTACGCTGTGGAACGCCCTCCCGGCCGGAACTCGGGCTATGAAGGACTTGCTCCCGTTTAGACGGGCCTGTAAAACATACCTGTTTAAGCAGGCCTTTGGTGAGTAAGTCCTGTTATGCCCCGCCATCTATTCGTTCTTCTGAGGATGATGTGCTGTTCATTGTGTTAACTGTGTTATTAATTACTATACTGCTGTTGTTTTTAATTGTTTTTAACTGCTTATTGCCTGTATTTTACTGTGCCCTTCGGCTCCTGTATGCCGCCAAGCCTCAGGGAGTCGGCGGCATAGAAGCCCGAATAATAAATAAATAAAATAAATAAATAAATAAGGGGCATCCATACACAATTACATAATAATAACATAAAGGTTAGCCTACCTTCCCAAACGCGCAGGATCCAGGAGTAGCCGGACCACGAGCAGAGGCGACGACCGACCGAGGCAGCAGCCGAAGGTCCAAATCGCGTCTGCGTGGGCCGCAGGGATTAAGTAGCCGAGATTTCGGCAACAGGAGGAGTATCGCGCGACTATGGAAGCCACATGGGATTTCGCTCTCAACGCAGGCGTGATCCCGCGTTGAGAGTGAAATCCCGTGTGGCTTCCGTAGTCTCGCGATACTTGCTCCGGAACCCGGAAGTGAGTAATTAAAAAAATTACTATTATTTAATTTATTTTTTATTTTTCTGTTTTATTAAAAAGCTTAGGGGGCCGTAGGGAAGGGGCTTGGGGGCCGTATACGCCCCCCCCCCGGCCGCCAGTTGGACAGCCCTGCTCTATGCAGTCTCCTGCTTTGAATTTTTTTTATTCTTCTTATTTTCCTTTTTTTGATATCAGATTTAATATGATAGTGGCTATACTACGGCAGATCTCGAAGAAGAAGATGGCATATATATATACGCTATCGTACTGATGGAAGCTTGTTCAACTTAAGCTGTCTGAGGACTCGCACCAACACTTTAAACCAGGGGTGCTCACACTTTTTCAGCATGCGAGCTACTCTTACAGCAACGAAGTTCAAAAGATCTACCTTCCCCCGTCACCGTGCGCTCCCGCCGCCGCGCGCTCTTGCCATCGTGTGTACTCCTGCGTTTTTTCCGCCTGTGCAGCGCTTCTTCCGCCTGTGGGGCATTGCAGGAAGGAGAAAGTACGAGGCGAGGCATCCAGAGGGAGCGCTCCGCCCTGCCTGTCTCGCCGGCAACTGAGGCTGCACAGCTGCTTCTGGACGAGAGAGGGGCAGGGCACTCCCTCCAGAGGCCCCGCCTCGTGCTTCCTTCTTCCTGCAATGCCCCGCAGGCGAAAGAAGCACCGCGAGAGCAGAAGCCAGCAGCAGGAGCGCATGTGCGTGCAGGATATGTGCGCGCATGGCAGGAGCGCCCCATCCGGCTGGTGAGGCCCGAAGATCAACTGGAAGAGGGCCGAAGATCTACTAGTAGCTCCCGAGCTACCTAATGAGCACTCCTGCTCTAAACTATCTAGTCCGTGAGCTGCTTTTTGCTGACTATGCTGCCCTTGTCGCCCATTCAGAAGCAGCCCTGCAGCGCCTAACATCCTGCTTTGCAACAACTGCAGAGCTGTTTGGGCTGGAAGTCAGCTTGAAGAAAACGGAAGTCCTCTACCAGCCCACACCACAGGAAGAACACCATCATCCCCACGTCAGCATAGGCACATCTGTGCTTAAATCCGTTCAGGAGTTCACCGACCTGGGAAGCATCATCTCTTCAGATGCCAAGATAGATAAAGAGATAGATCACAGATTAGCAAAGGCATAGAGTGCATTCAGAAGGCTTCACAATAGAGTCTGGAGCAACAAGCACCTGAGGCAAAGCACCAAACTCAGTGTATACACTAGTCCAGTATCCGAGGGGCTTCCTTGGAATCTGATGGAAAAGAGTAGTGGAGTTGGGTGTCATCTGCGTAGAGATGGCACCGTACTCCAAAACTCCGGATGGGGGATAAAATAGATCCTTGCAGGACCCCACAGGTCAAAGGCCAGGAGTCTGAGCAGGAATCCCCCAGCTTCACTGACTGGGAGCGACTTTCCAGGAAGGATCGAAGCCACAGAAGAATCGTGCCCCCAAGTCCCATCCCAGCAAGTCTCCCCAGAACATGGGTGCTCACACTTTTTCAGCATGGGAGCTACTGATTAAAAAACCAAGCCCCAAAGATCACCTGCCCAGAAATGTAAAACGTATAACTATTTTCTTATTTATTTATTTATTTATATTTATTATTCATTTCTATGTACCGCTCCTTCCTGCAGGCTCGGGGCAGTTTACATAAAAAGAAGTTATAAAACATCAACATTTCAATTTAATAACAACAATATAAAACAGAGCATAAAAATACATCCAACCACCCCATTTCTCCCACACTGCCATATTACCACACATATAATCAGCCAGAAAGTAAGGAGAGAGGCTTTTGAACTGCAAGGCCATTTAATACTCGGCAAGGTAAACAAAGGGGCATGCAAAAATACATCCAACCACCCCATTTCTCCCACATTTCCATATTCCCCAACATATATTTCTCAAGGAACAAAGCAAGCAGAGAGGCTTTGGAACTAAAAGGCCATTTTTAAACATTAAAAATAAACTAAGAGACATGCCACAGAACAATCAAGCACCCACCCCAAAGTAAAAAGACCGACCTTTGAGATGCGGTAAGGAAATGACCCCAAAGCGTCCTTCTCCTCCTCCGTCGTTGCTCCTATTTCCTCGCCGCCAGCATGCATGCCGCCTCCAAGTGCTCACGAGAAGTCTGAGAGGCAGAATGGGCGCTTCTACACATGCGCGCAGGGCCAGCCATGCATGGCGTCATCCAGGCCCGCCCCCTTTGGTCTCCGACGACTCTGAGTGGCTGGAGAAGGACGGAGGGAGGAGGAGGAATGCAAAAGAGGGGGCCCATTCTGCCTCTTGGACTCTGGAGCTTTTGGAGGCGGCGCCCGAGCAGGGAGCGGGAGGAGCAACGACGGAGGACTTGTTTGCAGCGTGCAGGGGCGCGTGACCAACAGCAAAAAAACCCCTGGTCAGGGGCCTGAAGATCACCAGGATGAGGCCCGAAGATCACTCTGGTGATCGCGATCACCGTTCTGAGCACCCCTGCCCCAGAAGAATACCGTGGTTGATGGTATCGAAAGCCTCTGAGATGTCCAAGAGAATGAGCAGAGCCACGCTCCCCCTGTCCAGCTCTCTGCGGGGGTCATCCACCAAGGCGACCAAAGCCGTCTCGGTACTGTGCCCAGGCCTGAAGCCAGACTGTGAGTGGTCCAGATAATCGGTGACATCGAGGAAACCCTGGAGCTGCGGGGCAACCACCCGCTCCAAAACCTTGTCCAGAAAGGGGAGGTTAGAAATAGGTCTGTAGTTGTTACAGTTTGTTGGGTCAAATAGGTCTGTAGTTATGTTACAGTTTGTTGGGTCAAGAGAGGTCTTCTTTTGACAAATGGCCCTTCAAGACCACCGCCAAAGTGACAGTTGATTATGTAGTAATTACTGTATTTACAATTTCGATTGGCACCAAAACATTGCAATGTATTGAAACAGCTGTGGATCCAGGCGGGTGCCTAGGCAGACTAAATACTCCATGGATAATAAAACAGAATACTGGATCCAGAGCGGGAGGCAGACTGAAGAATACTGTTGGATAAGCGAGACTACATTTCTTGGTGTGATCAAATGATACTGAAAAGGATCCCCATTCAGGAGGCTTTGTTGCTGGACAGCTCCTCTCGGTGCCTGCTTTTGTGCAAGATGATAAATGAAGGCTGTCATATTCTGGCAGTGTAATGGGAAGAGATGACTCACTAGAAAAGACTATAATATTGGCTAAAGTGGAGGACGGTAGATAGAAAGACTCTGTCAGGGAAACGATGGCTGAGAACCGAACGAAGCTGTTGAGGATAGGTGGACTGGTAAGGGAGAACAGAACTAAACAATGGCCTGGACAGAAAACTTGGCTGCAGATAACAGCAATTTGTGCATATCTCAATAATAATATAATATATGTATAATAATATACGGTTATTAATTATTTAATTATAATAATATAATATATTATATCTCCAGGAAACACACTGAGGAATGAAGGAGTGTAACAGCTTCCCCTGGTGGCCAGATGTTAAATTGCCTCTGTCTGTCTTGTGTGTTTGTGTGTCTAAATGTAATGTGTACATTGTAAGCCGCCCTGAGTCCCCTGCGGGGTGAGAAGGGCAGAATAGAAATAAAGTAAAGAAATAAATAATATATGTATAATAATATATGGTTAATAATTAATTAATTAATTATAATATAATCTATTATATAAATGGGTTCACGTCATGTGATGTATACCTCAAACAAAGAAACCTTACAACGCAGAAACACAATACTTGCCAACAGAAATAGGCCTCAAGCAAGGTAGGTTTGTAGCAAAGAAACTTCCCCCAAAACCTAAAAGGCCCCAAAACAACGAGTAAAAATAAAACTACATTTACGAGCATCCTCCGGGGCAGCCAAAGACTCACCCAGCCTCTACATTCTGAACAACATGATTGGCTGCCAATAAGGGCGGATTTGCATAACTGCTGCACTAGCCAGCCAAAATGAAAATTCCGATCCTTAATAAACTGCCAAAACAAAATAAGGAAAAGGCCTGAGCCAATCCCCAACACAAACACCCAAATCACTTCCAACCTAAAATTTACACCCCCCAAAAATACAGACCACGCCCAATATTGACAGTAAGGCTTCATTAACTAGATTTCCCTAACTAGCCCTCACTTACTGGGCAGGCTTTTACGCTCTGAATTGACAGTAAGGCTTCATTAACTTGATTCTCCCGACTAGGCCTCAGCTCATTGGACATTGTGTATGGCCTGAATTGACAGTAAGGCTTCATTAACTTGCTGTTCCTAACTAGGCCTCAGCTCATGGGACATTGTGTATGGCCTGAATTGACAGTAACCTACCTTGGCA
Source organism: Anolis apletophallus (assembly GCA_030556195.1). Classification (NCBI taxonomy): domain Eukaryota; kingdom Metazoa; phylum Chordata; class Lepidosauria; order Squamata; family Anolidae; genus Anolis; species Anolis apletophallus. The sequence goes on from JARBWK010000018.1 coordinate 8,706,576, forward strand.
CACAGAGCCCCGACCATGCATGATGGGACTTGAAGTACCACCATGGAAAACGGGATTTGTAGTACTTCAAAACCCATCATTCCCCCACAGACCACTGTGGTCCAGAACCAAGACCAATAAAGACCCAACTTGGCACACCATGCCCCCCATGACCCACACTCCATCCAACTGCAGTTTAGAGGAGGGCACACCGTGGATGATTGAACTTTCTCGCATCTCCTAAAAAGGGCACAGCAACGTGTGCCGGGTACAGCTAGTATAATATATTATATCTCCAGGAAACACACTGAGGAATGAAGGAGTGCGACAGCTCCCTCTGGTGGCCAGATGTTAAATTGCCTCTGTCTGTCTTGTGTGTTTGTGTGTCTAAATGTAATGTGTACATTGTAAGCCACCCTGAGTCCCCTGTGGGGTGAGAAGGGCGGAATAGAAATAAAGTAAAGAAATAAATAATATATGTATAATAATATATGTTTAATAATTAATTAATTAATTATAATATAATATATTATAATATATCTCCGGAAACACGCTGAGGAATGAAGGAGTGCAACAACTCCCTCTGGTGGCCAGATGTTAAATTGCCTCTGTCTGTCTTGTGTGTTTGTGTGTCGAAATGTAATGTGTACCTTGTAATCCGCCCTGAGTCCCCTGCGGGGTGAGAAGGGTGGAATAGAAATAAAGTAAATAATATAAATATTATACGTATAATAATATATGGTTAATGATTAATTAATTAATTATTATAATATAATATATTATATCTCCAGGAAACACGCTGAGGAATGAAGGAGTGCAACAACTCCTCTGGTGGCCAGATGTTAAATTGCCTCTGTCTGTCTTGAGTGTTTGTGTGTCTAAATGTAATGTGTACATTGTAAGCCGCCCTGAGTCCCCTGCGGGTTGAGAAGGGCGGAATAGAAATAAAGTAAATAAATAAATAATATACGTATAATAATATATGGTTAATGATTAATTAATTAATTATTATAATATAATATATTATATTTCCAGGAAACACGCTGAGGAATGAAGGAGTGCAACAACTCCCTCTGGTGGCCAGATGTTAAATTGCCTCTGTCTGTCTTGAGTGTTTGTGTGTCTAAATGTAATGTGTACATTGTAAGCCACCCTGAGTCCCCTGCGGGGTGAGAAGGGCGGAATAGAAATAAAGTAAAGAAATAAATAATATACGTATAATAATATATGGTTAATAATTAATTAATTATTATAATATAATATATTTTAATATATCTCCAGGAAACACGCTGAGGAATGAAGGAGTGCGACAGCTCCCCCTGGTGGCCAGATATTAAATTTCCTCTGTCTGTCTTGTGTGTTTGTGTGTCTAAATGTAATGTGTACATTGTGATCTGCCCTGAGTCCCCTGTGGGGTGAGAAGGGCAGGATAGAAATAAAGTAAATAAATAAATAAATAATATACGTATAATAATATACGGTTCCGGCCCCCCCGTACCTTTCCGAACGTATCTCCGTCTATGTCCCACCTAGGAGTTTAAGATCTTCTGGAGAGGCCCTCCTCTCGACCCCACCCCTGTCGCAAACACAGTTGGTGGGGATGAGGGTCAGGGCCTTCTTGGTGGTGGCCTCCCATCTGTGGAATTCACTCCTCAGGGATATTAGGTCATCTTCATCCCTCCTCTCTTTTAGAAATAAATTAAAAACATGGATGTGGGACCAGGCCTTTGGGTAATCTTGCAGACTTGACAATGACAATGATGACAACTGCTTTGGAAATGGTTTACGGAAAAGCTTAATGAAGATGGCAATTACAAAACTCGATGGGACGACGGCCACCAGACTGGTCTCCATTTTAATAAATTTTACTGTATTAATTTAATGTTTTAACTATTTATTGATTTTGATGTGTATTTTATTGTATTTTATGTGTAGGCATTGAATATGTGCCGGCCGGAAGCCACCCTGAGTGCCCCCCCCCCGGGGGGTGAGAAGGGCGGGGTACAAATATCCTAAATCAGTGTTTTTCAACCTTTTTTGAGCCACGGCACATTTTTTACATTTACAAAATCCTGGGGCACACCACCAACCAAAATGACACGAAATGACACTCTAACACAGTAATACATATAGTTGTTATGCTTTTACATGTATTTATACCCTCAGTGTGAAACCTGGGCCTGTTTCGATGAACACAACATATATATGACTTCCTCTCACATACTTATACATGGCTATCATGTCTCCTCTCAGCCTTCTCTTCTTCAGGCTAAACATGCCCAGCTCTTCAAGCCGCTCCTCATAGGGCTTGTTTTCCAGACCCTTGTGAAATTTCACCCTGAGTGAAACTTGCTTCCAGTTAACTATGGATGCCATGAAGCTGTTATAAACAGTTCCTTGGGGGCGCAAGTCTCGAAAAATCCAGTAAAATAGTAAAAAAACCACATTTCCAAGCGGAGAGGCTCAATTTGTTTCTTGGAAACCTGTGAGGGGGCTGCTAGGGGGGGGAGTGCCAATTTCCCACGGCACACCTGATGATCGCTCACGGCACACTAGTGTGCCACGGCACACTGGTTGGGAAACACTGTCCTAAATAAATAAATAAATAAAAAAGAAAATATTAATGTGGTAAAAAAAGACAACACCTCCTTTGAAAAGATAATGAAATTAAAAGTGGAAGTAATGTATATACAATGTTATTAGAGGCTGATTGGTGTACAATACGGGACTTGAAAAGTATGTGGGAAATGGAGTTACAAATTACAGAACAAGATATGAGGCAAATGGTAGAGACAATAGGATGACAAGGAATACAAAAGTCAGAGAAATGAGGAGGAAAATATTACGTAAGTGGTATCGTACACCCTGTCAATTAGTATAGTATTATAAAAATGGGAGCAGTCAGTGCTGGCATAGATGTCAACAGAAAGGGTGGTTTAGGCACTTGATGTGGGGATGCAAACAGGTACAATACTTCTGGCAGACTATACAAAATGTGTCAAACCAAACATTAGGAATCGATTGAGTGATAACAAAAGAAATGGCGGTCTTAGTACAAAGAGAGGGAATGGGAAATTACAGGGAAATAAAGGAAGCGATAATTGAATGCACACAAGTGGTGATAGTATTGAGACGGATAGACAAATCAAAGTGGTCAGTAAATAAATGATGTCAGTATATGGTGGATCAAATGGAATTCAAAATTAAGGATGTAAAATGAAATGATTCAAAAGGTAATGAAAATAGAATGCGAGAGGCTGAAGAAAGATGGAACCGGGTCAAGAATTCTATCTATATATATAAAAAGAGAGAGTCCGTTTTTGACGCTTATGCACGGACACACCATAACACCCAGACCCTCAAAACCCACCCCACACATTTCAACGAACCAACACCAACAATCGTGGCACAAAAAAACCCCAAAACATACCTCCGAAGACCCCTAAAACCGGCCCCCCAAAAACCCCATGGAAACCTATGGAGGCATCCGGAACCCACAAAAACTACAAACAAAATGGCACTAAAACCACTTCCTGTCCCGCAAAAAACACTCCCCCGGAAGTTGTCCCTCACAAAAACCAAACCCACCAGGAAACATACCACACACACTAACAGGAAGTTCATAGCCTTCTCGCTCTCCTCCGCTGCTTCTCTTCCGCTCCCAGCAGAGGAGGGGAAGGGAGAGGGACCGTGCGGGCCCCTTTCACAGGAGGAGGTGGCGGACGTGGCCCTGATCACAGCAACGTTCTCCAACGCAGCACTCCTCCCTGCGAAGGTCGCTCTTCGGCCCACCCTATGGCAGGGAAGTGACGAAGGGGGGAGCGAAGACGGCGGCGCCATGGCCGTTCTTCTGGCCCCTTTGCGCTCTCCTCCGCCGCCTCCGTGCTGCTCCCTGATGAGGAGGACGAAAGGGGGCCCCGCGCAATCTCTCCCTTCGCCCTTTTCTCCTGGGAGCGGAAGAGAGGCGGCAGAGGAGAGCGCACCCTTCGACAGGGAAGCGACGCAGAGGGAGCGATACCGCCGGCGCCCAGGCTGCCTCTTCCACCCCCTTCTCGCTCTCCTCCACCGCCTCCCTTCCACTCCGAGAAGATGAGGGCGAAGGGAGAGAGATCGCGCGGGGCCGCCTTTTGTCCTCCTCTTCAGGAAGCACCACGGAACCGGCGGAGGAGAGCGCAAAGGGCCCCGTAGAGCGGCCATGGCGCCGCCGCCATCGCGCCCCCTTCGCCACTTCCCTGCCACAGGGTGGGCCGAAGAGCGACCTTCGCAGGGAGGAGGGCTGTGGTCGGGCCCATGTCCTCCACCTCCTCCTACGAAAGGGGCCCGCACGGTCTCTCTCCCTTCCCCTCCTCTTCTGGGAACGGAAGAGAGGCACCTGAGGACAGCGAGAAGGAGGCCAACAGGAACCAGAACAGATGGACAAGGAAGACACAGGCAAGCTAACAACAAACACAAATGGATAAAAAACACAACATACTGCACAAAAGAACACAAACCTACACAAATATACACATACATAGACACACATATACTGTATATAAATAAACATACATACACACACACAAACATTACCACAAACACACATACATATATATACACACACAAAAAAATAAATACACACATAAAACAACAAACAAATATACACACATACACATATATACACAAACCCATAATTCACACCCAAACCCACAGACACACAAACACCCCCACATACACACAGACACAAATACAAACACACACACAAATATTACACACACATACAGCCATACCTACACACAAGCATACACATATATACACACACACAACACACACATCATTTCAAACCCTTACATACTTTTCCACATCTACTACATAGGGTACAGCAACGCGTGCCGGGTTCAGCTAGTTGTGTATAAGTCTAAAGAGCAGGCCATAAGAAATAGGATACAAATGTTATATAGTATGTGAATCTATAAGGATCATCTCAAAAAGGATTGATATGTAAAAGAAAATAATCCCCATGGTGGTGAGAATTGTAAATGTTGTGTTTGTGTATGTCCTAATATAGATAGATAGATAGATAGATAGATAGATAGTTTAAAAAAGATAGGTTGATGTATGATCACCATTAATTGAAGTTGACTTAAAGGCAGTTGTTGAGGATGGGATGACTTGGAGGATTATTATCCATGACTTGAAGGACTATCATCCATGACTTGGAGGACTATCATCCATGACTTGGAGGACTATCACCCATGACTTGAAGGACTATCATCCATGACTATCATTCATATGGTCACCATTAATTGAAGTTGACTTAAAGGCAGTTGTTGAGGATGGGATGACTTGGAGGACTATCATCCATGACTTGAAGGACTATCATCCATGATTTGGAGGACTATCATCCATGACTTGGAGGACTATCATCCATGACTATCATTCATATGGTCACCATTAATTGAAGTTGACTTAAAGGCAGTTGTTGAGGATGGGATGACTTGGAGGACTATCATCCATGACTTGAAGGACTATCACCCATGATTTGGAGGACTATCATCCATGACTTGGAGGACTATCATCCATGACTATCATTCATATGGTCACCATTAATTGAAGTTGACTTAAAGGCAGTTGTTGAGGATGGGATGACTTGGAGGACTATCATACATGACCTGGAGTACTGTCATCCAGCCGCCCCGAGTTCCCCCTTTGGGGGTTGAGAAGGGCGGTGTACAAATGCTTGAAATAAAATAAATACGGTTACCATTAATTGAAGTTGACTTGAAGGCAATTGTTGAGGATAGGATGATTTCAAAGACTATCATTCCTATGGCATAGGAGGACTTGTAGAACTATCATCCATACAGTAGCCATTAAGTGAAGTTAACTTGTAGGCAGTTGTTGAGGAGAAGATGACTTGGGAGACCAACATTCCTATGATATAGGATGACTTGAAGGACTGTCATCCATACGAACGCCATTAATTGAAGTTGACTTGAAGGCAGTTGTTGAGGTTAGGTTGACATGGAAGACTATCATTCATATGGTCGCCATTAATTGAAGTTGACTTGAAGGCAATTGTTGATGATAGGATGACTTGGAGAACTATCATCCATACAGTAGCCATTAAGTGAAGTTGACTAGAAAGCAGTTGTTGAGGATAGGATGACGTGGAGGACTATCATTCCTATGGTATAGGATGACTTGGAGAATGTCATCCATACGATTGCCATTAATTGAAGTTGACTTGAAGGCAGTTCTTGAGGATAGGGTGACTTGGAAGACTATCATTTCTATGGACATCATTAATTGAAGTCAACTTGAAGGCAGTTGTTGAGGATAGGATGATTACAAAGACTATCACTCCTATCGTATAGGATGACTTGGAGGACTATCACTCATACAGTAGCCATTAAGTGAAGTTGACTTGAAGGCAGTGGTTGAGAATGGGATGACTTGGAGGACTATCATTCATATGATCATCATTAAATAAAGTTGACTTAAAGACAGCTGTTGATGATAGGACTATTTGGAGAACCATACAATAGCCATTAAGTGAAACTGACTTGAAGGCAGTTCTTGAGGATAGGGTGACTTGGGAGACTACCAGTCCTATGGACATCATTAATTGAAGTCAACTTGAAGGCAGTTGTTGAGGATAGGATGATTTCAAAGACTATCATTCCTATTGTATAGGATGACTTGGAGGACTATCATTCATACAGTAGCCATTAAGTGAAGTTGACTTGAAGGCAGTGGTTGAGAATGGGATGACTTGGAGGACTATCATTGATATGGTCATCATTAAATGAAGTTGATTTGAAGGCACTTGTTGATGATAGGATGACTTGGAGAACTATCAACCATACAGTAGCCATTAAGTGAAGTTGACTTGAAGGCAGTTGCTGAGGAGAAGATGACTTGGGAGACTATCATTCACATGGTCACCATTAATTGAAGTTGACTTGAAGGCAATTGTTGAGGATAGGATGACATGGAAGACTATCATTCATATGGTCGCCATTAATTGAAGTTGACTTGAAGGCAATTGTTGATTATAGGATGACTTGGATAACTATCATCCATAGAGTAGCCATTAAGTGAAGTTGACTAGAAAGCAGTTGTTGAGGATAGGATGATTACAAAGACTATCACTCCTATCGTATAGGATGACTTGGAGGACTATCACTCATACAGTAGCCATTAAGTGAAGTTGACTTGAAGGCAGTGGTTGGGAATGGGATGACTTGGAGGACTATCATTCATATGATCATCATTAAATAAAGTTGACTTAAAGACAGCTGTTGATGATAGGACTATTTGGAGAACTATCAACCATACAATAGCCATTAAGTGAAACTGACTTAAAAGCAGTTCTTGAGGATAGGGTGACTTGGGAAACTACCAGTCCTATGGACATCATTAATTGAAGTCAACTTGAAGGCAGTTGTTGAGGATAGGATGATTTCAAAGACTATCATTCCTATCATATAGGGTGACTTGGAGGACTATCATTCATACAGTAGCCATTAAGTGAAGTTGACTTGAAGGCAGTGGTTGAGAATGGGATGACTTGGAGGACTATCATTGATATGGTCATCATTAATTGAAGTTGACTTGAAGGCATTTGTTGATGATAGGATGACTTGGAGAACTATCAACCATACAGTAGCCATTAAGTGAAGTTGACTTGAAGGCAGTTGTTGAGTTGAAGATGACTTGGGAGACTATCATTCACATGGTCACCATTAATTGAAGTTGACTTGAAGGCAATTGTTGAGGATAGGATGACATGGAAGACTATCATTCATATGGTCCCCATTAATTTAAGTTGACTTGAAGGCAATTGTTGATTATAGGATGACTTGGATAACTATCATCCATACAGTAGCCATTAAGTGAAGTTGACTAGAAAGCAGTTGTTGAGGATAGGATGATGTGGAGGACTATCATTCCTATGGTATAGGATGACTTGGAGAATGTCCATAGGAAGACTATCATTCCTATGGACATCATTAATTGAAGTCAACTTGAAGGCAGTTGACAACAACTCATGGCCCCCCTGCTTGTAGAACCCTTAACATGCCTTTGCTGCCGATTGTGTTCTATTCTTCTTCTCTCTCCACTTAATTTGGTTTGCCAGTATATCTGGTTCTTGCATCAGTGAGTTTTGACTCGCTTGCTCTCACCAGTCCATTCTATTCTTTACCTCCTGGCATCTCAAAATGTGTTTTTCTGCCCTTCAACTCCCTGCTCTCATCATGTTTTGAAGGGCTCGAAATGGCACAGTGCAGAGATGAAGATTGCTGAACACTTATATGCGTAATAGAAGAAGTGCCAAGTCAGGCCCTTTTGCCGAAACTGCCGGAAGTCTCCCTCCGTCAGCAATTCCCTGCTTGGCTAGATGCATAGCCCCTTTCAGATGCAAGTGACAGACCAGGGGATCTGTGAACCGAACTTCGGAAGCACATCACGTAGTTTTTAAGTACGGGGCAGTAATGGGCGACCTTCTTCCCATCTCGAAGCTTAGCCTGTAAACAAATGGCCCTTGCTTCCACTTAAAATTTGTGTCCTCACGTTGGCTTGGGTGGAAAAGCTCATCTGTTCTTGTTTCCTAAATGAAGGATGCACTCAAGCAATTGAAAACAACTTCTGGGACAATCTCGTCCCATTACGTCTAATGGAATTGAGTCTGTGTGGTGTGTCGTGTGTGCTGACATCTTGGAGAAACAAAGAGGGATTCCCCCATTATCCAGAGAATGGATGAGACGTGAAATGAACTCCTTGGAGGCGTATTTCAGTTTGTCACAAGAGACCAAAGTGAGTCACATTCAAGGGACTGGGAACACAATCCCCCCTTTTCTGCCTGTTCATGTGTGTTTTCCCTCCTTTTGCTTGCTAATAAATCTGGCAGCCGGAGCCAAAACCCGAAGGCTTGTTCACTCAGTGTCTTAAAGAGTTGTCACTACTCTTCGGAATACAAAAAGCCTCATTTGTGTGTGGTATTGTCTTTCTCCTGATTGCAAGGGATTGCTCAGAGAAGCTGCGTTTTGTTGGTAAATGAGAATGAAAAGTCACTGTCTTGAGTCCTTGTGTTTCCTCATGTAGAAGTATTTTGGCAGCTGGTTCATTTGCCTGTGAATAAAATCCGTTCTCCATTGTGTTTGGATATGTTCTCCTTCTGGGGAGAAATTTCACAGGGCGACACGTTGGCAGATACAGCCACACCACCTTTGGGCGGCTTGCTTTTGTATCTCAAGGACCTCAAGGATGAAACCAGCCGTTCTGAGCGCGGGAAAGCAGCCTAATTTGTCCTTTGCCAATCTCATGAATGCGTTGAATAATTCTCGAGAAGATTTCCACGCTTGAATCGCTTTTTGAATGGCACAATGTTTAGGAAGTAAATCATTGCTGTTGATATTTTGCAGTGAGATAAAGCCAGCATTCTGATGTATTGTCGAAGGCTTTAATAGTGAGGAGGGGCGAGGTGGTCTCCGAGGGTTCCCCACTAATTTGTCCTTTCCCCTCTGTTATTTAACATCTATATGCAGCCACTTGCCCAGCTGGTGTGCAGCTTTGGGCTTGAGTGTCACCAGTACGCTGATGACACTCAGCTCATTCTGAGGATGGAGGGCCGGCCTGACTCTGTACCCAATAATTTTCATCTTTGCCTTGAGGCTGTTACTGGATGGCTGCAAGCCAGTAGGTTGAAGGTGAATCCAGCGAAGACAGAGATCCTTTGGCTAGGTAGCCCGGGCGATGGGGAACTCCAGCTTCCAACCCTGGACAGCATGGCTTTATGCCTGTCGTCTTCTGTAAAAAGCCTTGGAGTCCATTTGGACACTCAGCTCTCCATGGAGAACCAGGTCTCCATGGTCAGCCAAGTTGCATTTTTCCACCTTCGCCAGGCTCGGAGGTTGTCCCCCTACCTGTCCTGCCACGATCTGGCCTCGGTGATCCAAGCGACGGTCATCTCAAGATTAGACTACTGTAACACTCTTTACATTGGCCTACCTTTGTTGGTGATCCGGAAACTCCAGCTAGTGCAAAATGCCGCCGCCCGTGTGCTCACGGGCGCACCTGTAGGCTGCCATATCACACCTATACTGCAGGAATTGCACTGGCTACCTATCCAATTCCGGATTGCCTTCAAAGTGTTAGTTTTGACTTTCAAGGCCTTGTATGGTCTGGGGCCAGTGTACTTGAGGGACCGCCTCTCCCCATATTGTCCCATGAGATCACTGAGATCGGAAGACAAGGATCTCCTACTTGTCCCAAGTGCCAAAGCCTACCACCTCATGTCAACGAGGAGAAAGGCATTCTCGATCATTGGGCCTATGCTTAGGAATTCCCTGCTGCCAGAAGCCAGGTCGCTCCGTGACCTCCTGGCTTTCCGGAAAGCCTGTAAGACCTGGCTATTCCGACATGCTTTTGTAACTGAGTCAGCTTAAATACTCATTAGTTGAGCGATTATTGCTGTTTAATGCACTCTTCAGTGTTTATTGTTGCTGTTTTATTGGGGTTGCAGTTTTAGTGTTTTTACTGTTTTAGGTATTATTGTATTTTGTATCCCTGCACCTGTGAGCCGCCCCGAGCCACCTGGGAGTGGCGGCTGAGAAATCCAATAAATAAATAAATAATTTATATCCCGCCACCATCTCCTTGAAGGGACTTGGGGCGGCTTACATGAGGCCAAGTCCAATAACACATTTTTTTAATTAACATATTATTTGCTGCTGTGTTGTTTTACTGATGTGTTATTGGGCTTGGTCAGCAAACACAGAGTAGAGCTATATATAGCAAAAAACACAATGAGAGTGTGCAGGATAATCGCAAATAAAGAATCCGCATATAGTATCACAATATATGTGTTATATTAGCATCATAGTATAAACATGTATCACCAATTCATACCGCCTGTGGTCCAAAGCAACTCATGAATGAATTTGGCTCCTCAGTAGCAAGTTCCGTCAGGGGAAATCCCTGAATATAATCCGATATAGGTAAAGCGCACCAAAAAGGTATTTGTAAAGTTCCACAAATCGATGTCGACTCCGGATTGGAGTAATGGAGAATTGCAAGAGTAACTATAATCCACAGTATGGTGAAGCCCAGGAGAACGATGAAAATCAATCCAAAATACAGAGGGGCTCTGAACTAGCGCGGCACGAGAAAAGGTGTCCACATCTATCAGGAAGAAATACTGGTGAAAGAGTAGATCCCTCTAAGACATGTGAGGCAAAAAGTCAAGCCGACGGGTTGCCAATGCTATTTTGAAAGCCAAGAGTCCGTTTCACCATTGCTGGTTTTATCAAGGCATAAGATCATACATATAGAGGTGTTCCAGTAAATCTGTAGTACAATAATATACATGGCATTAATAATTCCAGAAGCACAAAACAATAGCCCAGAGAAATGCAATAATAATATATACATACCGAAATTTTCCACATGAATCATATAACCCTTCCATCAAAGATGAGGGTGACCAAAAGGTGAAACATACACGAACACAGGAGCCTTATATAGTAAGATAATTAAATTAACATAGAGTTGATACTAATGGGATCATTGAGGCCACGTGGCCATTCAGAGTCTAACATTAAAATCCAGCTATTCTCAATGCGTCTTATTTGAGTGGCGATATCACATTGTGGATTGGGAACGATCCTTTTCAAGACTCTAATCTTTAAAGAGGCTGCTGTATGTTTCTCTGTTTTACAATGCAAATAGAAAGATGAATCAATGGCACCTTGGGATATTTTAGAACGATGTTCGATAAATCTCTTTCTAATCTCTCTTTTTGTTTGACCCACATAAATTAAGAGGCAGACACATATAATCGCGTACACTGACAAATTTAAGGCTCAGGTGGCAAAGTCACACACTTTTAATATACTGATTCTTTATTTGCGATTATCCTGCACACTCTCACTGTGTTTTCGTTATTGGGCTTGGTCTCATGTAAGCTGCCCCGAGTCCCTTCAGGGAGATGGTGGTGGGGTATAAATAAATAAATTATTATTATTATGAAAGCAAGGCATTGTTTACTTTATTCAGGGAAGGCACATTGGAATAGCCACGTTTTCAGGCTCCTCCTAAAGACTGCCAATGTGGGGGCTTGTCTGATATCCTTGGGGAGCGAGTTCCAGAGTCAGGGGGCCACCACAGAGACGGCCCTATCTCTTGTCCCCACCAATCGCACCTGCGAAGGAGGCGGGAGTGAGAGTAGGGCCTCTCCAGATGATCGAAGACATCGCGTGGGTTCGTAAACAGAAATGAGGTCACGCAGTGAGGCGGGTTTCATGGCTGGAATCACTGGGTTGTTGTAGGTTTTTCAGGTTGTGCGGCCATGTTCTAGAACAGTGTTTCCCAACCAGTGTGCCATGGCACACTAGTGTGCCGTGAGCGATCATCAGGTGTGCCGTGGGAAGTTGGAACCTCCAATATCCTTTCTTCCCCCTCTTGCCAAACACTTTTTCTTCTCCACTTGGGCTCCCTTCTTCCCAGCCTCGCTCTGCTTGCTTTGCCTCACTTTGCTCATGCTGCCGTTTCTGCGGGAGGGGGGAAGACGTGATCCGTACGGGCGCTACTGTGCAGACTCGCCCCACGTCTTCCTCCCTCCCTCCACAGTGCTCTCTGGATATAGGTGAACTACAACTCTAAAACTCAAGATCAATGCCCACCAAACTCTTATAGTATTTCCTCTTGGTTATGGGAGTTCTGTGTGGGAAGTTTGATTCCATTCCATCATTGGTGGAGTTCAGAATGCTCTTTGATTGCGGGTGAACTATAACTCCCAGCTGTTGAGCAAGACCTTCGTGTGTGTCTTTATGCCATTCCTGCCAGGATATTTATTTATTTATTTATTATTTCGCATTTGTCTGTGCCCCCCCCCCCCCCAACGGCGCGGGGCGACTTACAACAGTTCGTAAAATACAATTGTCAGATAACTCATAAACCACAGTAATACCATTAAGATAAAATTACAATTAGAACAGTTGAAGCAACAAATGGAGTCGCAGTGGGCTGTCAGCTAGGCGGTGCGAGCTACAGTTTAGCTAACTCCGAAGGCTTGTTGGAACAGCAATGTCTTGACTGCTCTCCTGAACGGAGGAGGCCCTGGGTGGCACGGATGCCGGGGGCAGTGCGTTCCACATGGTAGGGGCTGCAACAGAGAAAGCCCGGCGGCGGGTTGTGGACAGATGGTAGGTCCTCACATTTGGGATGACCAGGAGGTTTAGCTCTTCGGAGCGCAGTGATCTGGTGGGATGATATGGGACAAGGCGGTCCCGCAGGTACACTGGCCCCAGACCATGTAAGGCCTGTTTACGATATCTATGTTGTGTTCATTGAAACAGGCCCAGGGTTCACACTGAGTGTATAAATACATTTAAAAACACATTAACTGTATGTATTTCTGTGTTAGAGTGTCATTTTGGTTGGTGGTGTGCCCCAGGATTTTGTAAATGTAAAAAATGTGCCACGGCTCAAAAAAGGTTGGAAAATACTGTTCTAGTTGCATTCTCTCCTGTCGTTTCACCTGCATCTGTGGCAAGCATCCTTCGAGGTTGCGAGGTCTGTTGGCCACTAGGAAAATTGGGTTTATATATCTGTGGAAGGTCCAGGGTGGGAGAAAGAACTCTTGCCTATTGGAGCCAGGTGTGAATGTTTCAGTTGGCCACCTTGATTAGCCTTTGATGCAATGAAACGTGGAGGGATTGATTTCAGTTTCTTGCACAGCTTCTAATAGCCGAACCCAGGCTGCACATTCGGAGATCCTGTTAATAGAGATTATGCAGTGTGTGTGTTCCTTGATCATCAATTTGAAGGAAATCTCTGCTCCTCTCAAGTGGTTCCTATCTGTCTCATCTGTTCTGCCGATTAAGAGATGATGGGCCCCTCTGCAGACATCTTGATTTCCTTTTTAAAAAGGTTTTGTTTCCAGATTTAACAGAAGAGTGCATTAAAATCCATAAAGATTTAATCAGCGGCTTCTCCTTGGGGAGGTTGCTGCAATTACATTGGATCCAGTGCATGTTTTGTACTCTATTCTCTATACCCCCCCCCCCCTTTCCTGGCTTACGTTCTGAAATGCTTCTATAATCTTTTTACTAATGAACTCAGCATTAATGTGCACACTTTTCTTAGTGGATGTCAGGATCTATTAGACAAATGAATGGCGACTGATGTTTCTAATCCGTGGAAAGACACCATACTGATTTGCACGGGCAGAGAGAGAAAGTCTGAAGTCTGGCTTCATCCCGATGTATATAACCAGATTTTTGCATATTTTTGCATGTCTGCATATTGCATAGATAAGGAATCAGCTGTTTTTCCCTGTAATACACAGTAAGAGCAGATAGAGCTTTGGAGAGCTTCTGTACAAACCATTTTAAAGCTCCCGGCTTGAGCGGTGATGTCACGATCATCAGCATACATCAGGGGTGGGCAACTCTTCGGCGTTGAGTATTTATGTCACAGCGGATAGGCAACAGAAATATAGAAGTTTAATTCCCCATCGGCCCAAAAACTCCAATGTCTCTGTTCGAGTGAATAATGAAACTCTCATTCAATTCACAAGGTAAATATATAACTTTGTATTGAATTGTATTTAACAATAACTAGCAAAACATCGAAAAACAACAGCAATCACAGCTACCTTTCTAAACATCCTTTCCACACAGATATTAAATCCCAACTGTCACTTTGTAACGGAAATTCCTCAAGGTTCCATTTAGCAGTCTTGAGACAGCGCCATCTGGTGTCAAACATGTCACACTGCAGGTCATCTCAAACTGCGAAAATATATCTTGTGCTGACTCATGAATTGCTATTCAAAATGCAACAATCTGACAGCAACCTCCGGCCCGCGGCCCGGATTCGGCCCGGCAGCCAATTCTGTCTGGCCCGAGAGAAGGGCGTCGAGAGTGGGGCCAAGAGGAAGGGGGTTGCCGGTGCCGCCATCCCATCACGGGCTCTGTGGGGCCTGTGTTGGCAGATAGGCCGGAGGAGCGGCAGCTTTGGAGTGCCTGCCATAACTGGAGGAAATCCGGGCCTGGAGCATCAGCATCATCGCAGAAGCAAGAGACCTCCTGCGCTGTATACTAGAAACCTCTCGTGAAGACTATATTGTTGTTGTTGAAGGACTACAATCCTAGTGAGGAGCGGTCCGAAGACCTAGTACCCTGAGGAAGCGTAATAACGCAAAACGGCCATTTTGGCGGCGGCGTTGTACCTCCAGGCTGCCCGTAGCCCGGGAGGTCTTTTGCTTCTGCGATGATGTTGATGTTCTGAAATGCAAAACCTCTCGTGAAGACCATATTGATGTTGAAGGACTACAATCCTAGTGAGGAGCGGTCCGAAGACCTAGCACCCTGAGGAAGCGTAATAACGCGAAACAACCATTTTGGCGGCGTTGTACCTCCAGGCTGCCCGTAGCCCGGGAGGTCTTTTGCTTCTGCGATGATGTTGATGTTCTGAAATGCAAAACCTCTTGTGAAGACCATATTGATGTTGAAGGACTACAATCCTAGTGAGGAGCGGTCCAAAGACCTAGCACCCTGAGGAAGCGTAATAACGCGAAACAGCCATTTTGGCGTCGTCGTTGTACCTCCAGGCTGCCCATAGCCCGGAGGTCTTTTGCTTCTGCGATGATGTTGATGTTCTGAAATGCAAAACCTCTCGTGAAGACCATATTGATGTTGAAGGACTACAATCCTAGTGAGGAGCGGTCCAAAGACCTAGCACCCTGAGGAAGCGTAATAACGCGAAACAACCATTTTGGCGGCGGCGTTGTACCTCCAGGCTGCCCGTAGCCCGGGAGGTCTTTTGCTTCTGCGATGATGTTGATGTTCTGAAATGCAAAACCTCTCGTGAAGACCATATTGATGTTGAAGGACTACAATCCTAGTGAGGAGCGGTCCGAAGACCTAGCACCCTGAGGAAGCGTAATAACGCGAAACAACCATTTTGGCGGCGGCGTTGTACCTCCAGGCTGCCCGTAGCCCGGGAGGTCTTTTGCTTCTGCGATGATGTTGATGTTCTGAAATGCAAAACCTCTCGTGAAGACCATATTGATGTTGAAGGACTACAATCCTAGTGAGGAGCGGTCCGAAGACCTAGCACCCTGAGGAAGCGTAATAACGCGAAACAACCATTTTGGCGGCGCCGTTGTACCTCAGGCTGCCCGTAGCCCGGGGAGGTCTTTTGCTTCTGCGATGATGTTGATGTTCTGAAATGCAAAACCTCTCGTGAAGACCATATTGATGTTGAAGGACTACAATCCTAGTGAGGAGCGGTCCAAAGTCCTAGCGCCCTGAGGAAGCGTAATAACGCGAAATGGCCATTTTGGCGTCATCGTTGTACCTCCAGCCGTGGGCGCCTTTCCAGCTGGCGTCCTCCCAGCCAGCTCATCACCATTAGCTCCCACAAGGAACTGGTCTTCGGTTCGTGAGTTAATAGATTCCAAACCCCTTTACGGATCTATTTGGACTGTTAGCTTGCATCGCTTATACCCATTATATGTCTTTGGGTCTCTTGCTTCACCCCCTATTGTGTATTATATATGTATGAGGGGTTATATATGTCTATGTGATTATAGCAATTGTTTCGTGTGCCCTAGTTTCACCCTATATTCATTGAAGACTTTTACTTATGGCACTATGAATACATTTTGATACTTTTTTCATATATAATGTGTTAGTGGTTATTGATGCAGTGCGCCGCTTGCTTCCCCAGCCCTTGACTTATACAGGCTTTTAGCTGTGTTTTGACGTAGTCACTCCAAAGCCGCTACTCCTCCAGCCTGTCTGCCAACACAGGCCCCACAGAGCTCGCGTTTGGATGGTGGCAGCGGCACCCCTGTCTCTTGGCCCTGCAGAGCGATCAGCTGGGGAACGGCTGGGGGCGAGAGCGGGCGGAGGCCTGCTGCCTCCGATGGCCTGCTGCTCTGCTCTGCTGCGGCAGCGGCTGGGTCTGCTTTGCCATCCTCTGGGCTGGGGCCATTGGGCCATTCCATCTTGGGATCCTTCCTCTCTTCAGGATGTCAGCCTTCATCTTGGTTCGCACCTTGTCTTCTTGAATGTTATTTTATTTTAGTGGTTTTTATTATTATTTTATAATAATTTTATAATAATCTAATAATCTAATATATAATATAATGTTATATTATATTATAATTTTAATATATTATAATGTGTATATATATATACTATAATATAATAATTATGATATTAGTACTAATAATATATGAATATTTCTTGATATATTAATATGTTAATATTAATGATGTGTAATATATAGTAAATATAGTAAATAAATAAATAATGTAGATTAGAATGTAATTCAGGCTTTAGGTGTGGCCCTCCATAATATTTTTTGGCTCTCGTGTGGCCCCTTGGAAAAAATAATTGCCCACCCTTGGCATAGACGAAACCCTCTGTCCCTTCTGGCAGTAGCAGATCATTTGTGTCAATGTTGAACATTGATGGAGCTAGCACGCTCCCCTGAGGCAGGCCATTCTTCTATTTCTGCCATCTGCTTCTCCCGCCGTGGAACTCAACAAACAAGCTCCTGTTTTGTAGCAGATTTCCTATGAAGTGGGTGTGGTGGTAATGCAGTGGGCGAGGTTGAAAATGATGACGATGATAATGATACCAAGTGAGAAGGTGACTAAATGAAGGGCATCATATTCTGGTCATATCATGAGATGACTGGACTCATTGGAAATTATGGTGGCGGTGGTGATGCTTAGCAAAGGCAATGCCAGTAGGAAAATAGGAAGACTGCACTATAAGTGGATAGACTCAGCTTAGGAAGCCTCAGCCTTGAGTTTGCAAGACCTTTTCAGAGCTGTTGACAGATACTGTCCTCATAAGTCGTTGACTTGATGCCCAATGACAACAACAAAGTAGCCACTGGCAGTCCATGTAGACCAGTGGTTTCCAAACGTTTTTGGCCTACCGCCCCCTTTCCAGAAAATTTTTTACTCACCGCTCCCCTAGAACTTTTTTTAAAAGCAATTAAACAGAAATATATATATTTATTAATGCAGTGGTTCTCAACCTTTCTAATGCCGTGACCCCTAAATAAGGTTCCTCATGTTGTCGTGACCCAACCATATTTTCGTTGCTTCTTCATAAATAATTTTGCTACTCCTACAAATTCTAATGCAAATATCTAATATGCAGGATGTATCTTCATGGTTACAAATTGAACATAATTAAAGCATAGTGATTAATCACAAAAAACAATATGTTTGGGGGAGTATGGACAACGGATGATGGGATTTGCAGTACCTTCAACCGATTCAGCTTTGACTTCCACAGACCACTGAGACCCCCCATAAATTACAGAACTTGGCACAGAGAACCCACATGACCAACATAAAATATTGGAGGGGTTTGGGAGGAATTGGCAGTGATTTAGGGAGATGTAGTTCACCTACATCCGGAGAGAACTGAGAACCCAAACAACTATGGATCTGGACCAAATTTGGCACGAATACTCAATATGCCCAAATTTGAACACTGGTGGAGTTTTGAGAAAACAGCCCTTCTCATTTGGGAGTTGTAGTTACTGGGATTTATGGTTTACCTACAATCAAAGAGCATTTTGAATTCCACCAACAATGGAATTGAGCCAAACTTGGCACACAGAACACCCATGATCAACAGAAAATACTGGAGGGGTTTGGAATGAATTGCCTCCACCAGGGAAGGCCGCACTTTTAACTCTTTGGAGACCAAAAAAACATAATGAGTCTGGTCCGTGAGCTAATTGTTTACAGTGTAAATAAAGTGGAGAATCCTCCGCCAATTGACAGACCCTAGATTGATGGCCACTAATTCTATTTCTCAAAATTCTTTTGGTCTCTCCCATGTACAGTAAATAAGACCAAATGGGCATTGTAGTCCATAGATGCATAAATTCAAATTGCAAGAATGGCTGGATGGCTGCGAGCCAGTAAGTTGAAGGTGAACCCGACAAAGACGGAGATCTTGTGGCTGGGCCGCCCGGGGGGAGGGGGGGGGTAGCGACCCAGCTGCCAACATTCAATGGTGTGGCCCTTCGCCCTCAGCCATCGGTAAAAAGTCTAGGGGTCCGGCTGGGACGCCCATCTGTCCATGGAGGAGCAGATTGGCTGCACCTGCAGGACAGCATTCTACCATCTACGGTTGGCTAAGCGTCTGGCTCCCTACCTCTCCCAATGCGACCTGGTTACGGTGATCCAAGCCACGGTCATCTCGAGGCTCGACTACTGTAATGCGCTCTACATTGGCCTTCCCTTGTCGATGATCCGGAAGCTTAAGGTGGTGCAGCATGCCGCAGCTCGCCTCCTTCTGGGCGCTGCAAGATCCGACCGCGCGACTCCACTTCTGCGCGAGCTGCACTGGCTTCCGATTGAATTCCGGGTCCTCTTCAAGGTGTTAGTCCTCACTTTTAAGGCCATCTATGGTTTGGGGCCAGTGTACTTGAGGGAGCGACTTACCCCTTATGTGCCTGCGAGATCACTTCGCTCCGAGGAGCACAACCTCCTTGAGGTGCCTTCCCTCGGAACTTGCAGACTAGCCACTACACAGTGGAGGGCATTTTCGGTAGCCGCCCCAAGTCTCTGGAACGGCCTCCCGGAGGAGATCCGCGCCATCCGCTCTCTTTTGCCCTTCCGCAAGGCCTTGAAGACTTGGCTCTTTAGAAAGGCGTTCGGTCCTTGACCCAACCACATTGCCCGCCATGCCGCCTATGGCTCCCCAGATTTTATCTCGTCCCCCAGCCTTTGCCGAGGGCTAGTGCTTTTAATAGGTTTTAACTGTCTTGATGTGTAATGTGTTTTTAACTGTTTAACTGCTTAATTGTTTATTACTCACGGTGCTTTTGCTTCTTTGTAAACCGCTCTGAGCTCCGGAGTGAGCGGTATACTAAATCGAAGTTAATAAATAAATAAATAAATAAATAAATAAGAAAAGAAATAATTGAACTTGTGGGAGAGCGATATTCCTGGGCTATATATCTCCTTTCCGGGGTCTACAAATCTGCACTGGGCACAGTGGCCGCATTGGTGCGTTTTTGAAGTAACGCTGCTTTTTGGTACTGGTTTTCATAATGCTGAATGTACGAGGATGTCCTTGATATTTTATGGTCTTTTGTTTGCAATAATAGGTGGTTTAGAAAGTCCTGAGATGTCTTGTACGAGAGTCCAATATTTGTTAATTATTTTTTCTAATTTGATTTGTATGTGTCGTAAGTATTAACGGCCACACCATTCTGTCAAGAGGGGGTTTAATGGTATCTCTTAGTAGATTCTCATGAGGAATCCTATCTGCCTTCATCCTGGCTTTCGAGATGATAGATTCTGGATAGCCTCTCTCCTTTTATTTATTGAAATTATTTCCATTGGATACATACTTTGGACTTGGGACTATATTAATTTAATACTACAAGGATCCCACACCAGTTGGACTATAGGATGAGACAGTGAAGTATATACTTTATTGGAATATTGGATACATATTGTTTATGGACAGCATTTATACATTTACCCTTGTGTTTGCGTGCCTTTGCACTGCAGCCTTCACACTGCACTGCGTGGGGGGGGGTCAAAGCGAAGGGGGCAGGGCCAAAGAAGAGGGACACGTGACCCCTCCTAAACCCGCAACCGTCAGTAAAGAGCCTAGGACAGTGTTTCCCAACCTTTTTTGAGCCGTGGCACACTTTTAACATTTAAAAAATCCGGGGGCACACCACCAACCAAAATGACACTCTAACACAGTAAAGAACGGCTGGGGGATGGTGACCTGTGGGGAGTGCCGAAGCCGGGGAGGGGGAGGAGCCAGGCCACACCATGCCACGCCCCTTCCCCCGGCTTCAGTTCTCCCATAACTTCGCCAGCCTTGAGGGGGCAGTGCCAAGCCAGCATTGTGCTGGCTCTGCCACCTCTGGCTTGGCACTGCCCCCTCAACGCTGGCGAAGCTGTGGGAGTGCTGAAGCCAGGGAGGGGGCGGAGCCAGGCCGCACCATGCCCTGCCCCCTCCCCCCGGCTCCAGTTCTCCCACAGGTGCGCCAGCTTTGACAGGGCAGTACCAAGCCAGCATTGTGCTGGCTCTGTCACCGCTGGCTTGGCACTGCCCCCTCAAGGCTGGCAAAGCTGTGGGAGTGCTGAAGCCGGGAGGAAGGGGTGGAGCCAGGCTGCATCATGCCCCCCTCCCTCCTGGCTTCAGCTCTCCCACAGAGGAGGAGCATGAGAGGTGGACGGGCTTCAGTAGGCAGGGCTCCTCCGCGCGGCTTCAACAAGCAAGGGCGAGAGTCATGGCGGATTGGAGGCTGGTTGGGGAACGGCCGAAGGAGGCAGCGCCCGGTCCCTCCTTTTTCTTCGCCGCCACCTGGCCCTTCCTCCTCCTCTCCCAAGCAGCAGGAGTTTGGCAGGAAGAGGGGGGAAGGAAGGGGGGCAGAGAGGTTTTCTCGCAGCACACCTGATGATCTCTCAAGGCACACCAGTGTGCCACGGCACACTGGTGGAGAAACACTGGCCTAGGAATCCGGCTGGACTCCCTGCTGTCCATGGAGGCGCAGATTGCCTGCGCCTGCAAGACAGCCTTTTACCATCTGCGTCAGGCAAAACGTCTGGCTCCCTACCTCTCCCGCTGCGACCTGGCCACGGTGATCCAAGCCACGGTCATCTCGAGGCTCGACTACTGTAATGCACTGTACATTGGCCTACCCTTGTCGGCGATCCGGAAACTCAAGCTGGTGCAGAACGCAGCAGCACGCCTGCTCTCTGGAGCCTTAAGATCTGCCCACGTTACTCCACTCTTGCGCGAGCTGCACTGGCTCCCAATTGAATTCCGGGTCACCTTCATGGTGTTAATTCTAACTTTCAAGGCCTTATATGGTTTGGGGCCAGTGTACCTGAGGGAGCGGCTTACCCCTTATGTGCCCAGGAGATAGCTGCGCTCAGAGGGGCTCAACTTATTGGAGGTGCCTGGCATTAGGGTCTACAAGCTCTCTAGCACGCGGCAGAGGGTGTTTACTATAGCTGCACCGACTCTTTGGAACTCCCTCCCTGAGGAGATACGAGTCATCCGGGACCTGCTGCCATTCCGCAGAGCCGTCAAGACCTGGCTATTTAGACAGGCATTTGGCCCATAACCAGTGCCTGTTACAATCAGCACTCTGCCGCGCCTCCGCCACTGTACCTGGACTATTCCTATGCTGTTCTACAGCACTGCTGGAAATGGGATTTTAACTGGGGGTTTTAATCGGGTTTTACTGTGCTTTATGTGTTTTCATCTGTCATTTTAACCCTGTGAACCACTCTGGGCTCCAGAGAGAGCGGTATATTAAGCGGAACTAATAAATAAATAAATAAATAAATGGCCAATTGTTCACCGCCCCCTTAAAGGGGTTCACGGCCCCCCAAATTCCTCTGAGCCTCCCACCGCCACCTTTGTTGCACCTCAGATCGCGGCAGCCCCCCCTAGATCACACACACCAGGCAGATGCAATAAATGTACTTTTATTTAGAATAAAGAATAGTCCAAAGGTCACCAGAGGCCTATCTGCTGGGGATAATAGACGAGAGGGAACTCCCGGACGAGAACACAGAACGGCTGTTCCTGTTTCTCTCCACGGCCGCAAGGATGGCGTTCGCGAAAAAGTGGAAATCCGCGGACGTACCCCGGATGGACGAATGGGTAAACAAGGCTCAAGATATCATGAGTATGGACAAACTGTCATACTATGTAAAAGAATCGGAGGGAACAGGGATAAGGAAAACCAACTGGCTAACCTTCGTGACCTTATTAAAGACCTGGGATCCAAATCAGCCCCTCCGAAGAGCCAGACAAGGGAATGAGTTCATCAACTAACAGTCAAATTGAGCTTTCAAGAGATGAAAGCCCCCCCCCCTAATAAATATATATATTTTTTAAAAAGAATAGTCCAAAGGTATTAAGATGTAATGGCAATCAAAGTAAATCCAAAGAGTTCACGAGCTGGCAAGCCGAACTGGCTTAAGTCCCATGGAAAGCAAACGAGAGTAAACAAGGCAAACCGCTCCGGTGGTCACAGGAACTTAGAATCTTGAGCATGAAAACCTCCTAAGCTGAATGTAGCTTCAGGTCTGACTAGAAAGGCTTGAACACAATCTAATAAGGAACTAACTCCTGGGTGCCCAACGCACCCCCTTCTTCCAATCGCTCCGGGAGGATCTAATGCTGGCCCTCCTGTCGAATTCCGGCTCGTTAGCATCCCCAGATGTTTCACTATCAACCTGGGAACCTCGGTCCTCCCTAACCTCGAAATGCTCGCCTGGCGAGGGAGTGTAGAAATTCTCGTGGGACTCAAGGTCGCTGGGCCTCTCACTGTCGAATTCAGAACTAAATTCCATGGAGTCATCATTATCCTCATCTGCAGTTACATACCCATGCAACCATCCATCATCCCAGGCTAAGTCTTCCTCTGCAGACCCGTATCCATCAGGTCACCCATCATTCCCGATCTGACCCTGATCAGCTGGGACCCCCGGTGTCTGTCTATGGCCACTAGGCTGGAACACCACAGCCTTGGATCGCCTCACTGCCCACCAGGGGGTGGTACCGCCCCCTTTGAGAATCAGTGATGTAGACTTTACCCAACCACATGGTGGCTTGGGTGTCATGAATTACTTATCATTGGTGAGTAATCCATAATTTTCAAAGAGGGAAAATGAGGGGGGATGATGTCTTCACAGGTAGGAGAAGACGGCAAGCCCAGGAATTCTCCCCTTTGCTGCTTGCCTGTCGTTGCTTTCCCGAAACCAAAGCTGTTTGCATTGTGCGTGCTTTCTATTTCCCAAGCAACCTTTCTCTAACTGCCTTCAAAACGGAAGTGGGTGGTGTGCAGAAGTGTTTATTTTTATTATAGGATTGAGGATTGAATATGTATTGAGATGTTTAGATGTTTAGGGAAGGTGCACTTCTTCAGTGAAGGCCCACCTTGGGGAAGAGTTGTCATAGCAACATGGCTGTAAGGCAGAGGTGGGAGGAGTCAACAGCTTTCTGCCACAGCCAAGAATAGAATTCTGGGGAAGTTTGAATTTTGACAGTTTAACTGTCAGCCCAGCTCTAGGAGAGAGCAGGTTCTGAGGGCAGTCTGGTTTTGGAGCTGTAGAGAGACAGTTCTAGTAGGCTGAGCTTGCGAGCCAGTCTGTTTGTATAGAGCCTGAGGGCTAGAGATAGGCAAGGTGCCTATAGGAGGAAAGAAGGTCTGTGTGTGAGATAGTTACATACTGATCTAACTGAGTAATAGTAACAGTCAAACATTTTAAACTTTGTATCTTCTACAATACCAACGTAACCATGATGAGTTGAGCCTCTAAGAAGTTATAACGTATCCATCACGCTTTTGTGCCAAGCTATAAATAAACTGTTATTGTTCTTTTCATCAACAACCTCTCTCTGTTCCGTATTTTAAAAGCCCAGCCTCAGAGTAAAGCAAGACAGGAAAGTGTCTTTAACCTGTCTTGTTACACAGTTTGAAGTCCCACAATAATTGGTGACAGACCCTCCTAGATAACAGATAACAACAACAGTTCTCACAATCTGGTGGCTAATCTCTTCATATTTAAGGGATCCTTAAATTAAAGTTATACAACACCCTTTTACATTAGGTCAGATACGTAGTGACCTCATCGTTACAAATTTGTGGCAGCGGTGGGATCAGTAAAAGAGGGTCCACCCTGTCCAGCCGGTTCATTTGAATAGCCTCTTTACAGGTGGGTATGTATGTGCGAACGCAAGCACAAACTCTGCGAGGTACTAGCAATTTACAAGCATAATTGGAGCGATAATAGCAGACACAGGTGGGCTGAAGGCAAGCCTTTTCTATGAACAGAGGAGGCTTCTTTGTTAAGCGGCCCTTCCTCCGGCGGCCTGCTTGATTCTGTAACCAGCATCATTTCAACAAAAGAGACAAATGAAACTGTCAGAAAATTGCAGAAATTTTTGCAATTGGCTGCGACCGAAATCTTGGCTATAATTGCAAGCAGTTGTGTCTTGGAAACCCAGATTCTAGACATTGCATGCTAGTTATAGAAATACTCGTTCCACGTACCCAGCAGTTTGAATTGCCACCCTTTTCTGTTGAATGGCTCATAAAATCCTACGATTCTGCCTTTTATAGCCGGTCGCATTGTCTGTTTTGCCAAGCATTGTCCGCTCTTACCATCATTGTTTCTCCAGGTCTTTTTTGTCACTTGCCACATGAGCCTTTAAACTAGAATACAAAGAATTGACCTCAGGACCTGGAGTGCAAAACATGGCTCTGTCACTGAATGGCAGTCCTTTCCCATAAGCCGAGCTGCCAAGAGTGGGCATTTGTGTTTTCGCTAATGATGTTTCACTAAAACTCCTCTGACAACGTGAAGGTTTTCGTGCTAGGTTTGAGGCTTTGTGTGCCAGACAGGCCACCAGGGAAAATGGAGCCGCAGTTTGCTAGGATCGCGGTGATTGGCTGCCTTTCTCTTCGGGGAAATAAGTCCATTGAATCTCAGAGCTTGCATGCATCTTTCAATAGGCATAACTGGGCCAAGAAAACGTCACTGGGGTTTCTATGTGTAGGAGCCTTGTAGATAAAATCATAGAATCAATATGTGGGAAGAGACCCCAAGGGCCACCCAGTGCAACCCTCTACCATGTAGGGCAGTGTTTTTCAACCTTTTTTGAGCCGCGGCACATTTTTTACATTTACGAAATCCTTGGGCCCACCACCAACCAAAATGACACAAAATGACACTCTAACACAGCAATACTTATAGTTCAGGGCTGTCCAACGTGTACCGGCCCAGGGGGCTGAATTCCGGTCACTGATGACCTGGGGGGGCGAAGGGTCTGCCCCCGCCCCGGCTCCACCCCTGCCCCAGCTTTGCCCCCGCCCCCGCCCCTCCCCCGGCTCCAATTTACTTACAATTCATATGAGGAATCCATACAATCAAATATAATCTTTTACTAAGGGGAAATGCAGGGAGGGAATACATAAGGGGCATCCATACAATCAAATATAATCTTTTACTAAGAGGAAATGCAGGGTGGGGATACATAAGGGGCATCCATACAATCAAATATAATCTTTTACTAAGGGGAAATGCAGGGTGGGGATACATAAGGGGCATCCATACAATCAAATATAATCTTTTACTAAGAGGAAATGCAGGGAGGGAATACATAAGGGGCATCCATACACAATTACATAATAATAACATAAAGGTTAGCCTACCTTCCCACACGCGCAGGATCCAGGAGTAGCCGGACCACGAGCAGAGGCGACGACCGACCGAGGCAGCAGCCGAGAAGGTCCAAATCGCGTCTGCGTGGGCCGCAGGGATTAAGTCGCCGAGATTTCGGCAACAGGAGTATCGCGAGACTACGGAAGCCACACGGGATTTCGCTCTCAACGCAGGCGTGATCTCGCGTTGAGAGCGAAATCCCGTGTGGCTTCCGTAGTCTCGCGATACTTGCTCCGGAACCCGGAAATGGGTAATTTTTAAAAAATATTTTAATTTAATTATTTTTTTATTAAAAAGCTTAGGGGGCTGCAAGGAAGGGGCTGGGGTGCCGTATACGAGCCCCGGGCCACCAGTTGGACAGCCCTGTTATAGTTATTATATGTTTTTAAATGTATTTATACACTCACTTGGTGTGACACCTGGGCCTGTTTTGAGCCACGGCACATTTTTTACATTTACAAAATCTTGGGGCACACCACCAACCAAAATGACACAAAAAGCGACTCTAACTCAGTCATACATATAGTTAATATGTTTTTTAATGTATTTATACACTCACTTAGTGTGAAACCTGGGCCTGTTTCGATGCTGGGAGTTATAGTTCACCCGCAATCAAAGAGCATTCTGAACTCCACCAATGATGGAATGGAATCAAACTTCCTACACAGAACTCCCATAACCAAGAGAAAATACTATAAGAGTTTGGTGGGCATTGACCTTGGGTTTTGGAGTTGTAGTTCACCTACAGTATAACCAGAGAGCACTGTGGACTGAAACAATGTTGGATCAGGACCAAACCTGGCATGAATACTCAATATGCCCAAATGTGAACACAGATGGAGTTTGGGGAAAATAGACCTTGACATTTGGGAGTTACAGTTTCTGGGATTTATAGTTAACACACAATCAAAGAGCATCCTGAACTCTTGCAACAATGGAATTGAACCAAACTTGGCCTATTGAACTCTCATTACCAACAGAAAGTACTGAAAGGGTTTTGTTGGAAATTGACCTTGAGTTTGGAAGTTGTAATTCACCTACACCCAGAGAGCACTGGATTCAAATAATGATGGACGGGCCTCTTCCTCATGGGGAGGGGGACACTCCACCCATTTCCGACCCTCCCTCCGCTCACCTCAACCTTTCTGCCGGCCTTTCCTCATCCTCAAATGGCAACCGCTGGGAAGGGGGCGGGGTCCAGTGACGTCACCCTTCCCTCCTTCCTCCCTCGATTGGAAGCTGGCTGGCTGGCGCGCGGAGGGGAAACGGCCGAAGGAGGTGGCGCCCTGGCCCCTTCTTCTTCGTTGCCGCCCGGCCCTTTCTCCTCCTCCTCCTCCCCCCACAAGCAGCAGCAGCAGGAGTTCGGCAGGAGGGGGGAAGAAAGGGTATATTGGAGGTTTTCCCACGGCACACCTGATGATCGCTCATGGCACGCTAGTGTGCCGCGGCACACCGGTTGGGAAACACTGATGTAGGGTACAATCAAATCACGCTTGGATGATGGCCATCCAGCCTGTGTTTCAAAACCTCCAGAGGGGGAGATCCTACCACACTCCAAATAATAATAATAATAATAATTATTATTATTATTTTTATTATTATTATTTGTTCAGTCGCTTCCAACTTTTTGTGACCTCATGGACCAGTGTTTCTCAACCTGGGGGTCGGGACCCCCAGGGGGGTCGCAAGAGGGTTTCAGAGGGGTCGCCAAAGACCATCAGAAAACATATATTTCCGATGGTCTTAGGAAGCCCTTTGGCAGAGAAGGTTGAAGATCTCTCCGCTTGTCCTTCTCTTTCTTTTTGGAAACAGACTGTGAATTCTTCCACCTAAAACTGTACTCTGCGGTGATTGGCAGGCCTCCCAGGGCTGTTTCTGAGACTCCAAGCGGGGAGGGGAAGCAGGCATGCTTGGCGCATGGCAGCATGATGCGCATGTGTGGGTGAGGGAGAGTGTGTGAGGTGGGATGGAGGGTCACGCCAGCTAGTCCCTTCAAGGCATGAGGGTTCTGTGTAGGAAGTTTGACCCAATTCTATCATTGGTAGGGTGCAAGGGGCTGTTTGATTGTAGGTGAACTATACATCCCAGCAACTACAAGTCCCAAATGTCAAGATCTATTTTCCCCAAACTCCACTAGTGTTCACATTTGGGTATATTGAGGATGAGTGGCGAGTGTGGCCCAGATCCATCATTGTGGAGTCTATAGTGCTCTCAATGTCGTTGAACTACAACTCCCAAACTCAAGGTATTTGCAAACACTTCCAGTATTTGCTGTTGGTCATGGGAGTTTTTTTGTGCCAAGTTTGGTTCAATTCCATTATTGGTGACTTCAGAATGCTCTTTGATGGTGGGTGAACTATAAATCCCAGCAACTTCCAAATGACAAAATCAACCCCCCCTCTCAAAAGTACAGTTATGAAGTAGCAATGAAAATAATGGTTAGGGGTCACCACAACATGAGGAACTGTATTAAGGGGTCGCAGCATTAGAAAGGTTGAGAAACACTGTCATGGACTATCTCAGGGCTGTCCAACTTCTACCGGGTCCAGGGCCGGAATAGAAGTCACTGATGACCTCGGGGGCCGCTCGGCCCCGCCCCAGGCCCCGCCCCCAGCCCAGCCCCACCCCCAGCCCAGGCCCCGCCCTCTCCTAAAGCTGTCATTCTCCCGGGCAGCGTGTCACAGGCCTGGCGTGACGCGCTGCCCTTGGCGCCGCCTACTCCTCCTTTTCGGCAGCCCCCCCGCCCTTCCTAGGGCGGGGCCGCCGAAAAAGGGCAGAAGGGGGCACCAAGGGCAGCGTGTCACAGGCCTGGCGTGACGCGCTGCCCTTGGCGCCGCCTACTCCTTCTTTTCGGCGGCCCCACTGCCCTTCCTAGGTCGGGGAGCCGCGAAAAGGGCAGAAGGCGGCGCCAAGGGCAGCGTCACAGGCCTGGCGTGACGCGCTGCCCTTGGCGCCGCCTACTCCTCCTTTTCGGCGGCCCCCCGCCCTTCCTAGGGCGGGGGAGCCGCCGAAAAAGGGCAGAAGGCGGCACCAAGGGCAGCACGTCACAGGCCTGGCGTGACGCGCTGCCCTTGGCGCCGCCTACTCTTCCTTTTTGGCGAGGAGAGAGGGACGGAGGGGGCGGTGCAGGGAGGAGGAACTAGCTCTCTTCCTCCTCCCTGCCCCGCCTCCCCCTCCCCCCCCGGCCACCATTTTTTTTAAAAAATTAGAATTTTTTTTAAAAAGTTAAAAATGGCGGCTGGGGGCATAGCTGGGGCCGTGCCCAACAGGCTGGGGGGCCGGATCCAGTTGGACAGCCCTGGACTATCCCATGCCAGAGCTCCCTGTCAGCCATCACCACCCCCAGCTCCTTCAGGGTCAAGCCAGTCACTTCAAGGATACCATCCATCCATCTTGCCGTTGGTTGGTCCCTCTAATAATAATAATAATCATCATCCTCATCTTTATTTATACCCCGCCACCATCTCCCCAATGGGGACTCGGGGTGGCTCACATGAGGCCAGGCCCAAACAACAAATACAATAAATAAAATCAAAAACGCAGGAGAGAAGGACCTGGGGCAGGAGCCGTGTTAACCCAGTTTGGAGACGGAGGTCCTTCCCTCCGCATCAGAACTGGGGCAAGAGTCACACACGGAAGGGAAGGCCAGGGAAGGGAAACCCTCCAATTCCTTTCCAAAAATGGCGTCGGTGGCTTTGAAATTGCAAATTTGTTTCCGGGTTGCTTACGTCACTTCAAAAAACCGCTTCAAAAGTGAATTTATTCTGATTTTTGTAGCATTCCGACAAACTTGACCAGGCCTAATATACACATACTCAAATATGTACACACACATATATACAGACTGCACCACAGCAACACGTGCCAGGGGACGGCTAGTATATTATTACCACAGCACAATATTAGTATTATATATTACTACTAGCTGAGGATCCGGCGGTGCCCGGGTTATTTGAGGAAGGCATTGTGTGCCAAGGTTGGTTCCTATTAGATGTTTATGTGGCTTGCAGTGGTCTCGGGAACTTAGTGAAGGTACTACAAGTCCCATTGGCCATGGTCCATCCCCCTCCAAACAGCACCAGGATGTAGTGTGGGTCATGGGGGCTCTGTGTGTCACATTTGGTCTTGATCATTCTCTGGATGAGGGTTGCGGCGGTCTCGGAAGGTGAGTGAAGGTATTTCAAGTCCCATCATCTGTGGTCTGTCCTCCTTGAAACAGTACCAGGGTGTAGAGTGGGTCATGGGGGTCTCTGTATTGTAATTTGTAATTGTGGCTTTTGGTGAGGGTCACGTTGTGAAGTGGGCAACCAATCCCCTCTGTCTGGGGCCGTTTGGGCCTGGTCTGTAATTTATAGGGGCTGCACTGTTGTTTGGGAAGTTTGAAGGTACTGAAATCCCATCATTTGTGGCCCATCCTGCCCTAAACCACACCAGGCTGTGAAGTGGGCCATTGGGCCCCTGTTTGTTTGGTCCTGATCCGTCATTGCTGTGGGCTGACTGACCTTTCCTTTTTCCTCTGAGTCACCTTAGAATGTTTGAATGTGGATGGCCAATCGGAGTCCTTTATGCAGATACCATTTCATTGGCAACCAATCCCCTCTGTCTGGGGCCGTTTGGGCCTGGTCTGTGATTTATAGGGGCTGCACTGTTGTTTGGGAAGTGAATGAGGTGAAGGTACTGCAAATCCCATCATTTGTGGCCCATCCTGCCCTAAACCACACCAGGCTGTGAAGTGGGCCATTGGGCCCCTGTTTGCCAAGTTTGGTCCTGATCCGTCATTGCTGTGGGCCGCAGTGGCTGACTGCCTGAGGCCTTTCCTTTTTCCTCTGAGTCACCTTAGAATGTTTGAATGTGGATGGCCAATCGGAGTCCTTTATGCAGATACCATTTCATTGGCAACCAATCCCCTCTGTCTGGGGCCGTTTGGGCCTGGTCTGTGATTTATAGGGGCTGCACTGTTGTTTGGGAAGTGAATGAGGTGAAGGTACTGCAAATCCCATCATTTGTGGCCCATCCTGCCCTAAACTACACCAGGTTGTGAAGTGGGCCATTGTGCCCCTGTGTGCCAAGTTTGGTCCTGATCCGTCATTGCTGTGGGCCGCAGTGACCGACTGCCTGAGGCCTTTCCTTTTCTCTCTATGTTACCGTAGAATGTTGGAATGTAGATGGCCAATCAGAGTCCTTTATGCAAATACTCCCTCAGTGGTAACCAATCCCCTCTGTCTGTTGCTTTAGAATGTTGGAGTTCTGAGGCTGGCCAATCAGAGTCCTTTATTCAAATAATCCCACAGTGGCAACCAATTGAAACACTGCCACATATTCCTCTGCACCTCCGCACCTCCCGCCGCAAACACTGACTTTTATTATATACATAGATAGATATTGTACTATACCACTATACCGTAATATTAGTAATATTACATGTAGTATAAAATGTATAATTACATTCAAATACATTCAAACCATACATGATATATTTTTATGCATCTCAGCTCTATCCTATGAAAGTTCTTTGCCAGAGAGCTATAGTTTCTCAATAAGCTGTTTATCCCAGGATTCAACCACGACAGTGGTTCCAAAATCCTACAACTGTGTGATTCCGAAAAGACGTAGGTTATTGTTATTTCCGAGTAAGAATCATGAGGTTTGGTAGGGAATTTTCCGACAAAGTGAGCAGCCATGACGAGAACGAAATGGCCCCGAGCTTGCGTTATTTTTATTTTCTTTCGTAGTGGGCGGCAGAATGACGGATCACTCCCAATGCCACATGCTTGGTGTTTGTATTTTCCCGTTGTTTGTTATGAAGATTTCTGGGGCTATTTGCCTGAGTTATGGAAGCAGGCCTGCCTTGGAACAGCTGTGTTGGTAATAATAATAGGGGCTTGGCTAAGCTGGCAACAGTCTGTTTCTTTCACTTGCTCACTGGGTGGCTGTAATTCCTGCAGTATCTCATTCGCTTTATTTCCTCTGTAGCGTTCACATGTTTTATCGCCTCGCCTTTGCCTGTGCTTTGTTCACCTTTAGATCCTCGCTGTTAGTTTTCCTTCCCTGCAAATTAGGCCCCATGTCTTTTGTTGAATCCGGAGGATCCGGTGAAAGGAAATGACATGTATGGTGACATGTGGGGATTTTTGATATCGGAACAAGTGAGAAACCCACTATTTTTTTCTTGTCAGGAGTGACTCGAGATACTTCAAGTCGCTTTTGGTGTGAGAGTATTGGCCGTCTGCAAGGACGTTGCCCTGGGAATACCTGGATGTGTTACCATCCTCTCATGTTCCCGCATGAGAAGCTGGAGCTGACAGATGGGAGCTCACTCCATTCTCCTGATTTAAACCACCGACCTTTTGGTCAGCAGTCCTGCTGGCAAAGGGTTTAACCCTGTGGTTCTCAACCTTCCTAATGCCGTGATCCCTTAATACAGTTTCTCATTGTATTGACTCACCGCCTTGCCAGGGCCGGAGTTAGGGGGACAGCCCTTAATTGGGTGACCTCCTTCCTCCGGAACCGGCTACAACGAGTGAGGAGGGGCAAGGATGTCTCCGGGGGTTCCCCGCTTCTTTGCGGGTTCCTCAGGGGGCTATTCTCTCCCCCCTCTTATTTAACATCTATATGCGACCACTTGCCCAGCTGGTGCGTAGTTTTGGGCTGGTGTGCCATCAGTACGCTGATGACACCCAGCTTATCTTGAAGATGGAGGGCAGCCTCGAATCCGCTGGCTCCCAATTGAATGCCGGATTGCCTTCAAAGTGTTAGTCCTGACTTTTAAGGCCTTACATGGTCTGGGGCCAGTGTACCTGCGGGACCGCCTTGTCCCATACCATCCCACCAGATCACTGCGCTCCGAAGAGCTAAACCTCCTGGTCATCCCAAATGTGAGGACCTACCATCTGTCCGCAACCCGCCGCTCGGGCTTTCTCTGTTGCAGCCCCTACCATGTGGAACGCACTGCCCGCCGGCATCCGTGCCACCCAGGGCCTCCTCCCGTTCAGGAGAGCAGTCAAGACATTGCTGTTCCAACAAGCCTTCGGAGTTAGCTAGACTGTAGCTCCCACCGCCTAGCTGTCAGCCCACTGCGACTCCATTTGTTGCTTCAACTGTTCTAATTGTAATTCCATCTTAATTGTATTACTGTGGTTTATGAGTTATCTGACAATTGTATTTTACGAACTGTTGTAAGTCGCGAGCCGTTGGGGGGGCACAGAACAAATGTAAATAATAAATAATAAATAAATAAATTGTAAGGGCTCTCTATATTTCACTTTCAACTGTGGCTGGGTAGTTTTCTTATTCCACCCTTACCACCAATTTATATAAATACTTATTTTATTTCCACTAGCTGCCACCATATCATGTAATAAGTATTCACACAGGTCATCTTTCCCACTGACCTTTCGATTACTGTGTCAGGGCAGGGTATTCCTCTAACCCAAACTCCCACTGACACTATTTGTTAACCCAAACTCCCACTGACACTATTTGTTAACCACCATTCACTATACTTGGCTACCCACTAGGAAGAAGTTGTTTTCAAGGCTTGTGTGTGAAGGAACTACGCGGGGAGATATCTTTGTTTAAGAACTGTAAAGTTTATTCAAACAATGTTCTAAGAGTGGAGGTTTCAGAGTTCAAAGCTTAGGTGGTTACAGTATCTTCTTAGAGGCATGTATCTTAAGGTTACAATACACTAACTATGGAGATACAACTTGATACTATATAGCTACACTCCCAGAACCAATAGCGCAGCAGTCTTTACACTAACTGCTTGTCCTTAAACCCAACTGCTTTCCTAGCAGTTCAAACACAGCTTTTATTCTACTCTCTCACAGAGTAGAGTTTTTAAAAACCGGCTGACAGCTGGCTAAAACGGACTCTCTAACTCTCCACACACCCTCTCTCCTTCGACTTTCGCTGCCAACTGCTAAAGTTTGAATTTGAAGATTCTAAGGCCAGTTGCAGGCTCCACCTCCTGTTTCCATGGTAATGGAAACCCCTTGGAGCTTCTGCACACTAATATCTCTGTTAACCCTTTAGGGCAGACCTGGGCAATTGCCGGCCCTCCAGGTGTTTTGGACTTCAACTCCCAGAAATCCTAACAGCTGGTAAACTGGCTAGAATTTCTGGGAGTTGAAGTCCAAAACACCTGGAGGGCTGGCAATTGCCCAGGTCTGCTTGTATACATATATATAAATATCAACCAAATGTAATTTTGATACTGTTGTGAATCATAACGTAAATTATCTGATATGCAGGATGTATTTTCATTCACTGGACCAAATTTAGCACAAATCCCTGATACACCCAAATCTGAATACTGAATATGGACTGGTTTGATCAGCCATCAAAGTAGTATCATCTGCATACTTAAGGTTGTTAATGTTTCTTCCAGCAATTTTAACTCCAACCTTGGATTTGTCAAACCCCGTTCGTTGCATGATGTGTTCTGCATACAAGTTGAATAGTTTGGGTGAGAGTATACAGCCCTCCATTTCTAAGCCGAAGAGCTGGTTTTGTCCATAGATGCCTCCAAGGCCATGCTGCCAATGACATGACTGCATGCAGGGGCGGTCCGTCCATGTAAGCAAACTATGCGGCCGCGTGGGGCACCATGTTGGATGGGCGCCGCCACGCCGGCTGCACC
Source organism: Anolis apletophallus (assembly GCA_030556195.1). NCBI lineage: Eukaryota > Metazoa > Chordata > Lepidosauria > Squamata > Anolidae > Anolis > Anolis apletophallus. The sequence continues at coordinate 8,741,432 of JARBWK010000018.1, forward strand.
GCCGGCCACACCGCCGGCCGCACCGCCGTAGCAAACCTCCCTGCTGCTGCCTGCAGCAGCTCTTGAGCATGCGCGGACATTTTCGCGCATGCCCAGAACCTCCGGAGCTGAACTTCAGCTCTGGCAGTTCTGGGCATGCGCAAAATGTCCACGCATCTCAGAAGCTGCTGCAGGCAGCAGCAGGATCGCGCCGGCCGTGCCGCCATAGCAAACCTCCTGCTGCTGCCTGCAGCAGCTTATGCGTGGACATTTTCGCGCATGCCCAGAACCTCCGGAGCTGAACTTCAGCTCTGGCAGTTCTGGGCATGCGCGAAAATGTCCGCATGATGCCAGAAGCTGCTGCAGGCAGCAGCAGGGATCGGCGCCAACCGTGCCGCCATAGCAAATCTCCTGCTGCTGCCTGCAGCTGCCTTTGAAGCATCTTGCGCGGATTTTTAGCGCAAGATGCCCAGAACCTCCAGAGCTGAACTTCAGCTCCGGCAGTTCTGGGCATGCGAGAAAATGTCCGCGCATGCTCAGAAGCTCCTGCAGGCAGCAGGCTAGCAGCAGGGAGGTCTGCTATGGCAGTGCGGTGGCGCGGCCGGCGCGGCAGCGCCCATGCAAGTAGGCAGGGGGCGGGTGCAAAGGGAGAGGGGGCGGAGACAAGGGGGCGCCAAATAATGTTTGCTTACTATATAAAATAACCTTAGACCACCCCTGACTGCATGGAGTGTCGTTACTTTCTGCAGAAGTGGTGCCTATTGATCTACTCACATTTCCATGTTTTCGAACTGCTAGGTTCACAAAAGCTGGAGCTAACAACGGGGTTTACCCCACTTTTCAGATTCGAACTGCCAACCTTTCGGGCAGCAAGTTCAGCGGCTCAGCGATTTAACCTGCTGTGCCACCGGAGGCTCCTGTTATGATATAAATTACATAAAATGAATACATAATAGGAACCTAAGCAACAGAAAGGAGCGCATTGCTTCGCTCAGCTTTACTAAAGAAAAGGATTGCACATTTCCATTTTGTGAAAAGCTTGTCAGTCTCAACATCTATTCCTTCACGAAAAATGGATTGGGAAGTGCTTTGAGTATCCAGAGGCCCATTGGTTGTTCTCTAAAGCAAGAGTAGAGGCACACGTGGGAATATTTGCGTAAATGGAAACCAGTGCGCGCGAAACCAGTTCATCATATCTCCTGAATATTTTCCTTCATATACTAAAAATAAAATATTTATCTTTGTGACGGCTCTGACAAAGGGAAGTGATTCAGCGTAGTGATTTAAAACCGGGATTATAACATTAAGCCACTCTGCTCTTAAACAGATGGAACAGTGACAGCGGCTCTTTAGAGGTTGGGTGGGATATGAATGGGGGAAAATAGGTTTGCTTTATTTTGTTCGTGCTGAATATAACTTAATGTATGGAAAATTTCATGAATTTGGATAGAGAGGTGAAATTTTCATGGGTTCCTGTTCTGTGAAGAACTGGGCTGATTCACACGGCCATTGTTGCTGCTATTGTTTGACTATTATTAATCTCCAACTAGATTTGTCTAGGCCAGTGTTTCTCAACCAGTGTGCCGGGGCACACTAGTGTGCCGTGAGCAATCATCAGGTGTGCCGTGGGAAATTGGAACCTCCAGGAAGGGGGGGGGGGGAGAATCTAGTGTGTTGAAGTATAAAAACCCTAAGAAACGTACCTCGATGGAGGCACAAAATTACAACCACCACCCCTCCCCACCCGTTGTCTACTTGGTCTCTCCCTCTCCATGCATTGGGAAGGCCCACCTCCCTTTCCCCAAGTAGAGACCTTCTCTTGCCTCCTGGGGGTTCTTGTGTGGGAAGTTTGGCCCAGTTCTATCATTGGTGGGGTTCACAATGCTCTTTGATTGTAGGGGAACTATAAATCCCAGCAACTACAACTCCCAAATGTCAAGGTCTATTTCCCCTGAACTCCATCTGCGTTCATATTTGGACATATTGAGTATTCATGCCAAGTTTGGTCCTGATCCAACATTGTTTGAGCCCACAGTGCTCTCTGGATATAGGTGAACTACAACTCCAAAACTCAAGGTCAATGCCCACCAAACTCTTATAGCATTTTCTCTTGGTGATGGGAGTTCTGTGTGGGAAGTTTGTGTCTTTCTGCCATTCCTGCCAGGATATCTATGTTGAGTTCATCGAAACAGGCCCAGGTTTCACACTGAGTGTATAAATACATTCAAAAACATATTAACTATATGTATTACTGTGTTACAGTGTCATTTTGGTTGGTGGTGTGCCCCAGGATTTTGCAAATGTAAAAAGTGTGCCGCGGCTCAAAAAAGGTTGGGAAACACTGGTCTAGGCATTGTAATGCTACAGTAAGGACATAATAAATATAGTAAGAGCATAATGAAATCTTGCTGGGTGTAAAATAGCGAAAATTTATTCTGAGACCATATCTCTCTCGGCATTCTTAGGAAGCGCGTTGATGACTAAAAAGGCCAATCTGAGATAGGCAAGTCCGGTTGCAGAAAGCACAGCAGAAAGTCTCCTTGGGTGATGTTGTTTCCAAGTTGCGGTTCTTTCTGCGTTGTCGTTTCCCTTCGAGACCCATTCAGCGTGTCTTCTCGAAAGATGCCTCTGCATTGTGGATAGTGCGTCTCCATGCCTCCTGATGTGAGGCCAGGGTGGACCATCTTTGGTAATCAGTCTGGCCAAGCCTGAGATGTTGTTTCAGGGAGTTCTTATATCTCTTTTTGGGGGCGCCTCTCTTGCGCTGACCCGTGGCGAATTCACCATGGAGGTGGTGGTCCTCCATCCTAGAGACGTGCCCTGCCCAGCACTGCTGTGTTCTCAATAGCATGGCCTCAACACTGGTGATCCCCGCTTGCTCAAGGACAGCAACATTTGTCACATAGTCAGTCCAGCATATATTTAGGATAGTGCGAAGACAGTGCTGATGAAAGCATTCGAGGAGTCGTAGGTGTTGGTGATAGTTGACACATGTTTCAGACCCATAGAGGAGAATAGACAGTACAATAGCTCTGTGCACACTGATTTTGGTGCTTTGCCTCAGGTGCTTCTTGCTCCATACTCTTTTGTGAAGCCTTCCAGATGCACTATATGCCTTTGCTAATCTGTGATCTATCTCTTTATCAATCTTGGTGTCTGAAGAGATGATGCTTCCCAGGTAGGTGAACTGCTGAACGGACTTAAGCACAGATTCACCGATGCTGACGTAGGGATGATGGTGTTCTTCCTGTGGTGCGGGCTGGTAGAGGACTTCCGTTTTCTTCAGGCTGACTTCCAGCCCAAACAGCTCTGCAGCTGCTGCAAAGCAGGATGTTAGACGCTACAGGGCCGCTTCTGAATGGGCGACAAGGGCAGCATCGTCAGCAAAAAGCAGCTCACGGATTAGATAGTTTAGAGTGTTAGTGCGAGCCCTCAGACGGCTTAAGTTGAAAAGCTACCATCAGTACGATAGCGTATATATATGCCGCCGCCTTCTTCGAGGTCTGCCGTAGCCTTTTGGAGCATCATGCTGAAGAAGATTGTAAATAGGGTTGGTGCAAAAACATAACCTTGTTTCACTCCATTAGTTATTAGAAAGGGCTCCGAGAGAGCATCTGATTTGACCGTGCTGGCCTTCATGTAACAGGATAATCATTTTGAGGAATTTGAGGGGACATCCTAGATGCTCCAGGATCTGCCACAGACCTTTTCTGCTCACAATGGAGAGGATGACATAAAATATACAACCTCTAAAAGTACAACAAGCACTTACCAATATAAACATTACAACGTGTTCCATATACTGGCTTTTTAAAAATACTGCAGTAGTGACATGACAACAATTACAATGTCTGATTCACATCATCCCAATATACCTCCATTTCCTTTTCTAGCTTCTGCAGTGGAGTTTACTATTTTGGCTCAAATTTTTTGAGCTGCAACTGCAAATGTGGCAACCTTTTATGTAAACTCCGCTGAGTGCATTAATCCGCCACTGCTTGTGGCATTAGGAAGGTTGAGAAACAATGTTCTAAATCAGGGTTGTCCAACTTCTACCGGCCCAGGGGCCTGAATTCCGGTCACTGATGACCTGGGGGGCTGTAGGGTCTGCCCCCCCCCCTATTGTTCTCTTGGGACACAGCGGCTACCGGGCCCCCTTCCTCCTTGGGTGGGGCCTTTGCGGGGCGTTCTCCTATCACGAGGGTGGCCTGCTCTCCTCTGGGGTTGGTTTGGACCTACGGGATATTCTCCCCATGGACCTGCTGGGGTGACCCTTCGCGCCTCCCTTTTCATGTGGTTCCTGATTGAGTGGGGGATAGCGGTTGATTTGCCCTATATGGATACACCGCACCATTGATGCCATTGTTATTTGGATTACTTTATATTCAGTGCAGCCTTTTTGTGTATATTGATTCACATCATCCCAATATACCTCCATTTCCTTTTCTAGCTTCTGCAGTGGAGTTTACTATTTTGGCTCAAATTTTTTTTCTAGCTGCAACTTTACTATTTTGGCAAATGTGGCAACCTTTTATGTAACCTTTTATGTAAACTAGAGTGCATTAATCCGCCACTGGTTGTGGCATTAGGAAGGTTGAGAAACAATGTTCTAAATCAGGGCTGTCCAACTTCTACCGGCCCAGGGGCCTGAATTCCGGTCACTGATGATCTGGGGGGCTGTAGGGTCTGCCCCCAAACCGGCTCCGCCCCTTCCCCCCCCCCAGCTCCGCCCTCTCCCCTGGCTCCGCCCCCACCCCGCCCCCGCCCCTGCATGCATACAGTCAAATATAATCTTTTACTGAGATAAAATGCAGGGTGGGCATTAAAAGGGGGCATCCTTACAGTCAAATATAATCTTTTACTGAGATAAAATGCAGGGATAAGATATTAAATTATTTTAATTTAATATTAAATATATTTAATTCCATCCCCTCTCCCTTATTTTAATTTAATATTAAATATATTTAATTCCATCCTCCCCCCCCCCTTATTTTTATTTAATATTAAATATATTTAATTCCATCCTCCCCCTCCCCTTATTTTAATTTAATATTAAATATATTTAATTCCATCTTCCCCTCCCCCTTATTTTAATTTAATATTAAATATATTTAATTCCATCCCCCTCTCCCTTATTTTAATTTAATATTAAATATATTTAATTCCATCCCCCTCTCCCCTTATTTTAATTTAATATTAAATATATTTAATTCCATCCCCCCTCCCCCCTTTTATTTAATATTAAATATATTTAATTCCATCCTCCCCTCCCCCCTTATTTTAATGTATCCCATCTCCCCTTATTTCATCTTTAAATATATTTAATTTTATATTTAATACATGAGGGGAGATGGGGGGAGGGAATGAGGAGCCCCCTGCTTCGGCCTACCTTTTCCAAACGCGCAGGATCCAGGAGTACCCGGACGACGAGAGAGGCGATGACCGACTGAGTCGAAGAAGGTCCTAATCGCGTCTGTGGGCCTCAGCGATCCGGTAGTAGAGTAGCCAAAGAGTATCGTGAGAATACGCAATCCACACGGGATTTCGCTGTCAACGCTGCCGTGATCTCGCGTTGACAGTGAAATCCCGTGTGGATTGCGTATTCTCGCGATACTTCCTCCGAACCCGGAAGTAGGTATTTTTTTTAATTTTTATTATTTATTTTATTTTTCAATTTTTATTTTTTTATTTAAAAGCTTAGGGGGGCGGAGGGAAGGGGCTGGGGGCCGTATACGGCCCCCAGGCCGCCAGTTGGACAGCCCTGTTCTAAATCCTAGGTAAGTAAAATAAGAATGAACAAGGAAGTGGAGAAGGAGTTGTCCTTGGTGAAGAATGAATCTCATGGTGAATATGCTTGAGATTTATGGATGAGATCACTTTCCAATCCATTTTATAATGTCAACTTCCAGCTAGAGACAATACAGACAGGTATCGCTCATGTCTTCCACTTCCCGTCTCTCCTTAAGACGCATGAGCTTGAATGCCGTTAAGAGCTGTGGTTGCTCTCCCATTCAATGCAGGAATTATTCCATTTGTCTACAAAATCACTCATAAACAAAATGGAGATCTCTTGTCACATATACCAGACCTGGTTGAAGCCTTTTGAACAATGCAAAGGAAGGAATGCCAATCTTGAAGGGGAGCAGGGAAAGCATTCAAGGAGTCGAGTAAATCAAGATGACCTAAAAATCAGTAGCTGGAGGAGGCACTCCTATTTGTACAATGAGCAGCTCATTTTAAGCACACATTCATGCAAATGATGACGCCAACCTAAAAGCATTTTCCTACCGTTCTTAAGGGATGAACTACTGTGAGCTAGTAATTAATATGAAGACCAAAGAGCGTTCAGTGGGGGAATTACATTTTTACTCAGTATTCACATTACTCATACACATCCAGTTCAACCATGGAGCCCCACGCTGCCCATCATATAATATACTAGCTGTACCCGGCACGTGTTGCTGTGCCCTATTTTGGAGATGCGAGGAAATCTGAGTATGTAAGGGTTGGAGTTGTTGTTAGTTATGGTGTTGTTGGGGTCATGGCTGTGTTGTTGTGGGTTGTTTTGGTGGGTGGGATGTTGGAGTCCTGTGGAGTTGTTGAGTGGTGTTGTTGGCGTTCTGCATAGCTTGTGGATATGCAATGTTTTTTGTCTTTCCGTCTGCTGTGTTGATGTAGAGGTTGATGCTTGTGTGGGTGGGGTACTTTGGAAGTGAGTGGAGGTACTTGAAATCCCATTATCCATGGTGTGTCCTCCTCTAATCTGCAGTCGGATGGAGTGTGGGTCATGGGGTGCATTGTTTGCCAAGTTTGGTCTTTATCGGTCTTGGTTCTTGGACACAGTGGTCTGTGGGGAATAATGGGTTTTGAAGTACTACAAATCCCATTATCCATGTAGGTACTTCAAGTCCCATAATCCATGGTCCACCCTCCTCCGAACTGTAGAATGTAGCGTGGGTCATAGGGGCTCTGTGTGCCAAGGTAGGTTACTGTAAATTCAGGCCATACACAATGTCCCATGAGCTGAGGCCTAGTCAGGAACAGCAAGTTAATGAAGCCTTACTGTCAATTCAGGCCATACGCAATGTCCAATGAGCTGAGGGCTAGTCGGGAGAATCAAGTTAATGAAGCCTTACTGTCAATTCAGTGCGTAAACAGCATTCCATTAAGTGAGGCCTAGTCAGGGAAATTAAGTTAATGAAGCCTTACTGTCAATTTTGGGCATGGTCTGTGATTTGTAGGGGTGTAAATTTTCTGTGGGAAGTGAATTGGGTTTGTTTTGTGCCTCAGCCCTTTGCCTTATCCTCCTCTGACAGTTTATTATGGGTCGGAATGTTCATGTTGGCTGGCCAGTACAGGAGTTATGCAAATCCACCCTTATTGGCAGCCAATCATTTTGTCAGAATGTAAAGGCTGGGAGAGTCGTTGGCAGCCCCAGAGGATGCTGGGAAATGTAGGTTTTTTTACTCGTAGTTTTGGGGGCCTTTTAGGTTTTGGGGGGGAAGTTTCTTTGCTACAAACGTACCTTGTCAGAGGCCTATTTCTGTTGGCAAGTTTGGTGTCTCTGCGTTGTAAGGTTTCTCTGTTTGGGACGGTCTTTCCATGACGACTCTTCCTTTATATATATAGATGGTGACTTCTGGTGGGTCTCTGCTGGTGAACTAAGGTGGCAGTATGGTACGAGGCTGCTGCCCCGTGTTCCCACATGGGATGGTGTGGGACCCTAGCCTCCATTCCACCCCGGGGGTGCCAATTGCCCTGGATCAAGATGGTAACAGTGAAGGGCCTGATGGGTATGAATCAGCTGAGGACAGTTTGCAATGGGATGATACTCAGCCTCCTGTTTATTCTGATGATGAGGGACAGGAACATTCCAGCCCGGACTGTGAGTATGAGAGACCTGGGGGTTTCGGCTCCCAGGAACGTGTGTTTACACCACCTGCTGAGGAAGCCATGGGAGACGGGGAGCCGTTGGACTCTCAGGCTGATAACGGGCCAGATGGTACGGACACTGAGAGCTCCTTCGACCGGAGGAGTGTTATTGTGTCTTCGCGCCGAGATTGAAGACGGGGAACTGAGAAACGCTGGATTCACAAGGGTGGAACTTAACTTTGCATTCCGTGGGAAAGTACTTCAGATTGGAGGCCACGTCATTGCTGGAAGGACGCATCGGTGGCTCTCTGAGTTCCAAGAGCTGTAGTTTCAGCTAGTCTTGTCTTTAGTACTTCCAAGAGACTTTGAGCTTATTTCCTAGAACTTTGGACTGCCTTGTTTCATGATTGGATTTACCTTGCCTTTGCCACGGACTTTGGATTTACCTGTTTGATTTTCCTACCTTGGGATTGCTTTGATGAACATTGCCTTGTTTTGATTTTTGCAACTGGACTCTTTTTGATCTATACTCCTTTCACCTGCTTTTACTTATTGACTTTCAATAAATTGTTAATTGCCAATTGTCTGTGTGTATGATTACGGGGCGCGGCCAGGCCCGCGTTGTGACAGATGGGGAAGCGTCAGCTGGCAAATCACAACACTGGTAAGGCTGCATATGATGGGGTCCCTAGACACCATCCTCCTATCAATGCAGCTTTGAATAACATTGGTCTTTTTAGTTCCTGCATTGTGATTTACTGTTTACTAGGCCTGGACAATCATGGTTCTAAATCAGGGGTGCTCATTAGGTAGATCGCGATCTACTGTAGATTAACTATATGTAGATTACCTATATGTATTACTGTGTTAGAGTGTCATTTTGTGTCATTTTGGTTGGTGGTGTGCTCCAGGATTTTGTAAATGTAAAAAATGTGTTGCAGCTCAAAAAAAGGTTGAAAATCACTGGACTAGGCAATATAAAGAACACTTTAAAAAATCTTAGCAAGTGATAAATGCACAAAATATATGTTTGGGTTATATATGGTCAACAGTAGTATTGTGTATTTAGGATAAACCTTGACCCATTTTGTGTTCTGGCTTTTGGTGGGGGCCACAATTCGAGAGGAGGTGCCAAAAGATCAATTTCCCATCAGACCATAAAGGCAGGGGAGCTTCCCACCCAGGCTCCCCTTACCGATACACACTTTAAGACTTCTTCTTACCTCCTGTTTCTACTCTAGAGGAGACGTTCCACCGCAGGCACTGGCAGGGATGCACGTTCTGGGCCTCCACGCTCCATACTGGGCCTGAGCAATCATGGTTCTAAATGGTTCTAAAATACTTACAAAACTAAAGTTCTGGTGGTGAACACTAGGTGGCGCTGGTGCTTTGCTTCTACAGTGTTGCTAAAGTTCTGGTGGTGAACACTAGGTGGCGCTGGTGCTTTGCTTCTACAGTGTTGCTAAAGTTCTGGTGGTGAACACTAGGTGGCGCTGGTGCTTTGCTTCTACAGTGTTGCTAAAGTTCTGGTGGTGAACACTAGGTGGCGCTGGTGCTTTGCTTCTACAGTGCTGCTAAAGTTCTGGTGGTGAACACTAGGTGGCGCTGGTGCTTTGCTTCTACAGTGTTGCTAAAGTTCTGGTGGTGAACACTAGGTGGCGCTGGTGCTTTGCTTCTACAGTGTTGCTAAAGTTCTGGTGGTGAACACTAGGTGGCGCTGGTGCTTTGCTTCTACAGTGTTGCTCAAGTTCTGGTGGTGAACACTCTGGTGCTTTGCTTCTACAGTGTTGCTAAAGTTCTGGTGGTGAACACTAGGTGGCGCTGGTGCTTTGCTTCTACAGTGTTGCTAAAGTTCTGGTGGTGAACACTAGGTGGCGCTGGTGCTTTGCTTCTACAGTGTTGCTAAAGTTCTGGTGGTGAACACTAGGTGGCGCTGGTGCTTTGCTTCTACAGTGTTGCTAAAGTTCTGGTGGTGAACACTAGGTGGCGCTGGTGCTTTGCTTCTACAGTGTTGCTAAAGTTCTGGTGGTGAACACTAGGTGGCGCTGGTGCTTTGCTTCTACAGTGTTGCTAAAGTTCTGGTGGTGAACACTAGGTGGCGCTGGTGCTTTGCTTCTACAGTGTTGCTAAAGTTCTGGTGGTGAACACTAGGTGGTGCTGGTGCTTTGCTTCTACAGTGTTGCTAAAGTTCTGGTGGTGAACACTAGGTGGCGCTAGTGCTTTGCTTCTACAGTGTTGCTAAAGTTCTGGTGGTGAACATTTCAGAACTCTAACAAAACTTTCAAAACTTTGTTTATTATTTCATTATTGTCTATTTTTAAGATAGAACCAATTAGGAACTGCCGTTTATAACGAAATTTTGAAAGTATTGTTAGAGCTCTGAAATGTTCACCACCAGAACTTTAACAACACTGTAGAAGCAAAGCACCAGTGCCACCTAGTGTTCACCACCAGAACTTTAGTTTTGTAAGTACTGTAGAACCATTTAGAACCATAATTGCCCAGGCCTACTGTTTACTCATGTTCAGGTTGTAGTCTACTAAGACTCCTGGATCCCTTTGACATGGTTATAGAATAACTGATGCAGAACCTCTGTGGCTGCAGAGCCAACTGTATATACAGACTAGTTAACCGCATTTCTCATTTGCCTTATCAAATATCTGTGGGCTGTAGTCCTCCATCGCTGATCTGAATTGACATAGCTGCCCACATAGCTTCATCCACAGCTAAGCTAAGCTCAGGAGAGCATGGCCAGTTCCCTGCTCAGCCATGGAAACCACTCACTCTCAGCAGGCCCGGATTAACACCTTTTTGCACCCTAGGCCACACTTTGGAATTACGCCCCCTTTAAGCCAACCTCTACCGCACCCCCATCCTTTCATCCGCTCGTCCCCCTTAGGGCCCCGCATCCAGCTCTCCCAGTGTAGCCCCACTGGGTCCGCCACAGGAGTTTCCCTCTCGGCAGGCACTATAGATGCAGGCATGGGGGGAGAAGCCTCCTCCCCAATGCCAGGGCTTGAGGAACTTGTCTCCTACCCGGTATCAGGGATTGCGCATGCGTTGTAGTCAGCAGCTGTACCGATGCCGCGCTTCTCCCCGATACCAGGGCTTGTCACGTTGGGCTTTTCTCCTGTACTGGGGTTTGCGCATATGCCATAGCTGCCAGTTGCACTTCTCTCTCCAGTAAGGAGGAGTCTCCTCCTTGTGTTCGAAGAGGAATACCAGCTTTCATGGTGTTAGGGCATGCGCAGACTGCGCAATTGAGTTTCCTGCATTTGCACTGAAGGAGCTAGCAAGTGGATGCTGTTGGCATTGAGGGAGTTAATTGTTCCTCCTGTCGACGTCGACGCCAGCGTTGAGAGCCCCTGTGCATACGCCGTTTGCGCAACAATAGCAGAGGCAGGAGCTGGTAATCAGGAAGGGGCAGGGGCGGCGCTGAAAAGGAGGACCTCCGGTATCCTTCCTTCCTCATCTCCATGTACATTGTGTTTTTATTTGTTTCAACATTTTTTTTAAAAAAAAATTGGTCCGTGATCTGCGCCCCCAGCTTGCACCCCTAGGCCATGGCCTAGGTTGGCCTTATGGGTAATCCTGGCCTGACTCTCCGTTCTAGAAAATCCCATCGGTCAGAAACAATAATGCACTCAACAACAACAGAGGTATTCCCATCATATTATATTTATCTGTGTGGTTTGAATGCTGTAGGAAATCTCGTACTCTTCATAGAGAATGGCCCCTTATGGAACTCAGATAGCATGATGCTACCATGTGTTATGAGCCTTATAGGCTGCGCTTGCTTGCAGTTTGCCATGCTCTGAGCAATGGGACGGGAGGTACGGCCCTAAACCGGCTTGTATTTTCTGTCACAGTTCAGTGGTCCCTATTGTTTGTTCTGAAAGGCACCGCCTTGGCAAAGTTTCGCCCGCGCTGGTTAATTTCATGCCTGCCGTGCAAAGATCAATGGCTCCTTTCTTTCCGAAGCCCAGTTAAATGCACGTGAATTTCTAACCACAGTCTGCCCAATAAAGAGAGAGAAAGGAAAAACCTTTTTTCATGCAGAGGGGGAAAGTCTCGCCTTGCAAAATGAATACTGTATACTTTGTGCCTCCCCCACCCTACCCTATGTGTTGATTTATTAATGGCTGGTTTTGGATTCATTTGTCATGTCAAAATGATGGAGGTCCAGAGGCATAAGTGTTTGAAAATGAGCAGTTATCCATGTCCACGCTTGGCAGAGGCCATAGAGTCATTAGCCTCTGAAATATCCTTTTTCACCTCCGGGGAACGGGAGGAAATGCGTTTTCATATGTTTCCCTGGTTCTTTTGGTATAGAACAGGGCTGTCCAACTTCTACCGGCCCAGGGGCCTGAATTCTGGTCACTGGTGACCTGGGGGGCCGTAGGGTCTGCCCCCGCCCCCGGCTTACTACTCATAAGAGGCATGCATACAGTCAAATATAATCTTTTACTGAGATAAAATGCAGGGTGGGCATTCAAAAGGGGCATCCATACAGTCAAATATAATCTTTTACCAACATTAAATGCAGGGTGGGAATTCAAAAGGGGCATCCATACAGTCAAATATAATATTTTACCAACATTAAATGCAGGGTGGGCATTCAAAAGGGGCATCCATACAGTCAAATATAATCTTTTACCAACATTAAATGCAGGGTGGGCATTCAAAAGAATATTTTACCAACATTAAATGCAGGGTGGGCATTCAAAAGGGGCATCCATACAGTCAAATATAATCTTTTACCAACATTAAATGCAGGGTGGGCATTCAAAAGGGGCATCCATACAGTCAAATATAATATTTTACTAACATTAAATGCTGGGTGGGCATTCAAAAGGGGCATCCATACAGTCAAATATAATATTTTGCTAACATTAAATGCAGGGTGGGCATTCAAAAAATATAATATTTTGGGGCATCCATAGAGTCAAATATAATATTTTACTAATATTAAATGCTGGGTGGGCATTCAAAAGGGGCATCCATACAGTCAAATATAATATTTTGCTAACATTAAATGCAGGGTGGGCATTCAAAAGGGGCATCCATACAGTCAAATATAACATTTTGCTAACATTAAATGCAGGGTGGGCATTCAAAAGGGGCATCCATACAGTCAAATATAATATTTTGCTAACATTAAATGCAGGGTGGGCATTCAAAAGGGGCATCCATACAGTCAAATATAACATTTTGCTAACATTAAATGCAGGGTGGGCATTCAAAAGGGGCATCCATACAGTCAAATATAATATTTTGCTAACATTAAATGCAGGGTGGGCATTCAAAAGGGGCATCCATACAGTCAAATATAACATTTTGCTAACATTAAATGCAGGGTGGGCATTCAAAAGGGGCATCCATACAGTCAAATATAATATTTTACTAACATTAAATGCAGGGTGGGCATTCAAATACACAATTACATCATAATAACATAAAGGTTAGCCTACCTTCCCAAACGTGCGGGATCCAGGAGCAGCCGACCACGAGCAGAGGCGACGACCGACCGAGAAATCACATCTGCGTACGCAGGGATTAAGTAGCCGAGATTTTGGCAGAGATCATGAGACTACAGAAGCCACACGGGATTTCGCTCTCAACGCAGGCGAGATTTCACGAAATCCGTGTGGCTTCCGTAGTCTCGCGATACTTGCTCAAACCCGGAAGTGGGTAATTTTTTAAAATATTTTAATTTAATTTATTTTTTATTTTTATTTTTTATTAAAAAGCTTAGTGGGCCGTAGGGAAGGGGCTGGGGGACCATATACGGCCCACGGGCCGCCACTTGGACAGCCCTGGTATAGAAGGGAGAATGGGATTTTGGCCCCAAGAGTAAGGCATTGGAGAGGCATGGTGAAATAGTATTCGGTCAGCCACACATTATGTTGTTTCTTGGTTGCTTTCACTACAGAACGCACCTCTTGCCTCCACCCTCTAGCAAAAAACTGGGCTAAAACCCTAATTATGTCTTGCTTTGACTTGTACAATCTGTTCTTTTCTCACTTTTCTACCATTTGGCCCCAGCCCCCTCAATTCTGCTTAGAACCGTTCTGCTACATGTCCTTATTTCTTTACTAAAATCAATTGGCTAAATAAATGGGATAGATTTATTTAGCACACAACATTATGACCTTTTTATTGAGTTCTGTAGACTAATGTGGAGAATTGCACACATTGTGCATGGACTAGGCCAGTGTTTTTCAACCTTTTTTGAGCCCTGGCACATTTTTTACATTTACAAAATCCTGGGGCACACCACCAAGCAAAATGACACAAAATGACACTCTAACACAGTAATACATACAGTTAATATGTTTTAAAATATATTTATACACTCACTTAGTGTGAAACCTGGGCCTGTTTTGATTAACACGAAATATATAGTTATATAGTATACTAGCTGTACCCGGCATGCGTTGCTGTGCCCTATTTTGGAGATGCGAGGAAGTCTGAGTATGTTAGGGTTGGAGTTGTTGTTAGTTATGGTGTTGTTGGGGTCATGGCTGTGTTGTTGTGGGTTTTTTGGTGGGTGGGATGTCTCTGTCTCTATTTCTCTATCTCTCTCACTCTGTCTCTCTCACTCTGTACCTCTCTCTCTATTTCTCTGTATCTCTCTGTATCTCTCTATTTCTCTCTCTCTCTCTCTCTCTCTCTCTGTATCTCTCTCTCTATTTCTCTCTCTCTCACTCTCTCTGTATCTCTCTCTGTATCTCTCTCTCTGTATCTCTCTCTCTCTTTCTCTCTCTCTCTCTCTCTCTCTCTCTCTCTCTCCAGGGCAGCCGAGGGCCTTTTGGCCCCCTGGGGAAGGAGGGGTCCGCAGGAGGAGGGGCCGAGGAGGTAAGCTGAGGAGGAGGGGGCGCGGGAGGAGGTAGGAGGGGCTGGGGAGGGGGAGGCGTGTCCCCGCTCCTGCCACGCTCCCTCCGCCACTCTTTGTAACGGGGCAGCGAGGGGGGGGCGCGGGAGGAGGTGGGAGGGGCTGGGGAGGGGGAGGCGTGTCCTCGCTCCTGCCACGCCCCTCCGCCACTCTTGTAACGGGGCGGCGAGGGGGGCGCGGGAGGAGGGGGAGGGGCTGGGGAGGGGGAGGCGTGCCCCGCCTCCTGCCACGCCCCCCTCCGCCACTCTTGTAACGGGGCGAGGGGGGGCGCGGGAGGAGGGGGCTGGGGAGGGGGAGGCGTGTCCCGCCTCCTGCCACGCCCCTCCGCCACTCTTGTAACGGGCGGTGAGGGGGTGCGGGAGGGGGAGGGGCTGGGGAGGGAGGCGTGTCCCCGCTTCCTGCCACGCCCCTCCGCCACTCTTGTAATGGGGCGGCGAGGGGGCGGGGAGGAGGGGGAGGGGCTGGGGAGAGGGAGCGTGCCCCAAGCCTCCTGCCACGCCCCTCCGCCACTCTTTGTAATGGGGGCGGCGAGGGGGCGGGGAGGAGGGGAGGGGCTGGGGAGGGGAGGCGTGCCCCGCCTCCTGCCACACGCCCCTCCGCCACTCTTTGTAACGGGGCGGCGAGGGGGGCGCGGGAGGAGGAGGAGGGCTGGGGGAGGGGGAGGCGTGTCCCGCCTCCTGCCACGCCCCGCCACTCTTGTAACGGGGCGGCGAGGGGGCGGGAGGAGGTGGGAGGGGCTGGGGAGGGGGAGGCGTGTCCCTCGCCTGCCACGCCCCTCCACTCTTGTAACGGGGCGGCGAGGGGGGGGAGGAGGGGGGAGGGCTGGGGAGGGGGAGGCGTGTCCTCGCCTCCCTGCCACGCCCTCCGCCACTCTTTGTAACGGGGCGGCCAGGGGGGGGGCGGGCGGGGGGGGGAGGGGCTGGGGAGGGGGAGGCGTGTGAACTACACCACCCAGAAGGCTCAGCGCCGCTCGCTGAAACGGGCGGCGCGAGCCTTCTGGGAGCTGTAGTTCACTTACCTTCCAGGCGCCGCATGGAGCCGGGTCGGGCAGACGCCTTTCCCGCTGCGTCCTCGGCCTCTCTCGCCGGCTGCCTTACTGGATGCGGCGGGTAAGGAGTTGGGGGTGCGGCGGGTAAGGAGTTGGCTATTTTTTGGGGATCGTTTTTTGGGGTGTTGGGAGGTATGTAGGTCTGGTTTTTTTACTGTTGTCTGTACCTCGTGGTCAGGGCCAGTCAGTTGTTTAGTTTGGTCTTTCTGCGACTTATAGTTTTGTTGCCTATATACGACTTTGCACGACCGTGTCTCCTTTATATATAGAGATTATTATTATTATATTTCATTATTATATGCAGATGATATTGTGTTGCTTTCTCACACCCAGGTGGGCTTAAGGAGGACCTTGAAAACATTCCAAAGGTATGCCCCAAAAAACGGTCTATCCATCAACAAAGACAAATCTAAAGTCATATGCTTTGCCATAAGACCAAAGAAGCACAAATGGTCCTTAGATGGAGCAGCCATAGAACAGGTAGCGACCTATACCTATCTAGGCCTTACTTTCTCAGAGACAGGCAAATGGCTAACCAATGCCACTCCTGCACAATAAAAGCGAGTGCCCGTTCAACCAACTTCTCCCGGCTGGCAAATCACCATCACCCCGGAACACTTGGTCCCATTCTTAAAGTATACTCAGCTAAAATTATTCCCTTACTTTTATATGGAGCTGAAGTGTGGGGACCTTTTAAAATGCCCATGTTTGACCGGAACCAAACATTCTTTCTAAGGCAGGTGTTGGGAGTTAATAAAAGCACGCCAGCAGCAGCAGTCATAGTTGCGACGGAGATGCACCGATTAGGAGGGCTTGCCTTGGCCAGAGCCTTTACCTACGGTAGCAAAATCAAAAATCTTGAAGTTCACAGACTCCCGCGCTGCTGTCTAGAAGACCAACTTAAAATTACTGCCCAATCTACTTGGGCAAACAAATTAATCCACTCACTGAGATCATGTGGGATACCCACAGAATATCTGAGCAACAACACCCACCGAAGTCAGAGCAGAGGTGAAACAGAGAATTCTAGACATCCAAGCCCAAGAGGATCTCACGTGCCTTGCTAGTGCAGGCTCTTTGAAATGGCTAGCGGCACTGAATTCCAGCTTCGGTCGTGCCCCTTACTTGATGGCCAACCTTCCAAGACAGTTAAGAGTGACTCTGACAAGGGCAAGGTTTGAACAGAATGAGTCAGTGGTTAGATACGGCAGATACTAGGCATGGTTTAGAACCCAAAAATAGGAAATCGGAAATCTAATTGGGGGGGGGGGGATTTTTTTAATTAGTAAAAGAAAGACTTACAAAAAAAATTCCAAAAATTTCTAAAATGTAACTTAAGTACTAACGAAATTCGTTAGTAGTTCGTATGCCAGCGCATGCGCATTCCAGATGGTTTTTTGGCTACAACTCCCAGAAATCCTAACAGCTGGTAAATTGGCTGGGATTTCTGGGAGTTTTTGGCCAAAAATTGAATAAACCCCACTGAATTCTAGATAGGACTCTCCAAATCGGAAGGAGGGAGGGAAGGAGGGTGGGAGGGGGGTATTCTATTCTTGGAAGCAGCAAAAAAAGGAGGAGGAGCCCCTCGCACCTCCCAGCCTCTCTCTGACCCCGATCCTGAGGGAGCGAGGGCCCAAGTTTGCCCAGGCTGAGAGGAAAAGGAAGAGGCCTGAGGCTGTGAGGAATGGTGGGAGTTGAAGTCCAAAACACGTACCTGGAGGGCTGAAGTTGGACCGTGCGATGGGGCAAGACATAGCAACGGGTAAGAGAAGGAGGGGGGGGAGAAGCATCTGAGAGAGAAGCATCTGAGAGAGTGCAGAGAGAAAGGAGGAGAAGCGTGTGTGTGTGTGTGTGTGTGTGAAGTTGCCCCCTGCGGTGGGGCAAGACAGAGCAACGGGGAAGAGAAGGGGGAGAAGCATCTGAGAGAGAAGCATCTGAGAGAGTGCAGAGAGAGAGAAAGGAGGAGAAGCGTGTGTGTGTGTGAAGTTGGCCCTATGGTGGGGCAAGACAGAGCAACGGGGAAGAGAAGGGGAGGGGAGGAGAAGCATCTGAGAGAGTGCAGAGAGAGAAAGGAGGAGAAGCGCGCGTGTGTGTGTGTGTGTGTGTGAAGTTGGCCCCTGCGGTGGGGCAAGACAGAGCAACGGGAAAGAGAAGGGGGGGAGAAGCATCTGAGAGAGAAGCATCTGAGAGAGTGCAGAGAGAGAAAGGAGGAGAAGCGTGTGTGTGTGTGTGTGTGTGTGAAGTTGGCCCCTGCGGTGGGGCAAGACAGAGCAACGGGGAAGAGAAGGGAGGGGGGAGGGAGAAGCATCTGAGAGAGTACAGAGAGAGAAAGGAGGAGAAGCGCGCGTGTGTGTGTGTGTGTGTGAAGTTGCTGCGGGCAAGACAGAGCAACGGGGAAGAGAAGGGGGAGAAGCATCTGAGAGAGAAGCATCTGAGAGAGTGCAGAGAGAGAAAGGAGGAGAAGCGTGTGTGTGTGTGTGTGTGTGAAATTGGCCCCTGCGGTGGGGCAAGACAGAGCAACGGGGAAGAGAAGGGAGGGGGAGGGAGAAGCATCTGAGAGAGTGCAGAGAGAGAAAGGAGGAGAAGCGTGTGTATGTGTGTGTGAAGTTGGCCCCTGCGGTGGGGCAAGACAGAGCAGCCGGGAAGAGAAGGGAGGGGGGAGAAGCATCTGAGATAGAAGCATCTGAGAGAAGCGTGGAGGACTACACTTTCCAGAATGCCTAGCAGCAGCATCACTTCCAGTTCCCCATAGAAATGCGGGAAAAAGAAGAAGATGAATGAAGGCGGGAAGGAAATGAGGGGGAGAAGACAGGGAGAAGTGAGTACGTAGTACAATAATTAAGAGTTTATTACGAGCATAACGCAAATTGTTGGCCTCTAGGACCGTAAAAGAAAGTCTACTTCCTGGTTAGCTGCCGTGATGCGTATAAACTCGAAAGTCCCATTACATACGAATTACTTACGATTTCTTTTCATTTTCATAACTTTTTTCTCATGCCTAGTAGATACCATTCCATCCCTTACACAGAGAGAACATGTGACTGTGGGGCCCAGGAGGTGGAAGATTTAAATCATATCCTCCATCAATGTGCAATTTATGAAAAGAAAGGAAATCCTTCTCAAGTCCAACAAAGCTCAGTGGTCTCTGACTAATAGAACCATATTCCTCCTCTCTAATCCCAACCAGTTAGTAATTTCAAAACAGCAACATTCTTTTATAAAGCCAGTAAAGTAGGCAACGAGTCATTGCATCAATTGGGATTGATTGTAGAGGGGATGAGGATACATGAGGATCAAATAGAAGGTTATATATTAGCCAGGATAATTGACCAAAAGAATCAGTAAGGTAGAGGTGATAGGAGAATATTTGCTACTTCACCATGGAACGGTTGTTTAATGTACTGCTGCACAGTATGGAACCATTGTTTAATGCCTGATATATGTATCTTTTTTCTACATGGTTTGCTCTATTTGATATGGCTTTGCGGCTAATGCAATAAAATTTGATACTTGATATTTCATTACATTACAACATTATCAATATTATATGTACTAGCTGTACCCGGCACGCGTTGCTGTGCCCTATTTAGGAGATGTGAGATGTAAGGGTTGGAAATGATGTTACTTACACGGTCTTGGTGGGGTCATGTAGGCATGAATTATGCACTTTCTATGTGTGCTCCAAATGATGTCATCTGGAAGCATGAGTTGTATTGTCTTATATAGCGGAGGAAGTGTTTTGATTCTGGATTGTGTCCACTCAGCAAAGTCTGTAGTGGTTGTGGAGGAGTGGCAAGTGGTGGTAGAGAGACTTTACCGGCTAGGCAGCACATTCCTGGTGTTTCTGCTGGGTATTTCAGGGCTTTGCAGTGTGTGCAGATGTGCGTTAGGGTGCCAATGTCGGCCTCTGGCACCATGCTGTAGTCTTCTGCAGCGTTGTATCTGAAGGCTAGGCGGTGGGATTGGTTGTGGTGTTTTTGAAGTTTGTTTTCTGTGTTGCGACGTCGTGTTTCTGCGCTCCTTGCGCTGCTGTTGTGTTGCATTTCTGCGTCTTTTTTGTTCCTGGCTGCGCTTCTTCTTGTCATGCAGTTCTTTGCATTTGGTTCTCAGCTGTGCGTCGTGCAGTGACCTGTTGTCTGTGTCTCTGCGCAGTGTGTTTCTGTTCTGGCGTTTGTTCTGCCCTTTTTGTTTGATGTATGTAGCGTTGTGAGTGTGTCGTCCGATGCTGTTATTTTTATAAGGCATGGCTTGTCTTTTGGGTCAGTTTATGTCTGTGTGGAAGGAAGGAATGGTTTTAGTTTGTGGTGTTTGTAGGTGTTGTGTGTACGGGGTCCCGTAAGGTTGGTGGGATGGGTTGTGATTGGAAGTTGTGTTGTGTTGTGTGGGTAGGAATTTGCTGGAGAATTGCTCCCTCAGAGTTTGGTTTTGGCAGTTTAACCTCAAACACCAACTGAAATCTCTCAGCATTCTATCCTTGCCTTGGATGGCTCTTGCCAGCGTTGCTATGGTTACAGCAGTTATGCAAATCCGCCCTTATTGGCAGCCAATCATGTTGTTCAGAATGTAGAGGCTGGGTGAGTCGTTGGCTGCCCCGGAGGATACTGGGAAATGTAGTTTTATTTTTACTCGTTGTTTTGGGGGCCTTTTAGGTTTTGGGGGGGGGAGTTTCTTTGCTACAAACGTACCTTGCTTGAGGCCTATTTCTGTTGGCAAGTATTGTTTTTCTGCGTTGTATGGTTTCTTTGTTCGAGGTATACATCACATGACGTGAACCCATTTATATAATAGATACACAATATATGTATATTACTATAATATCAAATACAACATACTATGTCATTGTCACAGTACAACAATTACATACCACATTGTATTATAACAATTATATCGCAATATTAGTTGAAGTCCAAAACCCCTGGAGGAAGGCCCAAGTTTGACCATATCTAGTGTAAACCTTCTTCCAAGCCCTTAATAAAGATGCTGCCTGCCTTAATGTATAGCCAGAGTCTCCATGCCCATCTGTCAGAAGGGCTTGGATGGTGCCTTCCTGCTTGGCTGAAGGGGGTCAGGCTGGATGGCCTTTGGGGACCCATATTTCTCGCACGAGTTCCCTTCCCTCCTTTCCCCCCGTTAGCTGGCTGACTCCCTGCCTACCTGCCTACCTATCTGCCCCTCCGGCTGCTTGCTTCCCTGCCTGCCTGCCTGCCTTCATCGCTCGGGCTCCGCTGCTCTTTGACTCACACTTCGCATAGCGCCAACAGGGCTGGGCTGGGCTGGACCGGAAGTGCTCCCCGCTGGAGCAGAACAGAAGGGAATGGGCCCAAACAGGTCCGCCCTACTGTGCAGCCCTCCCAGAAACAGGGACCTGTGTGCTGATGTTCCAGAGACAGAGTAGCAAACTTTATACATGACATCAGATAGATTCGAATCTAATTTCCCATGGCACACCTGATGATCTCTCACCGCACACTGGTGTGCTCCCGCTATAGGCCCAGATCTCCTCCAGGGATGGCAGGCACTCCAAAGCCGCCGCTCTTCCAGTCTGTCTGCCGACACAGGCCCCACAGAGCCCGCGATGGGATGGCGGCAGCGGCACCCCTTCCTCTTGGCCCCACCCCCGACGCCCTTCTCCCCGGACTGGACAGAACCGGCTGCCGGGCCACATCCGGCCCGTGGGCCGTAGGTTACCCACCCCTGTCCTAGATGGTTCATAAGGGGAGATGCGTTCGGAAATGTAAGTTGGGCCAGAAACGTTTAGGGGTTTAGGGTAGTTAGGCCAGTTTAACTGTTGCTAGAAGACAATGATGGTGTCAGGTGAGCCTTTTGAGAGAGAGCATTCCTTGACTTTCGTTGACCACTGGAAAGGCCTCCTTTCTAGCAGTCATCACATTGGTGGCATCAGCTATATTTATTTACTTTATTTATTTATTTACTTTATTTATATTCCGCTCTTCTCACCCCGAAGGGGACTCAGAGCGGATTACAGGTACACATACTTAGCAGACAATCCCTGCCGTTTCCACATACACAACATATAGACGAACAGAGGCAAACTCTGGCCACCAGGGGGAGCTGGCGCACTCCTCATCTCTCAGCGTCCCTTGTTGTTCCTTCCGCATTCTCAGCATTCCTGGAGTTCTTTAATGGCCTCATAATTCAGTCAAAATTTGCTTCCCCACCTAATGTGGTACCTTGATCTCCTACTTCAGTGTTTTTCAACCTTTTTTGAGCCGCGGCACATTTTTAACATTTACAAAATCCTGGGGCACACCACCAACCAAAATGACACAAAATGACACTCTAACACAGTAATACATATAGTTAATATGTTTTTAAATGTATTTATACACTCAGTGTGAAACCTGGGCCTGTTTCGATGAACACAACATAGATATCCTAGCAGGAATGGCAGAAAGACACAAACTTCCCACACTGAACTCCCATAACCAAGAGAAAATACTCTAACAGTTTGGTGGGCATTGACCTTGAGTTTTGGAGTTGTAGTTCACCTATATCCAGAGAGCACTGTGGACCCAAACAATGTTGGATCAGGACCAAACTTGGTATGAATACTCAATACACCCAAATGTGAACACAGATGGAGTTTGAGGAAAACAGACCTTGACATTTGGGAGTTGTAGTTTCTGGGATTTATAGTTCACCTACAATTAAAGAGTATCCTGAACTCTTGCAAGAATGGAATTGAACCAAACTTGGCACATTGAACTCTCATTACCAACAGAAAGTACTGAAAGGGTTTGCTTGGGAATTGACCTTGAGTTTGGAAGTTGTAGTTCACCTACAAACTGAGGGGGGAAAGGAAAAGGGCCCGAGGCTGCTAGGAATGGTGGGAGTTGGAGTCCAAAACACCTGGAAGGTCCAAGTTTGCCCATGCCAGCTTTCCTAGGTACTGACAGAGACCTCTTCCTCCCATGCTGCGCCCTTTCTTCCCCCTCCTGCTGAACACTTTCTTTTTCTTGCCGCTTCTGCCACCATTTTGATCCGAGGGGGGAGCGTGAGCGTGTTCAGGAGGGGAGGGGGGAAGACGTGGGGCGAGTTTGCGCAGTAGCGTGAGCAAAGCGAGGCAAAGCGAGCAGAGCGAGGCTGAGAAGAAGGGAGCCCGAGTGGAGAAGAAAAAGTGTTCGGCAGGAGGGGGAAGAAAGGGTCTTGGAGGTTCCAATTTCCCACGGCACACCTGATGATCGCTCACGGCACACTACTGTGCCACGCACGCAGGGCCGTAGCCAGGATTTTGTTTCGGAGGGGGCTGAGTTTGGTTCGGGGGGGGGGGGGGGCTGAGAATGGGTGGAAGAGGGGATACCCGAGCAAACCTTTTGTATTGTTATCCCAGAAACCCCATTAATGTGGGATATAATGAGCATGGTGATCAGATCATGATATGAATAAACATAACAGTTTAAATAATGTACCAGTAAGGCCTTCTCGCGGACCACCCTGAGAATTTCGGGGCTGAAGCCTGCCTACATGCCTGCACGCACGGCACACTGGTTGGGAAAAACTGTCCTACTTGACAGATGCTTTCGGGCTGCAAAGGTCGACAGCAGGCTACACTTAAAGGTCGAGCACCCACCTCGACCCGGGCAGGCCTCGAACTCATGACCTACTGGTCAGAGAGATCTTATGCAGCTGACACTTAGCCAGCTGCGCCACATTCCCGGTGCTCAAAATTGAAATGAGAACAGAACGGATTTCTTCTGTTTTGCACAACTCTAGAAATTTTGTGCTCACGAAAGGACGTCCTCAAGGAGGCAGAATGTCAACATCCATTCAAGCATGCAAGGGGCGGAACAATGCCCTCACCCTGGCAATTAGTATGCTCCCGAGCATGTTATTCCCCCCCCCCCCTCATAATTAAGGGCATCATTGTTTACATTTGAGATAAAATCTTTAGTCCTTGATCTCTTTGGATAAATTAGATGCGCACGAGAGAGGAGGAGAGAGGAGGAGGAGGTTTTGATGAGCAATCAAATCTCAAACCAAACAGTGAAGAGAAGGAGGCAGGAGAAATGGAGAGGAGGTGAGAGATCAGCAGTCCATCCCAGGTCTCCAAAGCGAATTAGAGAAATGCAGCAGCCTCTGTGTTAACCAGAACTCAAGCAACCAGAACTCTCAAGGAAAAGGCAAGAAATTAAAGTTAGCATACTATAAATACAAAAATAAATAATATCAATTTTCACTGGAAAGAAAATTAATTTTACTTTATTTGCCTTAATTGGCTTTTAATTACTGTACTTCGATATCAATATCACGTCAATACAGATGCATAGCATGGGGTATAATAATTAGCTTATTTTTTTTTTGTTTATTTATATTTTCTCTCGTTTACTTCGCAAACGAAGATTCTTAGGGAGGACTCATCCCACGCTTTTTACAAGCCCGTTGATGACTAAAAAGGCCAATCTGAGATAGGCAAGTTTGGTTGCAGAAAGCACACCGGAGAGTCTCCTTGGGTGTTGTTGTTTCCGAGTTGCGGTTCTTTCTGCGTTGTCGTTTTTCTTCGAGACCCATTCGCCGTGTCTTCTCGAAAGAGGCCGCAGCATTGTGGATAGTGCGTCTCCATGCCCCCGATGTGAGGCCAGGGTGGACCATTGTTGGTGATCAATCTGGCCGAGCCTGAGTCTGAGATGTTGTTTCAGGGAGTCCTTATATCTCTTTTGGGGGGCGCGTCTCTTGCGCTGACCCGTGGTGAGTTCACCATAGAGTAGTATCTTTGCGAGGCGGTGGTCCTCCATCCTAGAGACGTGCTAGGTGGTGGTGGTGCTTTCCTTCTACAGTGTTGCTAAAGTTCTGATGGTGAACACTAGGTGGCGCTGGTGCGTTGCTTCTACAGTGTTGCTAAAGTTCTGGTGGTGAACACTAGGTGGCAGTGGTGCTTTGCCTCTACAGTGTTGCTCAAGTCTCTCTTCGAGACCTGTTCAGCGTGTCTTCTCGAAAGAGGCCGCAGCATTGTGGATAGTGCGTCTCCATGCCTCCCAATGTGAGCCCAGGGTGGACCATTGTTGGTGATCAATCTGGCCGAGCCTGAGTCTGAGATGTTGTTTCAGGTAGTCCGTATATCTCTTTTGGGCGCGTCTCTTGCGCTGACCCGTGGTGAGTTCACCATAGAGTAGTATCTTTGCGGCGGTGGTCCTCCATCCTAGAGACGTGCTAGGTGGTGGTGGTGCTTTCCTTCTACAGTGTTGCTAAAGTTCTGATGGTGAACACTAGGTGGCGCTGGTGCGTTGCTTCTACAGTGTTGCTAAAGTTCTGGTGGTGAACACTAGGTGGCAGTGGTGCTTTGCCTCTACAGTGTTGCTCAAGTCTCTCTTCGAGACCTGTTCAGCGTGTCTTCTCGAAAGAGGCCGCAGCATTGTGGATAGTGCGTCTCCATGCCTCCCAATGTGAGCCCAGGGTGGACCATTGTTGGTGATCAATCTGGCCGAGCCTGAGTCTGAGATGTTGTTTCAGGTAGTCCTTATATCTCTTTTGGGGGGCGCGTCTCTTGCGCTGACCCGTGGTGAGTTCACCATAGAGTAGTATCTTTGCGAGGCGGTGGTCCTCCATCCTAGAGACGTGCTAGGTGGTGGTGGTGCTTTCCTTCTACAGTGTTGCTAAAGTTCTGATGGTGAACACTAGGTGGCGCTGGTGCGTTGCTTCTACAGTGTTGCTAAAGTTCTGGTGGTGAACACTAGGTGGCAGTGGTGCTTTGCCTCTACAGTGTTGCTCAAGTCTCTCTTCGAGACCCGTTCAGCGTGTCTTCTCGAAAGAGGCCGCAGCATTGTGGATAGTGCGTCTCCATGCCTCCCAATGTGAGGCCAGGGTAGACCATTGTTGGTGATCAATCTGGCCGAGCCTGAGATGTTGTTTCAGGGAGTCCTTATATTTCTTTTTGGGGGCGCGTCTCTTACGCTGACCCGTGGTGAGTTCACCATGGAGTAGTATCTTTGCGAGGCGGTGGTCCTCCATCCTAGAGACGTGCCCTGCCCAGCGCAGCTGTGTTCTCAATAGCATGGCCTCAATGCTGGTGATCCCTGCTTGCTCAAGGACAGCAACATTAGTCACATAGTCGGTCCAGTGTATATTTAGGATTGTGCGAAGACAGCGCTGATGAAAGCGTTCGAGGGGTCGTGGGTGTTGGCGATAGGTGACCCATGTTTCAGACCTATAGAGGAGAATAGACAGTACGATAGCTCCATACACACTATTTTGGTGCTTTGCCTCAGTTGCTTGTTGCTCCAGACTCTTTTGTGAAGCCTTCCAAATGCACTCTATGCCTTTGCTAATCTGTGATCTATCTCTTTATCAATCTTGGCTTCTGAAGAGATGATGCTTCCCAGGTAGGTGAACTGCTGAACGGACTTTAGCACAGATTTGCCTATGCTGATGTGGGGATGATGGTGTTCTTCCTGTGGTGCGGGCTGGTAGAGGACTTCCGTTTTCTTCAGGCTGACTTCCAGCCCAAACAGCTCTGCAGCTGCTGCAAAGCAGGATGTGAGGCGCTGCGGAGCTGCTTCTGAATGGGCGACAAGGGCATTTATAATTTACAATATTTATATTCCGCCTGTCTCACCCTAAAGGTTTCCCCTGACATTAAGTCTAGTTGTGTCCGATCCTGGGGGTTGGTGCTCATCTTCATTTCTGAGCTGAAGAGCCGGTGTTGTCCATAGACACCTCCAAGGTCATGTGGCCTGCATGACAGCATGGAGCGCCGTTACCTTCCCGCAGGAGCGGTACCTATTGATCTACTCACATTTGCATGTTTTCGAATTGCTTGGTTGGCAGAAGCTGAGGCTAACAGCAGGAGCTCACTCCACTGCCTGGATTTGAACCACTGAACTTTCGGTAAGCAAGTTCAGCAGATCAGCGGTTTAACCTGCTGCACCACCAGGGTGGATCACGGAACACATATAAGGCAAAGAGTCCTACGGATACTGTGGTCTGCGAAAACTACTACTACTACTACTAATAATAATAATAATAAGGACACTTTATTTATATTCCGCCTTTTTCTCAATGGGGACTCAGAGCCGATTACAAGGTAAATAGATACCAGCAAACATTCAATGCAGAGAGAGACACAATTCTCCATTTCCAAGCTGAGGAGCCTACGTTGTCACCTCCTTGTGTGACCAGCATGACTGCTTAGAGTGTCTTATGCCTTTCCCGCTAAAGCAGTACCTATTTATCTACTCGCATTTGCATGTTTTCAAACTGCTAGGTTGGCAGGAGCTAGACTAACTGCAGGAGTACACCCTGTCCCATGGATTCGAACTGCTGACTTTCAGATCAGCAGTTCAGTAGCACAAGGATTTAACCCAGCATTTCTCAACCTAGGGTTTGAGACCCCTGGCGGGGGGGGGGGGGAGGTCACAAGGGGGTGTCGGAGGGATCGCCAAAGACCATTAGAAAACACAATATTTTCCGTTGGTCATTGGGGTTTTGTGTGGGACGTTTGATCCAATTCTATCACTGATAAGTTTCAGAATGGTCTTTGATTGTAGGTGAACTATAAATCCCAGCAACTACAACTTCGAAACGTCAAGGTCTATTTTCCCCAAACTCCACCAGTGTTCACATTTGGGCATATCGACTCTTTGTGCCAGATTTGGTCCAGATCCATAATTGTTTGAGTCCACAGTATTCTCTGGATGTAAGTGAACTACAATTCCAAAACCCAAGGTCACCAAAACATATGACATTTTATGCCGTATCCTCCGCTTCCCGGTTCTAGGTCATAATTTATTTATTTATTTATTTATTTATTTATTTATTGTTGGGTTTCTATGCCGCCACTCCCGGGAGGCTCGGGGCGGCTCACAAGCGCCGGATAAAACAGAATAAAACAACATATTAAACAATTAAAACATGGCGCATAAAACACATTATGACAAAACAAAGTTAAAAACCTGGTGTGTGGGCACAACACCACAGGTAACGGATACAAGCGTGACGGGCTATGCACAGGCAAAACCTACAGGTCAGAAGCCTGCTGGAATAAGTAGGTCTTGCAAGCCCGTCTGAAAGGAAGCAAATCCTGGCTGGCGCGCGTTTCAGCAGGGAGGGCATTCCACAACGTGGGCGCAATAACGGAAAATGCCCTCCTACGGGTTGCTGTCAATCTCGCAAGCCTCACAGAGGGGACATCCAAGAGGTTGGCACCTTCCAACCGCAGTGATCTCGTAGGGCAGTATGGAGAGAGACGGTCCCTCAGATACGCTGGCCCCGGGCCATGCAAGGCCTTAAAGGTGAGAACCAACACTTTGAAGGTGATCCGGTGCTCAATTGGAAGCCAGTGCAGATCCTGCAAGGTGGGTGTTATGTGACTACCAGCTGGCGTGCCAGACAGGAGTCGGGCGGCAGAGTTCTGCACCAGCTTGAGCTTCCGGGTCACCAACAGAGGAAGACCAACATAGAGTGCGTTACAGTAGTCCAGTCTCGAGATGACCGTGGCTTGGATCACCGTGGCCAGGTTGTTCCGGGATAGATAGGGGGCCAGCCGCCTTGCCTGTCTAAGATGGAAAAAAGCAGACTTGCTGACCGCAGAGACCTGGGTCTCCATGGTCAGCTGGGAGTCCAAGTGAACTCCCAGGCTCTTTACTGAAAGCGATGGGCATAACGCCACACCGTCTAGGGTCGGAAGCTGGACATCCCCATCACCCGGGCGGCCCAGCCGCAAGATCTCCGTCTTCGCCGGATTCACCCTCAACCTACTGGCTCGCAGCCATCCAGTAACGGCTTCGAGGCAACGCTAGAAATTATCGGGGACGGATCCAGGCCTGCCCTGTCAGATTATTGCATTTTGAATAGCAATTCATGAGTCAGCACAAGATATATTTTCGCAGTTTGAGATGACCTGCAGTGTGACATGTTTGACACCAGATGGCGCTGTCTCAAGACTGCTAAATGGAACCTTGAGGAATGTCAGTTACAAAGTGACAGTTGGGATTTGTCAGTTGGGATTATATATCTGTGAGGAAAGGATGTTTAGAAAGGTAGCTGTGATGGCTGTTGTTTTTCGATGTTTTGCCAGTTATTGTTAAATACAATTCAATACAAAGTTATATATTTACCTTGTGAATTGAATGAGAGTTTCATTATTCACTCGAACAGAGACTGGAGTTTTTGGGCCGATGGGGAATTAAACTTCTATATTTCTGTTGCCTATCCGCTGTGACATAAATACTCAACGCCGAAGATGCCCTCCATCCTCAGAATGAGCTGAGTGTCATCAGCGAACTGGTGACACTCAAGCCCGAAACTCCGTACCAGCTGTGCAAGCGGCTGCATATAGATGTTAAATAACAGAGGGGAGAAAATGGCCCCGTGCGGGACTCCGCAAACTAATGGGGAGCCCTCGGAGACCACCTCACCCCTCCTCACTCGCTGGGACCGCTGGTGGAGGAAGGAGGTCAGCCATTTCAAGGCTGTCCCCCTCACTCCAGCCATGGCCAGGCGGTGGATCAAGAGATTGTGGTCGACTGTGTCAAACGCTGCCGTGAGGTCCAATAACATGAGCAGCGCAGACCCGCCTTGGTCGAGCTGGCAACGGAGTTGGTCTGTGATGGAGACCAGGACCGTCTCCGTCCCGTGCCCCGAACGGAAGCCGGACTGGAAGGGGTCTAGTCATGTTGCATCATCTAAGAAGGACTGCAACTGCTCCATTGCTGCCCTCTCAACTACCTTCCCCAGGTACGAAAGATTCGACACTGGTCAGTAGTTGGAGGGAACCGCAGGATCTAATGACGGTTTTTTCAGCAATGGAGCCACCACCGTCTCTTTTAAGCACTCTGGAAAGACTCCTTGCTCAAGGGAGGTATTGACGATGTTCAACAGAGGCCCATGTAACCCCTCCAGGCAAGATCTAACAAGCCAGGAGGGGCACGGGTCGAGGGAGCAGGTGGTAGGCCTGGTTGCAGCCACTTTGAATCTCTGGGTCTCGGAATATCTTGAACAGAGGCAATACAATGGGGAATACATTAAAAGTACATGCACATGGTCTGTGTTTTCCTCGGAGTACTAATTTCAGCTTTCACTGGGGACGGAATTTAACGGGTTGCTCTTTGGGGTCCTTTTTAGCCTGGCATCGCTCGAGTCTCAAACATGGGTAGATTCATTCAAGGTTCTTTTGTCGTGGGCTTTGCCAATCTCTCCCAGTTGGAAGGAAACGGCCCCCGTCGCTTCCTCTTCGGCTGTTGCTGCTGTCTGTTTGCTTCACCTTCATTACCCCAGTATGAGCGAAATGTCATTTCCGTTTCCCAGCCAGCCTGCTTTCATTTCGGTAAGCGGTTGGCAATTTCAAACTCTACCTGATTTTCCAAGACCATTAGATGACCTTGAAATGACTTCCTCTTTTTTTTTCTTTTTGGCAATAGCTATAGGAAAGTTTGGAATTAACTTCTGGGTTGATTGACATAAAGGTAAGAATGAATGAAAACAAAATAACGCCTAATACCGTGTTTCCCCCTACGGCTTACTTTCGGGGTACGTCTTATATAACCCAAGACGTACCCCGTCGCCACGCGCCGCCGCCATCACGCCGCCGCCGCCGCAGTTCCCATCGGCCGCGGCACACCTCCATGGCACACCTTTCCGCCAGGCCTCCAAGGAAGGGAGGGGGAAGAGAGCCAGAGGCGTGGCGGCGGCGCGCGTCACTCTGGCGGCGCTGCCTCGCCACGCCCCTGGCTCCTTTCTCCCTCCCTTCCTTGGACGAAAGAAGGGAGGGAAAGGAGCCAGGGCGTGGAGAAGCAGCGCCGTGTCGGAGTGGCCTTGCGGCGCTTCTCCACGCCCCTGGCTCCTTTCCCCCTCCCTTCCTTGGACGAAAGAAGGGAGGGGGACAGGAGCCAGAGGCATGGCGAAGCGGCAGCGCATCACTCTGACGCGGCGCTGCTTCGCCACGCCTCTGGCTCTCTTCCCCCTCCCTTCCCTGGAGGCCTGGCGGACAGGTGTGCCGCGGAGGTGTGCCGCGGCCGATGGGCCGGTTGCGGCGGCGGCGGCGCGGCGACGCGACGAGGTATGGCTTACTTTCGTCTTACAATCGGGGATGTCTTACTTTCGGGGAAACACGGTAGTGTAAAACCCATGCTGCTATGGGTGGTAGGAGTCTGAAAATGAGCAAAACGGTCCGTTTGTGTTGGAAATAGCAACATTCTCAAGCCCCCACTAGTGGTTTCTTATGTATATAAATCAAATTGCTTACTGTGTCCCCGCTTTTCCTCCTCAGCTCCTCCCCTTCCAGTCCTAACCCCGCCCCTCCCAGCCACAGCTCCACCCCTTCTGGCCCCAAACCTTGTGTGTTCCGGCCCACAACCTCACCTCTTCTGGCCCCACCCACACTTCCTCCTGGTCCAGACCTTGCATCCAGGCCCACAAGGCGACCACAGGGCAAAAATACATTGCCCATGCCTGGGCCATAATCACACTGTTGGCTCATGTTCAGCTTGTAGTCTCCTAAGACAGTGTTTCCCAAACACTGTTCCGTGGCACACTACGTTGCCATGAGCGATCACCTGGTGTGCCGCGGAAAAACCTCTCTTCCCCCCTTTCTTCCCCCTTCTGAACTCCTGCTGCTACTGCTTGGGGTAGGAGGAGGAGGAAGAGGAAGGGCCGGGCAGCGGTGAAGAAGAAGGGGCCGGGGCACCGCCCCCTTAGGCCGTTTCCCCAGCCAGCCAGCCTCCAATCGAGGGAGGGAGGAGGGAAGGGTGACATCACTCGGGCCCTTCCCAGCGGCAGAAGCTTGCTCCTGCCTGATTGAGTCATGGCAGTCAGAGCGCCCCCAGGCTTTGATCGATGGGTGTCACAAGGGCCAGGAGGCGAGTTCGGAGGACTCACTCCTGGCCCTGCCCACTCCCCGCCTCCCAGGGAGGGAGGGAGGGAGGGAGTGATGTCACCCTGGGAGGCGATGGAACAAACAAGGAAGACGGGCCTGGCGGAGGAGGAGGGAGGGAGTATATGTCACTCTAGGAGGCCCTGCCCCTGGCTGAGAAGCGGGGAGGAGGGAGGGAAGCTGCCTGCGTGTCCTGCCTTGAGACCAGGCTCGGCCCTCCCTTCCTCCGGGGCCTTTGTGCTTCAACGCCTGCCATTCCCAAGGGCTGGTCATGGAGGGTTTAAAAAAAAATAACTTTTTTTGGTCCGTGAATTGCGCCCCCCTCGGCTTGTGCTACTAGGCCATGGCCTAGGTTGGCCTTATGAGTAATCCGGGCCTGGGCTCTGGGCCTGGCTCTCTCTCTCTCTCTTGCTCTCCCAGTGTCGTCCTGCTCTCAGCTTAGCCTTGTGGTGTCTCTGCTGCTCTTGACTCTCTCCCGTGTGCACGCTCTGTGGTGGCCTGACCTCATTGGCTGACGTGAGCGGAGCCCGCCATAGGCCAGGGGGCAGGCCAGGAAGAAGGTGGATGCTGGCCTGGCGGTGCAGCAAGGCACCGCCTGTGGCCGGGCAGGCGTGCCGCTGCTGGGGCTGCTCTGCTGCCTGCCGTGTCTGCGAGTGAGTGCGAGATGACCGAGCGAGTGCAAGCGCTGCAGAGAAGCTGCTGTCAGTGCGGTGGCACTCACTGCTGGCCCAGCCTCACCTCGTGCTGCCACCTGTCCTGTCAATACGGTACAGGAGCTGAAAATATGGGATACAAAATTCAGAGCAAAAATATGGGACGTCCCATATAATACGGGACAGGTGGCAACCCTACTCTCACCTTCTGACCAAGTAACAAAACCGGATTTAAAGTTGACCCAAAACTGTAACACTTTCGGTGTTCCCTGATCAAAATGGTCCCTCTTCAAGTGATACCTGGTCAAAGTGGTCCCTGGTCAAAAAAAGAAAAGAATGGCAACCACTGTTTTGGATTCTGATTATAAAATTATAATAAAAACCACTAAAATAAAATAAAATTCAAGAAGACAAGGTGCGAACCAAGATGAAGGCTGACATCCTGAAGAGAGGAAGGACCCCAAGATGGAATGGCCCAATGACCCCAGCCCAGAGGATGGCAAAGCAGACCCAGCGTGTGTGTGGCCTGCCTCAGAGAGACTGCCTGCTTGCCTTCTTTGCCTGCCACTCACCCGCTGGGGAGGGGGCTCCGAAGGGAGCTCGGAGGAAGGCGGGGACTCTGAATGTGGAGGTCAGCGGCCTCTCGGGAGTTCGGCCGCTTCGTCGCCCGAGGCCTCCATGACCCACTCGGGGCGGGACGCAGGCCTTCCTGGCCACCCCCTTCCTTCCTCCCCTCCGCCCTCCTCCCCTCCCGACCTCTCTCTGCCTCTGCCGCACAGCCGATCAGAGAGGAGAGCAGCAGGCGATCTGGGCCTGTAGGGGGAGCACTCGGCGATCTGAGGCGGCTCATCGCCCTGGCGACCCGGAAGACGATCAAGTCTTCCGGGACGCCAGGGTGATAAGCCCCCGCAGGTCACGGAGTGCTCCCGCTGCAGGCCCAGATCGCCTGCAGGGATGCAGACACTCCAAATTCGCTGCTCCTCTGGCCTGTCTGCCGATGCAGAGCCCACAATGGGATGGCGGCAGTGGCACCCCTTCCTCTTGGCCCCACCCCCGACGACCTTCTCCTTGGGCCGGACAGAACTGGCTGCCGGGCTGGATGCGGCCCGCGGGCCGTAGGTTGCTCACTTCTGGCCTAGCCTCTCATTCTTGGTCCCTTCCCACCTTTCCAACCATCACAGACAAAACCTGGGAATCCCCAATCTCTCATGCATACTATAGAGGTGAGCTACATCTGTCTTTGCACTGCATCACAGCCAGGGTTATGGGCCCAGGCTCTCTGTGGTCCCAGGTGTTCTGTTCTGATGGACAGCTAACAGCAGCCGAGCCGGCATTGGTGACTAGCTTGTCTTGTTTCTTCCCTCCCGGCCGTATTCGTTGGCTTGGGAAGGGCATCCCGGTTGTCGTTCTGCATACACAGCGCCTGCCGCTCGGGGGACAGTCACCTTCCGAAACCCACATTTCCATTCTATCATCCTCTTGCTAAACGGAAGAGACAGTTCCTCGTTCAATAATTCATAACCTCGCGAAGCCTCTGCCGTAGGAAAGGGAAGAGGGCAAAAAGTCCTTCCTCCCAGGCTTCTGCTGGTGACGTCGATGGGAGCATGACTCTTCCTTGGCTTGGAGGTAGAGACTTTGGGTGCATCGGCAGTGAAGGAGTAATGCAGTTTGACACCACTTTTAACTGTGATGGCTCACGGGCATTGTAGTTTTACAGGGTCCTACACATCCTGGTGCCTCACTGAACTACAACTCCTATGGCTCCCTAGCATTGAGCCATGGAAATTGAAGCAGTGTCAGACTGCATCAGTTCGACAGCGTCGATCAGTGTTTCCCAACCAGTGTGCCGTGACCGATCATCAGGTGTGCCGTGGGAAATTGGAACCTCCAATACCATTTCTTCCCCCTCCTGCCGAACACTTTTTCGTCTCCACTCGGGCTCCCTTCTTCCCAGCCTCGCTTTGCTCTGTGGCGAGTCTGTGCAATAGCACCGGCACGGGTCACATCTTCCTCCCTCCCCCCTCCCCTCCTGAACACGCTCACGCTGCCCCCTCGGATCAAAATGGCGGCAGAAGCGGCAGTGTAGAAGAAAAAGTGTTGGGCAGGAGGGGGAAGAAAGGGCGTGAAGGGGAAAGGGGAGGAAGAGGTCTCTGTCGAAAGCTGGCATGGGCAAACTTGGACCTTCCAGGTGTTTTGGACTCCAACTCCCACCATTCCTATCAGCCTCAGGCCCTTTTCCTTCCCCCCCTCAGCCACTTAAGCAGGAAAGGGCCTCAGGCTGTTAGGAATGGTGGGAGTTGAAGTCCAAAGCACCCAGAGGGCCGAAGTTTTCCCATGCCTGCTTTAGGGACCTTAAAGTGGTGAGCCTCCTTCCAACATTGTGATTCTGGATAGAAAACAAACAACAACACAACATAACGTTGTTTGAGTCCACAGTGCTCTCTGGGTGTAGGTGAACTACAACTTCCAAACTCAAGGTCAATTCCCAAGCAAACCCTTTCAGTACTTTCTGTTGGTAATGAGAGTTCAATATGCCATGTTTGGTTCAATTCCATTGTTGCAAGAGTTCAGGATGCTCTTTGATTGTGTGTTAACTATAAATCCCAGAAATTGTAACTCCCGAATGTCAAGGTCTATTTTCCCCAAACTCCATCTGTGTTCACATTTGGGCATATTGAGTATTCATGCCAAGTTTGGTCCCGATCCTGCCATCTGTCCAGCACTAGACAGAGAGCTTTCTCTGCTGCGGCCCCAGTACTCTGGAATTCGCTCCCCGAGCACATTCGAGCGATCCCTGAACTCCTTCCCTTCCGAAGGGAATGTAAGACGGCTTTTTTCAGGCTAGCGTTTGGCTAAACCCAAATGTAATTGGCTCGCCCTGCCTCAGTCAATGAATTGTAGACCCGTTCCACCTTGGTTATGTACTGTGTTTTTATTGTATGTTTTTATTGTATGTTTTATTATATGCTTGTAATTGTGATCCGCCCCGAGCCTGCAGGGAGGAGCGGAATATGAAACCGAAGAAATAAATAAATAAAATAAATAAATAAATAGTTTCAGTCCACAATGCTCTCTGGATATAGGTGAACTATAACTCCAAAACCCAAGGTCAATGCCCACCAAACTCTTATAGTATTTTTTCTCTTGGTTATGGGAGTTCTGTGTGGGAAGTTTGTATCTTTCTGCCATTCCTGCCAGGATATCTATGTTGTGTTCATCGAAACAGGCCCAGGTTTCACACTGAGCGTATAAATACTAGGCATGAGAAAAATGAAACGGAAATTAAAAGGATTCGTAAGAGATTCGTATGTAATGGGACTTTTGAGGTTTTACGTATCGCTGCCGCGATCCCGGAAGTAGAATTCCTTTTACGGTCCTTGAGACCAACAATTTGCGTTATGATCGTAAGAATAGAAATAATAACGAAAAACATCAGTGAAGAGAGGAGGATAAAGCTCCAGGAAATCTCCAACTACCAAATAGTAAAGAAGGTAAAATATCTGGGAATTATTATAACAGGAAATAATAATCAACTTCTGAAAAACAACTATGGGAAAACCTGGGAGAACATCAAGGGGAAATTGGAGAACTGGAGACTCCTGAACCTAAACCTGATGGGAAGAATTTCAGTTATTAAAATGGGGTTTCCCCCCAGGATGATGTTTTTGTTCCAAAATATTCCGATACTACGAACAAATTATTACTTTAGAGTGTGGAAGACGGACATCCAAAAATTTGTATGGGGAGGCCAAAAACCAAGGGTGAAATATAAAGTTTTATGTGATAAGAGAGAGGAGGGAGGATTGGCCCTTCCCAATCTGCAGCTTTATTATGAGGCTGCAACATTAAGCTGGGTGAGGATTGGGCCAACCTGAAAAACAAAGGGCCCTAGCAGTGGAAGGTCTGGATGCGCGGCGAGGATGGCATGCCTACCTCTGGAACGACAAAGCAACCATAGAGAAGAGCTTCACGGATCACTATCTCAGAGCATCCCTACTTAAAGTATGGAGGAAATACAGACCACGTTTTTATACGAAGACGCCAATGTGGATATCACCGCTGGAGGCTAAACATTTTAGAGAGATCCCAGCTAAGAGGTGGTATACCTACAGGCAACTCATAGAGAAAACATCGATGGGTTGGCAATTAAGATCACAAGAATCACTATATGAGATGGGAATGGAACTCACCTGGTTTCAGTATGCACAAGTGAAAGAACAATTTAAATCAGATCTACTAAAAGATTTTGAGACCGTGGAGGGAACATGGGATAGAATAATGACATCAGAGAAGAAGGTGATAGCAATATTATACAAAAAGCTACTTGAGTGGGAGACAGAGGAGGAAATCATAAAAGAGACCATGGTGAGGTGGGCCCAGGAATTAGGCCACTCTATACTTTATAGGGACTGGGAAGAGATTTGGAAAGTCAAATTAAAATATTCAGGGTTCACTAGCATAGCGATAACTGGTATAAGATGTTCCACCACTGGTACCATACACCAGTGCGTTTAGCAAAGTGGTACAAGAGTAAAAATGACAAGTGCTGGAAATGTGAGGTCCACAGAGGAACTTTCCTCCACTGTTGGTGGTCCTGTAAGAAGGTGAAGCCCTTCTGGAGAATAATCCATTCCCACGTGACAAAAATCCTCAATTTAAAGATGGATCTGAAGCCGGAATATTATTTGTTGAACTTAATAGATTTTGAAATTTCAAGTAATGATGATAAGATTCTTTTTTGTTTGGCCGCGGCAGCGAGGATAGAGATCGCTAGGATTTGGAAAACTCATAACACTCCGAGGATTGAGGCCTGGATAGGAAGGTTGAGGGAGATAATCGACTTGGATAGGCTTAAAAATAGAGCATCCGACCAGAAACCGGACAAATGGATCGATTGGAACCAAGTGATAACTCACTTAAAACTAGCGTGCACGGAAGAAGAAACCAACTGAGCGAGTGAAAAGGAGCCCGAAATCTTGTTTTGTGTATAAAGGGAGGAGGCGATTTAAGCATCAGTATGTAAATGTTTATTTTCAAGAACAACTGTTGACTCTGCAACTGGACTGGGAGTCACCCACTCTAGATTTTCAATTCTTTTTCTACTTCTACCCCTCCCTGTTTCTCCCTTCTTTCCCTCACGGGCCTACCCCCCCCCCCGACTCCCTCTCCCCTACCCACAACCTTACCTGCCCTCCCCATCTATCCACCCCATATCATTCCTACCCAGACGTTTCACCCCACTTTTAAGTTCTGTATTGAAAAACGCCCATAAAGAAATTCAAATATGATCGTAAGAAATTCTTAAGTATTAATTAATTAATTATTGTACTACTCACTTCTCCCTGTCTTCTCCCCCTCATTTCCTTCCCGCCTTCATTCAGCTTCTTCTTTTTCCGCATTTCTATAAGGAACTGAAAGTGACGCTGCTGCTAGGTAGGCTAGGCAATGCATTCTGGAAAGTGTAGTCCTCCAGGCTCCCCCCCCCCCTCCTTCTCTTCCCCGTTGCTCTGCTGCCATGCATGCCCCATCGCAGGGGCCTGCTTCACACACACCTTGTGGCGCGCACACGCTTCTCCTCCTCTCTCTCCAGGTTTCCCCCCTCCTTCTCTTCCCCGTTGCTCTGCTGCCATGCATGCCCCATCGCAGGGGCCTGCTTCACACACACACACGCACGCACGCGCTTCTCCTCCTCTCTCTCCAGGCTTCCCCCCCCTCCTTCTCTTCCCCGTTGCTCTGCTGCCATGCATGCCCCATCGCAGGGGCCTGCTTTACACACACACACACACGCGCGCGCTTCTCCTCCTCTCTCTCCCTGCGCTCTCTCAGATGCTTCTCTTCCCCATTGCTCTGCCTTGTCCCATCGCAGGGGCCAGCTTCAGCCCTCCAGGTACGTGTTTTGGACTTCAACTCCCACCATTCCTCACAGCCTCAGGCCTCTTCCTTTTCCTCTCAGCCTGGGCAAACTTGGGCCCTCGCTCCCTCAGGATCGGGGTGAGAGAGAGGCAGCGAGGAGAGGGGGGGGGCTCCTCCTCCTTTTCTTTTGCTGCTTCCAAGAATAGAAAACCCCCTCCCTCCCTTCCTTCCTCCTTCCCTCCCTCCTTCCTATTTGGAGAGTCCCATCTAGAATTCAGTGTGGTTTATTCAAGTTTTGGCCTACAACTCCCAGAAATCCCAGCCAATTTACCAGCTGTTAGGATTTCTGGGAGTTGTAGGCAAAAACATCTGAATGCACATGCTCTGGCATACGAATTACTAACAAATTTAGTTTTTACTTAAGTTACATTTCCGAAATTTTTGGGAAAATTTTTGTAAGTCTTTCTTTTACTAATAAAAAAAAATCCCCCCCCCCCCCATTTGATTTAAGAATCGCCATTTTAGGATTCTAAACCATGCCTGATAAATACATTTAAAAACATATTAACTATATGTATTACTGTGTTAGAGTGTCATTTTGTGTCATTTTGCTTGGTGGTGTGCCCCAGGATTTTGCAAATGTAAAAAGTGTGCCGCAGCTTGAAAAAGGTTGGGAAAAACACGCGCAGGCACAATCCTTCGCCTCCCCTTGGTCCTCTTTGGTGTCGTCTTTTGCCCCTTCCGCTTTCCCGGGAACGAGCTCTCCAACTTGACTTAATTAAACCAAACTTCTGTTTGAAAAAGAAGAAGACAAAGATGCAAACATGCTAGCTTTTAATTAAATAATAATCTAGTGGAATGCCTTGAAGAAGATAACAACCTGTGTTCAAAGCAGCTCCTTCCCGCTGGTTACAATGATCGAGACCTTCAAAGGCTCTTTTGCTACGTGCCTAAAGGCATTGTTTCTGGAGTGTGTGGTGGTCCTGCCTTCCAAATTCCTTCCTAGCGAAACTGAGATGTCTTCCTTTCACTTCAGGACCTTTCCAAGACAGACAGGCATTTCTGGTAAATGCCTTTGTACTGCCAGTATATTACTTACCTAAATATTTTAGTGCTGTCTTTTCAGCCAAGGCCCAGGAGGCATCATCTTAACAATGATCTTCAAAGGTGGAGACAAATGATCACCAAATTCTAAGGAGCAACACAGGCCCGGATTACCCATAAGGCCAACCTAGGCCATGGCCTAGGGGTGTAAGCCGGGGGCGCAGTTCACGGATCAAAAAAAGTTGAAACAAAAACGCAACGCGCTGCTGCCTGTGCACATGGAGATGACTCTCTCTCTCCCAGGGGAGGGCGCCATACCCTCCTCCCCCGCCCCTCGCAGCACTCTCCCCCCACCCTCCCCGAGAGAGAGAGAGAGAGAGAGAGAGAGAGAGAGTCATCATGCCGCACGTTGCAGTTTTGTTTGAATTTTTTTTTGGTCCTTGATCTGGTGCCCCCCCCCCCAGGCCTGCGCTCATAGGCCATGGCCTAGTGTGGACTTATGGGTAATCCAGGCCTGCTTAGGCTGCTAAATGATAGGCTTGTGCAGTTCAGGTAAACCTTGTTCCGTTTTGTGTCCGGGGGCCCCAATCTTTTTTTTTGTAAGCCGGCAAGCGCATGTTAAGGAGGCTTCTTACTTGTTTGTACTCTAGAGCAGTGTTTCTCAACCAGTGTGCCGTGGCACACTAGTGTGCCGTGAGTGATCGTCAGGTGTGCCGTGGGAAATTGGCACTCCCCCCCTAGCAGCCCCCTCACAGGTTTCAAGAAACAAATTGAGCCTCTCCGCTTGGAAATTTTGTATTATTATTTTACTGGATTTTTTGAGAGTTACCTCCCCCCCCAAAGGAACTGTTTATAACAGCTTCATGACATCCATAGTTAACTGGAAGCAAGTTTCACTCAGGGTGAAATTTCTCAAAGGTCTGGTTAACAAGCTCTATGAGGAGTGGCTTGAAGAGCTGGGCATGTTTAGCCTGAATAAGTGAAGGCTGAGAGAATATATGATAGTATAAGTATGTGAGAGGAAGTCATACATATGTTGTGTTCATCAAAACAGGCCCAGGTTTCACACTGAGTGTATAAATACATTTAAAAACATATTAACTATATGTATTATGGTGTTAGAGTGACATTTTGTGTCATTTTGGTTGGTGGTGTGCCCCAGGATTTTGTAAATGTAAAAAGTGTACCGCGGCTCAAAAAAGGTTGAAAAACACTGCTCTAGAGGAGAGGCGCTTGGCTGCAGGCAGGTGCATGGGCTTTTTGGGCCTGCACGCCACGCACGCACACACTTTCCAAGGCAAGGGGCAAGTTCTCATTCTTACTCTAGGCACTCAGCTGCAGAGAGGCGCATGTGCTTTCTTGGCTTGCACGTCATACATGCACTCTCTTTCCAAGGCAAGGAGGCAACAGGGAAGTTCTCATTCTTACTCTAAAGGAGGTACTTGGCTGCAGGCAGGTACATGTGCTTTCGGGGCCTGCACACTACACACACACACACACACACACACACACTTTCCAAGGCAAGGAGGCATGGGATGCCACGTGCTCACAAAAAGCAGGTGAGAAGCTAGGATTGGCTTCTGCTTGCTTTCGTGTCGAGATAATTTTTGTTCGGGGGGGGGGCTTCCTGTTATGTGCTAACAAAAGTAATGAAAGAATGAATGAAAGAAAGGAAAATGGTTCTGTGCACAACTCCATTGCCAAGTGTTATATTTTCAAAATATCCACTGTTTTATGCCTAGATAATTCTGTGGGTCTTACTAATGTGTGGATTTCGTAGATAAAAAAAATATCAGGAACAGTGAAATAGATCCTTCTTGGAGAGGAAATTCTGGACTCTGCTGACATTATTTTTAATTCCTAAAGGTACCAGATTCCTTCTGATCTTGGATGCTAAGTATAAGCCCTGGTTAGTACTTGGACTGCCAAGAAGTCCCAGCTTCTGTTGACTTTATTTCAGAGACAGGAACTCACAAAACCACCTCCTTGCTTAAGAAACCCTTGGAAATGCATGGAGTTGTCATAAATCCACAGGCAGCTTGAAGGCATATAGCATTTCCAGTGCACTATGTATTTTAGAACAGGGCTGTCCAACTTCTACCGGCCCACGGGCCTGAATTCCGGTCACTGATGACCTTGGGGGCCATAGGGTCTGCCCCCGCCTCCGCCCCCACCCCTGACCGCCTATGAATTATGGGATGGGTGCATGCATACAGTCAAATATAATCTTTTACTGAGATAAAATGCAGGGTGGGCATTCAAAAGGGGCATCCATACAGTCAAATATAATCTTTTACTAACATTAAATGCAGGGTGGGCATTCAAAAGGGGCATCCATACAAATATAATCTTTTACTGAGATAAAAATGCAGGAATAAGATTTTATTAAATTATTTTAATTTAATATTAAATATATTTAATTCCATCCTCCCCTCTCCCCTTATTTTAATTTAATAATAAATATCTTTAATTCCATCCTCCCCTCTCCCCTTATTTTTATTTAATATTAAATATATTTAATTCCATCCTTATAATATAATTATATTGTTATTTTTATTTAATATTAAATATATTTAATTCCATCCTCCCCTATGAGTTATTTTATAATATAAATATGTATATACATTGATACAATATAATACTACAATGGTATTGTGATATTATAATTGTATATTTGTTTTACATGCTCGAACCTGGAAATAATGTTTTTTTAAAAAAAATTATTTATTTTATTTTTCAATTTTTATTTTTATTAAAACCGCCCCTGGGGCCAGAGGGAAGGGGCTGGGGGGCCGTATACGGCCCACGGGCCGCCAGTTGGACAGCCCTGTTTTAGAATATGTGAATCTCCATAAACCACTCCGAGCTTTCGGGGAGTGGCGGTATATAAGTCCGAACAATAAATAAATAAATAGATAGATAGATAGATAAATAAATAAATATAAATATTCTACATGTGAAAAAGATCTTGGGGACCTTGTGGACAACAAGTTAAACATGAGCCAACAAGAAAAAGTTGGCGAAAAAAAGAGGCGAAGGAGATAGAAATGCTTCGGGGTGAGAAGGGCGGGGTATAAATATCGTAAAATAAATAAGGAAGGATGGAGGGGGATTTACTCAGATTTATATGCTTTAATAACCATGCTCATGTTTCTAACAGAAACTGCTACAAGTTTAGTTCTTTCCCCCCCATTCAGTTCAAAATGAAAGTATGCCTGCATACTGTGATGCTCAAAAGTCTCCTTTAACGCCTGTCTTCTTTGCGTCACCTAGAATCGCAGCTGAGAGGAACTCAAAGCTTAAACCTGTCCCGTTCTCTATGGCTCCTGTTCTTGATGTCATGTTTTTTTTAATAAAAAAAATGATTGAAAGAAGCATTTGAGGGAAGGAGATTCAAGCTGCTTAAGAAAGCCATGTCCTTCGGTGGCATGTTCAGCTGCCGGCTTACCATGTTGTAATGCGTTATCCTGAATTTCCTAGCGTTGCGCTCATCGCGTTCTTGTTTTTCTCGTATTATTCTTTTGGGAAGGCATTGGGTATGCCGTTGCTGTTTTTTTTAGAATTGAATATTGCTAACATGCTCTTGCATATCTCCCATCTCAATTCAATTAC
The DNA here is from genome assembly GCA_030556195.1 of Anolis apletophallus. Classification (NCBI taxonomy): domain Eukaryota; kingdom Metazoa; phylum Chordata; class Lepidosauria; order Squamata; family Anolidae; genus Anolis; species Anolis apletophallus. The sequence goes on from JARBWK010000018.1 coordinate 8,784,211, forward strand.
TAGCCCCATTTAGAGTCGACCCATTAAAGCAGTCGGCTTTACGAAAGACATTGACTCGCCCTTCAGCAATTGATTTGGTTGCGTTGTTGCTAGCTGCGACTAGGAAATTGAATTTATTTATTATTTATTTATTTACAGCATTTCTACCCCGCTCTTCTCACCCCCGCAGGGGGACTCAGAGCGGCGAACAATGCCAACGATTCGATGCCGCAATAAATTACAATTACTCTCTCTCTCTCTCTCGGCATTACTTTGCGAACGAAGATTCGTAGGAAGGACTCTTCCCACGCTTTTTACAAGCGCGTTGATGACTAAAAAGGCCAAAGTGAGATTGTGTTCTTGCACCAACCCTATTTACAATCTTCTTCAGCATGATGCTCCAAAGGGCAACGGCAGACCTCGAAGAAGAAGACAGCAATATATATTTTTGTGAGGCACCCAGGGCCGGATTACCCATAAGGCCAACCTAGGCCATGGCCTAGGGGCACAAGCCGAGGGGAGCCGCAGATCACGGACCAAAAAAATTATAATGTTGAAACAAATGAAAACGCAACGCGTTTTTCCCACCCTCCCTCGCCCATAGATGTCTATGAGAGCGGGCCCTGTCCTGAAGACTACACTTCCCGTCGTGCACCTCTCTCCGCTTCTGCCTCACTCCCCGCAGGAGAAAGACTACGCCACCCGGCATGCCCCGCAGGGGCTGCAGTGGGGCTGGGCCAATGGGAGGCAGCGAGGGCAGAGCCAGGGGATGTGCCCGGGTGGCGGAGAGAGAGTGAGCAGACTTGCGGGGATGGTGGAGGGTGCCGAGAAGGGTCCGCCCTTCCAGCTGGGCAGGTAGGCATCGGGGTGCCGCGCGACGGTGACCGGGAAGGCCCCGCTGGAGACGGAGTCACTCCCTCAGGGAGCCTGCGTCACTTGCCTTATGTGGCCCCGCCCCCTCAGCGCCATCCCGTCCCCTCATTGGCCCTGCCAGGTGTCACTCTCCCATTTGAATTCCCGCCCTTGGGAAAGCGCTTCTGTGGTTGGCTCCCAGTTCCCTTGACTCCTCTTTGGGGGCGGTGCTTCTGTCTTAGCGTCCTGAGTTCGAGTCCCGCTTCGGGCAGAAAGCGTGACTGTGGAACTCCCTGCCACGGCATTGGGATGGCATTTTTTAAAATGGGCCCGAGCACGGCGCTGCTGCAGGTGGGTCTGGCCCAGGCGCCCCACGAGCCCTGTGGATACACCTGCGCTGATTGGCGCGGGTTGTTGTTGATTTATTTGGATATTACTGATCAACTGAGATGTATTGGGCTACCTGAGTGAATTGGAGGTAAGTTGTATGATACGATTTATTTTAGTGTGAGTCTGAGTCATGGGGGGGGGGGTAGAGATTGGCTTAAAGGGGGCATAATTCCAAAGTGTGGCCTAGGGTGCAAAAAGGTATTAATCCGGGCCTGGAGGCACCCCAAAAAATGGAAGAGACCCTCACCAAATGCTGGTACGCAAAACGGGTCAAGGTTTACCCCAAATGCACAACCCTGTGATCGATCCAATGTGAGCCTGTTTCTTGCTTCAAACAACTCTCTTGCTACCATTATCCGTTATTTTCTCCTTGCTGCACCGAACCATTACTAGCTTTTCAATCAGATCAACCCTCACCATAAGAATGTGTCTTATTGCTTCTCTTTGCCTTGAAATGACCTTCTGTGGTCTGTTTTCCAAGTCTATCTGTTTTCTTTTCCTTCCTTCCTTCCTTCCTTCCTTCCTTCCTTCCTTGCTTCCTTCCTTCCTTCCTTCCTTCCTTCCTTCTTCCCCGCTGTTGCTGTCTGGCTTTGAAATTGCATCCTGTGCCTTGCAGCGCATTCAACAAGTGGAGAAGTGCCAGATTGTAATAGTTAATTGAATCGAGGCACAAAACATCACGGAGCCGCTGCTCTGGTGACTCTCAGGCTCTCAGAGCCCTGCCAGAGGTGTGTATCCAGAGAACACTTTGGATATCAACAAAAATAAGATCCCGCTTTCCCCGGTAACAGGAGTAATAAATAGATTGAATCTTCTTATAGTGGGCCTGAAGCACAGCTTTTAATCCCAGAATACTCCTTTGGACAGAGAGATGCCACGGAAGAGGCATAGATTCTGCTATTCAATACACTGCTATTTCAATTTTCTTTTTGAGTTGGAAAAGGATGATTTTGAAAGCTATGGTGGAATATTTACTGTTGGGACGGAAAGAAAATGAGCGGGGGTCGTTGCCACCAATTTATGTGAGGAATCTTTTGCCACCAGTTTATGTGAAGATCTTTTTCATCAATCTAACTGTGGAGAACTGTGGCAGGGCAGGCTATCCCACCTATTTATGGGAAGCCTCCTTACTTTATAACCTTTGCCACCAGTGAGTAATTCTTGTCCAATTACTCACTTACCAATCGCTGCCACCAAGTTATGTGACCACCCGATGTTTCTAAAGCTTGCACCAAAAAGAGTTCACACAGAGAGATTTATGAATAAAGAACTTCAACTGTTTATTGGTTAGCAAGGTTCCAAGCGTGGAGGTTTCAAAGTACACAGAGCTTGGGTGGTTACAATATCTCCTTAGAGGCACAGGTCTTACGGTTACTAAGTTTCTAAACACAATGTTTGACTGTAGCTCTTCAAACACTGACTCAAAAATATTATAGATATTCTGCCCCGATAGGCTTTCTATCTATCTTCTAGGTTAGCTTTCCAGCCTAACCTACAAACAACGGTTCCTATAGGCTTTCTAAACCTAACTGCCTTTCTGCAGTATCAAAACACAGCCTTTTCTGTTTTCCTGAGAAAAGACAACAGCAGCTTCTCAAACTGCCACCAGCTAGTCTAACAGCTCCTGACTAACTGAAGAATTTCAAACCTGGACATTCTAAAGCTAGTGTTAGGCTCCACCTCCTGTTGCTATATCAACGGAACTTCTCAGAGGCTATGCACTGTAATATTCCCTGTTAACCCTTTGTGGTCCGTCTAACATTTAATCATCGAACACAATACAAATGTAATAATACAAACTACACATTTAACCATAACATAAAGATAAAATCCTCAATACACATAGTGACCTCATTACACAACCCCTTTCCAGAAAAAAAATTCCTCAGCGCCCCCTAGAAATTATTATTTTTTAATTTTAATAGCAATTAAACAGAAAGATATATGTATTAATGTTTCTACCTTTTTCATAAAATATAGTAAAGAAAGGTGTAAATTACAAAATTAAATTCTAGAAATAATCACAAATGTTTAGGGTAGTATGAGCAACGGCTGATGGGATTTGCAGTACCTTCAGCAAATTCAGCTCTAACTTCCACAGAACACTAAGATCCCCATAAATAACAGATCTGGATCAAACGATAACGCCTGCCTGGGGATCGTGCGCTTGCGACTGTGTCCCTGCGAGTTGGAATCCCCGGGCAGGCATTGCCGTGGAAACCGCAGCACGCGCCCCCTTCCTCTCGTCAACCTCGCCCATGGCACAGTCCTGTGTATCGGCCTCTTTCTTCAATGGGGACGTCCTTGCAAGTGCGCGACCCTGCAGGTGGCAAGCCTGGCTCACGCCACCGCCCCCTTACAGGGGTTCAGCACCCCCCAAATTCTTCTGAGCCTCCCAGCGCCCCCTTAGATCGCCCCACCACCCACCAGGGGGTGGTACCGCCCACTTTGGGAACCATTGGACTAGATCATGGGTTCGCAAACATTTTTCAGCTATGCAGCCGCTTTTGAAGCAAAAGTTTATCATGCAACCCCAATAAATGTTTATATATATTATATAATACTACTACTAATAATAACTTATATGTACCCTGCCACCATCTCCCCGGAGGTAACAAAGCACTACAACATGCCGCACATAAAATAAAACAATTACATAGACATAAAAGTGATGATAACATGAGATTATAGCCACAGACATACATATAATGTATCACATTGTATTGTATTGTATTAGATGGAGTAACGAAAGAATGGATGTAGTGAAGTAACAAAAGAATGGATGTAAGGAAGTAACGAAAGAATGGATGTAACGAAGTAACGAAAGAATTGATGTAACGAAGTAACAAAACAATGGATGTAAGGAAGTAACAAAAGAATGGATGTAACCAAGTAATGAAAGAATGGATGTAACGAAGTAATGAAAGAAAGGATGTAACAAAGTAAGGAAAGAAAGGATGTAACGAAGTAACAAAAGAATGGTTGTAACGAAGTAACAAAAGAATGGATGTAATGAAGTAACAAAACAATGGATGTAACGAATTAATGAAAGAAAGGATGTAACGAAGTAACGAAAGAAAGGATGTAAAAAGTTACGAAAGAAAGGATGTAACAAAGTAACGAAAGAATGGATGTAACGAAGTAACGAAAGAATGGATGTAACGAAGTAATGAAAGAATGGATGTAACGAAGTAACGAAAGAAAGGATGTAACGGTAATGAAAGAATGGATGTAACGAAAGCGAAAGAAAGGATGTAACGGTAATGAAAGAAAGGATGTAACGGTTACGAAGAAAGGATGTAACGGTTACTTAAATAATGGATGTAACGGCAACGAAAAGAAAGGATGTAACGGTAATGAAAGAATGGATGTAACGGTAACAAAAGAAAGGATGTAAACGAATGAAAGAAAGGAGGTAACGGGATTACGAAAGAAAGGATGTAACGGTTACGAAAGAAAGGATGTAACGGTAACGAAGAAAGGATGTAACGGCGTAATGAAAGAATGGATGTAACGGTAACGAAAAGAAAGGATGTAACGTAATGAAAGAATGGATGTAACGAAGTAACAAAAAAGAAAGGATGTAACGAAGTAATGAAAGAAAGGAGGTAACGAAGTTACGAAAGAAAGGATGTAACGAAGTTACGAAAGAAAGGATGTAACGAAGTAACGTAAGAAAGGATGTAACGAAGTAATGAAAGAATGGATGTAACGAAGTAACGAAAGAAAGGATGTAACGAAGTAATGAAAGAATGGATGTAACGAAGTAACAAAAGAAAGGATGTAACGAAGTAATGAAAGAAAGGAGGTAACGAAGTTACGAAAGAAAGGATGTAACGAAGTTACGAAAGAAAGGATGTAACGAAGTAACGTAAGAAAGGATGTAACGGTAATGAAAGAATGGATGTAACGGTAACGTAAGAAAATGGATGTAACGGTAATGAAAGAATGGATGTAACGGCAACGTAAGAAAGGATGTAACGAAGTAATGAAAGAAAGGATGTAACGAAGTTACGAAAGAATGGATGTAACGAAGTAACGAAAGAATGGATGTAATGAAGTAATGAAAGAATGGATGTAACGAAGTAACGAAAGAAAGGATGTAACGAAGTAATGAAAGAATGGATGTAACGGGTAACAAAAAGAATGTAACGTAACGGTGATGAAAGAAAGGATGTAACGGTTACGAAAAGAAAGGATGTAACGAAGTTACGAAATAATGGGTGTAACGAAGTTACGAAAGAAAGGATGTAACGAAGTAACGTAAGAAAGGATGTAACGAAGTAATGAAAGAATGGATGTAACGAAGTAACGAAAGAAAGGATGTAACGAAGTAATGAAAGAATGGATGTAACGAAGTAACGAAAGAAAGGATGTAACGAAGTAATGAAAGAAAGGATGTAACGAAGTTACGAAAGAAAGGATGTAACGAAGTAACGAAATAATGGGTGTAACAAAGTAACGAAAGAATGGATGTAACGAAGTAACGAAAGAAAGGATGTAATGAAGTAACGAAAGAAAGGATGTAACGAAGTTACGAAAGAAAGGATGTAACGAAGTTACGAAAGAAAGGGTGTAACGAAGTTACGAAAGAAAGGATGTAACAAAGGAAGGTGGTACCAAAATGCATTGTGTTCGTGCTTAAAATATCCTACAGTTTTCACCTGCACAGAACAGATACTGCTTTCCACTTGTCTTTGGAAGTTAATTTTTGTAGCTTGTTTTTGAAATAATTTTGAATGGAGCAAGAAAATGAAATTTCCCATTGCAAGTGAGGAATTGATTCCCAAACCCTGTGGTGATCGCAGTGGTTCCTCTTTTAACAATGTAATGAGGTTTGGCTTTATTCTTCATGCCGTGATACCTTCGGGGAGATGAAACAAGAGACGTCAGACTGAATGTGCCTCCTACCAAATCCTCTGATGAACTAGTCTCCGGACCCAGATCATCTAAAGCAGTGTTTCCCAACCAGTGTGCCGTGGCACACTAGTGTGCCCTGAGCGATCATCAGGTGTGCCGTGGGAAACGGGAGCCTCCAATCCCCTTTCGTCCCCTCCTGCTGAACACTTTTCCTTCTCCACTCGCGCTCCCTTCTTCCCAGCCTCGCTCTGCTTGCTTTGCCTCGCTTTGCTCACGCTGCTGCTTCTGCAGGAGGGGGGAGGGGGGAAGGCGTGACCCGTGCGGGTGCTACTGCGCAGACTCGCCCCACGTCTTCCTCCCTCCCCTCCACAATGCTCTCTAGATATAGGTGAACTACAACTCCAAAACTCAGGTCAATGCCCACCAATCTCTTATAATATTTTCTCTTGGTTATGGTAGTTCTGTGTGGGAAGTTTGATTCCATTCCATCATTGGTGGAGTTCACAATGCTCTTTGATTGTGGGTGAACTATAACTCCCAACTGATGAGCAGGACCTTCGTGCTTGTCTTTCTGCCATTCCTGCCAGGATATCTATGTTGTGTTCATCGAAACAGGCCCAGGTTTCACACTGAGTGTATAAATACATTTAAAAACATATTAACTCTATGTATTACTGTGTTAGAGTGTCATTTTGTGTCATTTTGGTTGGTGGCGTGCCCGAGGATTTGGTAAATGTAAAAAATGTGCCGCGGCTCAAAAAAGGTTGAAAAACACTGATCTAAAGATTCTTGTCCAGCTGATACTTCCAATTTTTCATTTCGGCTAACCAGTATATTTCCATGTAAACGTATTGTGTTTGTCAACAGAAATACCATATTTTTTGGCATAAAAGACTACTTTTTAACCCAACAAAATTTTCTCAAAAGTCAGGGGTTCGTCTTATCCGTGGGAATAGCCTTATACGCCGGAGTAGTCTTTTACGCGGGTGTGGTCTTATACGCTGGGAGTCGTCTTATAGAGCAGGTGCTGAATCTGTGGTTGCTGCATATGGTGGGAGGAGCTCAAAAATGGCAGTGGCTGCGTCCCTGCCGTATGCAATGACTGTATGAAAGCATTATGGGAGACGCAGTACAAGTACGGTAGAAGAAAATCCATTCATCGGGATTTGTGGACTTAATGCGGTCTCGATGGTGAGGTGAAGGGGCACCTGACCGGGAAGATGTAAGTGAAGGGCGGAGCAAGCTGCCGGCACCCGGGGCGCCTGGGAAATCGAAAAAAGAGATAGAGTGGCTCTGGGCCCAGAAAAACACACCACTTTTACGTGTCTGGCCCGCCCTTGTATCCTATTACCATACGTCCTCCTCTGCCTCTCAGATCTTGCTCCTGAAGACTGCAGTGAAGCGGTACAGGTGCACATGCGCGCGATCTGAGAGGCAGAGAAAGAGGTACAGTAATAGGGAAATTACTATATTGAAATCAAATCTGATGCTTTTTAATTTTTTATTCGGTGTGCATTGGAAGAGGGGTAGTCTTATACAGTGAGTATACCCCAAACTCTAACCAGTGTTTCCCAACCAATGTGCCGTGGCACACTAGTGTGCCGTGACACACTAGTGTGCCGTGAGCGATCATCAGGTGTGCCGTGGGAAATTGGAACCTCCAAGACCCTTTCTTCCCCCTCCTGCCAAACACTTTTTCTTCTCCACTCGGGCTCCCTTCTTCCCAGCCTCGCTCTGCTCGCTTTGCCTCGCTTTGCTCTGGGGCGAGTCTGCGCAGTAGCGCCCGCACAGGTCACGTCTTCCTTCCTACCCCCTCCCCTCCTGAACATGCTCATGCTGCCCCCTCGGATCAAAATGGCGGCAGAAGCGGCAGTGTAGAAGAAAAAGTAAGTGTTTGGCAGGAGGGGGAAGAAAGGGCGCGAAGGGGGAGGAAGAGGTCTCTGTCGAAAGCTGGCATGGGCAAACTTGGACCTTCCAGGTGTTTTGGACTCCAACTCCCACCATTCCTAGCTGCCTCAGGCCCTTTTCCTCTCCCCCCCCCCCCTCAGCCACTTAAGCAGGAAAGGGCCTCAGGCTGTTAGGAATGGTGTGAGATGAAGTCCAAAAAGCACCCAGAGGGCCGAAGTTTTCCCATGCCTGTTTGAGGGACCTTAAAGTGGTGAACTTCCTTCCAACATTGTGATTCTGGATAGAAAACAAACAACAACATAACATAACATTGTTTGAGTCCACAGTGCTCTCTGGGTGTAGGTGAACTACAACTTCCAAACTCAAGGTCAATTCCCAAACAAACCCTTTCAGTACTTTCTGTTGGTAATGAGAGTTCAATATGGCAATTTTGGTTCAATTCCATTGTTGCAAGAGTTCAGGATGCTCTTTGATTGTGTGTTTACTATATATCCCAGAAACTGTAACTCCCAAATGTCAAGGTCTATTTTCCCCAAACTCCATCTGTGTTCACATTTGGGCATATTGAGTATTCATGCCAAGGCTGGTCCTGATCCAACATTGTTTGAGTCCACAGTGCCCTCTGGATATAGGTGAACTACAACTCCAAAACCCAAGGTCAATGCCCACCAAACTCTTATAGTATTTTCTCTTGGTTATGGGAGTTCTGTGTGGGACATTTGTGTCTTTCTGCCATTCCTGCCAGGATATCTATGTGGTGTTCATCGAAACAGGTCCAGGTTTCACACTGAGTGTATAAATACATTTAAAAACATATTAACTATATGTATTACTGTGTTAGAGTGTCGTTTTGTGTCATTTTAGTTGGTGGTGTGCCCCAGGATTTTGTAAATGTAAAAAATGTGCCGCGGCTCAAAAAAGGTTGAAAAACACTGCTCTATATTTAAACTGTTGGGGGTCGTCTTATACGCTCAGTCATCTTATACGCTGGAAATTATGGTACATATTCGACATGTCTGCCTATTCGTTATGGGGATCTTATAGTCAACAGAATGGTGGCTGTAGCTTCTGTGTTTTTCAGGATTCCGAAGCAATCTTCAGAAACAGGTTTGCATGTTCCCATAGGACTTTGGGCATTAAATCATTGCCTGCATGCCGATTTGTCTAAGAGAGAGACTTAGTTAATCATAGGATAAATTTAGAAATCAATTATTATTAGCCAAAGTGGCTTTCCTCACTTTCATTAATGAGGAGGCCAAAGGGATTAATTAACGCTTTCCCCTCCACTTCTCATTCCCTAAACTCTCTAAACCACCTTCGACCGATTCCACCCACTGGACACAGAGGCTGTTGACAGGATTGTAACTGCAATGAGAACAACCACATGCTCCCTCGATCCGTGCCCCTCCTGGCTTGTGAAATCTTGCCTGTAGAAGTTGCGTGGCCCTCTGTTGAACATAAGTCAACAGCTCCCTTGAGCAAGTAGTTTTTCCGGAGGGTTTAAAAGAGGCAGTGGTTTCTCCACTGCTGAAAAAACCAGGGTTACAACCCTTCGGTCCCTCCCAATTACCATCCAGTTTCAAATTTGTCAATCTTTGGGCGCTTCTGGGGGCGGGGCTTCCCTTCCTCCTCCTCCGCGACGCACCCGGCTTCCTTGACTCAAAAAAGTCGGGTGCATGGCGAGGAGGAGGAGGAAGGAGAGGAAGGCTCACCCCCCGGGGGCGGGGCTCCCCTTCCTCCTCCTTGTCACGCGCCCGGCTTTTTTGACTCAAAAAAGCCAGGCGCGTGGCGAGGAGGAAGAGGAAGGCTCGCCCCCGGGGGTGGGGCTTCCCTTCCTCCTCCTCCGCAACGCGCCCGGCTTCCTTGACTCAGGTCCGGTCGACGGGGCAGGTGTCGAAACGTCCCGCCGGCAAGGTGGAGCAAGGTCAGGAACCAGACTTGCCTCGGCCAATACGGAGCGATGAGGATGCAGTCGGTCCCTGAGAGGTGAATCTTCTCGACGACCCGGAGGAGAAGCGGGAACGGCGGGAAGAGGTAGAGGAACCCGGTTGACCAGTCGAGAAGGAGTGCGTCCCCGAGGCAACCCAGGCAAGCATCCAGGGCAAGCGAAGCAGCTGGTTGTTTTCCGGTGACGCGAAGAGATCTGCGTCTGGAAAACCCCACTCCTGGAAGACACGATGCAGCTCCTCTGGATGAAGCATCCACTCATGGGACGACCAGCGGGTCCTGCTGAGTGAGTCCGCCCTTGTGTTCTCAGTCCCGGGGAGATGGATGGCTCTGGGTACCACTCGATGTAGCACGCACCATTCCCACATCGTTTGGGCGAGGGATAGGAGTTTTCTGGAACCCGTTCCGCCCTGCTTGTTGACGTAGTACATGGCCACTATGTTGTCCGTCTTGACCAGTAGTACGTTTCCCGTAACTAGGGGAGCAAAGGCTCGAAGAGTCTTGAAGATAGCCAAGAGCTCGAGGTAGTTTATGTGATGTAACCTCTCCACTGTCGACCATTGGTCGTTGATCGACAGGTCCCCTGTGTGGCCTCCCCAGGCAAGTAGCGACGCATCCATCGTTATTGTGATGGATGGGGGTGTTGCATGGAAGGGGACTCCGACGCAAACGTTGTTCCTGGATGTCCACCACAGGAGAGAGTCCTTGACGTTCTCCGGGAGGGAGAGTCTCTTTGAATGATGTTCCCCGACCGGATTGAAGTGGTCAAGGAACCAGCGTTGAAGGGGTCTGAAGCGGAGTCTTGCCAGCGGCGTGACCGCTACCGTCGACGCCATATGACCCAGGGCGACCTGGATCTGCTTCGCCGTGATGGATGGCGCCCTGCAACTGATGACCTCCTGTCGAAGCGCCTGGAATCTGACGTCGGGCAGATAAGCGAGCTGATCGATGGAGTCAAACATCGTCCCGATAAACTTGATCGTAGTCGACGGGACAACCTGTGACTTCTCTTTGTTGAGGTGGAGGCCTAACGAGGAGAGTAGTTGAAGTGTCGTGGAGATTTGCTCCTGTAGGGAGACATTGAGGAGGAGGAGGAAGGAAGAGAAGGCTCACCCCCGGGGGGCGCGGAGGAAGAAGGAGGTGCGCGGAGCTGCGAGGAGGAGGTGGTGGGGGGTGTGCGGTAGAGTTTGGTTTGGGGGCGTAATTCCAAAGTGTGGCCTTGGGCGCCAAAATTGGTTAATCCGGGCCTGCCAATGGGTGCCAGTTAACTGAGAATCTACTGTACAAACTTATACAATAACTAGCTGTACCCGGCACGCGTTGCTGTGCCCTATTTAGGAAATGCAAGAAAGTCTGAGTATGTAAGGGTTGGAATTGTTGTTAGTTATGGTGTTGTTGGGGCCATGGCTGTGTCGTTGTGGGTTGTTCTGGTGGGTGGGATGTTGAAGTCCTGTGGAGTTGTTGGTGTGTGGTGTTGCTGGCGTTCTGCATAGCTTGTGGATATACAATGTTTTTTGTCTTTCCGTCTGCTGTGTTGATGTAGAGGTTGATGCTTGTGTGGGTGGGGTACTTTGGAAGTGAGTGGAGGTACTTGAAATCCCATTATCCATGGTGTGTCCTCCTCTGAACTGCAGTCGGATGGAGTGTGGGTCATGGGGGGCATTGTGTGCCAAGTTTGGTCTTTATCGGTCTTGGTTCTGGGCCACAGTGGTCTGTGGAGAATGATGGGTTTTGAAGTAGTACAAATCCCATTATCCATGGAGGTACTTCAAGTCCCATAATCCATGGTCCACCCTCCTCCAAACTGTAGTAGAATGTAGTGTGGGTCATAGGGGCTCTGTGTGCCAGGTAGGTTACTGTAAATTCAGGCCATACACAATGTCCCATGAGCTGAGGCCTAGTCAGGAACAGCAAGTTAATGAAGCCTTACTGTCAATTCAGGCCATACACAATGTCCAATGAGCTGAGGCGTAGTCGGGAGAATCAAGTTAATGAAGACTTACTGTCAATTCAGAGCGTAAACAGCATTCCATTAAGTGAGGCCTAGTCAGGGAAATTAAGTTAATGAAGCCTTACTGTCAATTTTGGGCGTGGTCTGTGATTTGTAGGGGTGTAAATTTTCTGTGGGAAGTGAATTGGGTGTTTGTGTTTGTGTCTCAGCCCTTTGCCTTATCCTCCTCTGACAGTTTATTATGGGTCGGAATGTTCATGTTGGCTGGCCAGTACAGCAGTTATGCAAATCCGCCCTTATTGGCAGCCAATCATGTTGTCAGAATGTAGAGGCTGGGAGAGTTGTTGGCAGCCCCGAAGGATGCTGGGAAATGTAGTTTTTACTCGTTGTTTTGGGGGCCTTTAGGTTTTGGGGGGGGAAAGTTTCTTTGCTACAAACCTAACTTGCTTGAGGCCTATTTCTGTTGGCAAGTTTGGTGTTTATGCGTTGTAAGGTTTCTCTGTTTGGGACAGTCGTTCCATGACGGGAACCCCTTTATATAATAGATTAATTCAGGTGGCTCAAAAGTAACTCATTTCTATGAAAGGAGCAAAGGCTAATTCATCCAATCGCTATTCAAACAACTGGAATTCAAAGGCGCATTACCTCTAAAGATGGAAGTTTTGCTGAACCATCACAGCAAACAGGCCTACCTTACATTAAAGGGGGTACATTAAATGCCAATTTCTAGTAGATCTTCTTGTGCAAGGCATAATTTTGCTCTTGGCTCTCCATCTGTATAATGCAAAGCCACAGAGAGTGTTTCCCCCCTAAATAAGGCCCTAAAAGGATAGCGAAGACAAAGTAGACGGAGTCTCGTATAAGCAAACAGCCAGCCTGCTTGGTATTCCTTGCTTTTCTCAGCATGCACAATAGAAAGAGCTTAAGGAATCCGTGCCAATGGGCTGGTAGAAAGCGCATTCAAAGCCTCTTTGGCTGCAATGCTTAATGGAGATTTACAACAAAAACCATATGCAAAAACAATAATGCTGTTAGCAGCTGAAAGACCTCACTCTTAGTCTTCCGCTTATCACAGCTCGCGAGCACCGCCGAAGAAGGCAAGAGGTAAGCCTCCGAGAGCCAAAACAATGGCATTCACTTGGCTTCTAACCTGCTCGCATTGGAATTCGGGAATACAAAGGAAGCCCAGTCGCAAAGCTATTTCCAAAGCTTCTTTTGTCCGTGTGGATCGGCCCAGCCATTGTATGCAGAGTGATGAAGACCCTTCCTTTGTGACGCTGCCAATAAATGATCTCCTCACCGTTACATTGAGCAAAACAGTCCTTTTTTCGTTTTCTTTTTTAGAAAAGGGAACACATTTATGTCCCACTGCACACTCCATCAACACTATATTAAAGGCATTTCACCAACTAATGTGAAAAGAGAGAGTCAACAATTTGAGCTGCTAGGTTTTTCTCAGATTTTACGCACTGGAGGATGACTGCCATCCGCACAACAGACTCATTGAATGAACTTCTGTTTGAAACGCGGCTCGTTTGCTCCACTTTTCATTATTTTATAAAGGTCCAAATAGAATAATAGAATAACACCTATATGATGGAGCATGCTTGCTCCAACAGTGTTTAACATTTACACAAATGACCAGCTACTGCTAGAAGGAACAGAGAGTTTCATCTATGCTGATGATTGTGCCATCACCACCCAAACGGGGAGCTTTGAAATGGTTGAACAAAAGCTCTCCAAAGCTTTAGGTGCTCTTACTGCCTATTATGGAACGCTTTACCAGTTGAAGTTCGATCAATTAGAAAACGGACTGTAAGGACTCACCCATTCTGAGCAGGCCGAAGCCTGTGTGGCAGTTTGGCTCCCTGGCTAGAATAGCTGGCATCCATCTTCGGAAGGGAGTTCCACACAACAGCCATTAGGAGAAGGTAGTGCCAGAGACAGGGGGCGTGGCTTTAGAGTTTCTCTGGCTAGTTACAAAGTCTCCCAGGAGATTGGCTGAGAGCCAAGGGGGAGGAGGAAAACTGTCTAGGAGGGAGAAATCCTGACAGGAAAGTTTAGTCTTGAGCGAGGTTTTGGAGCAGAAACATCCAAGCCTCATCTGGTGGTCTGATACAGTCTATTTCTATAGTGACACATCCAGAGAGTTTGGGGTGACGCTTATAGTTTAGAGCCAGTAGGGCTGACTTGGAATAGTCAGACAAAATACCTTGCAGTCTCTGGGTTAGAGAGGCAGGTGGGCTCTGGGACTGGGGAGTTAGCAGTAGTTAGCTAACCCCGTCAGACAAGACTCAGGGGACTTTTAGTGTAGAAAAGTACCTGGTTGGAAACAACTGTTCGCCGCTAGTTTTAGTATTAGGGTGACAGTAATATTCTTAGTCAAGTTTTAGCACTGACTGGAATTGTTGAAGATCTAAGCTTTAGGAAAACCTCTTATGTAACCATACGCTCCAGCACATTTTGTTATCCAGCAAACCATCACGCATTTGAACAATTTATCTGTAACCATACGCTCGCTGCCTCAGTAGAAGTAAACCATCAAGATCTGTGCCTTATTGAAAAGCCTGCTTAAGTTAATAAATTCTTTCCTGTTCTTTTTGAAGAAAGTCTCCATCGTACTTCTTCCTCTCCTTAGAATCCTCTCAGTTAAATATTTCTTTAGGAGCCTAGCTGGTGATCATATTTAATTTTATAAAATCCTAATAGCATTAGGTTGGTGGCGGCAAATTTTGTTAATTAGGGTGGACCAAGTTATTATAATTGGACCTAGGTCATTACAATTGGTGTCAGGTCCTTACATTGGTGGCAGCTGTGGGATTTCACCAAAGCCCTACCCTGCCACAGTGACCCGACGTCTCCTGGGTCTTCACACTGACCCTTTCCGGAGGGCTTGTAAGACTACTGTTTTCCGGCAAACATTCAATCTTATTGGCCCCTCCTAAATCTCATAGAAACTTGGTTTTTTATATGTATTGCTTTTTAATGTATATGCTTTTAGATTTTGTGAACCGCCCCGAGCCTACGGGGAGGAGTGGTATAGAAACCGAAATCTTCTATCTATATATATAATAAAAGGGAATGTTTGTATGTTTGTATGTGCCAGCGTTCTGATTGGCTCCCGGCCTCTACATTCTGACAACATGATTGGTTGCCAGTGAGGGAGTATTTGCATAACGCCTCTAATTGACCAGCCAACACAAATATTCCGACACTCTAAACTGCCATTACCTCATGTTGTGTAGACCTCTAACCATAACATTATTTTCATTGCTACTTCATAACTGTATTTGGGGGGGAGGGGGTGATTTTGTCATTTGGAAGTTGCAGTTGCTGGGATTTATAGTTCACCTAAAATCAAAGGGCATTCTGAACTCACCAACAATGGAATTGAACCAAACTTGGAACACAAAACTCCCATGACCAACAGCAAATACTGGAAGGGTTTGTTGGGCACTGAGCTTGAGTTTGGGAGTTGTAGTTCACCTACATCCAGAGAGCACTATAGACTCAACAATTATGGATCTGGATCACACTTGACACGAATCCTCAATATACCCAAATGTGAACACTGGTGGAGTTTGGGGAAAATAAATCTTGACATTTGGGAGTTGTAGTTGCTGGGATTTATAGTTCTACTACAAAGAGCCTCTTGCACCCTACCAATGATAGAATTGGGTCAAACATCGGACACAGAACCCTCAAGAATGCCTTGAAGGAACTAGCTGGTGTGAGCCTCCATCCCACCTCACACACTCTCCCTCACCCACTCATGCTGCCATGCGCCAAGCATGCCTGCTCTCCCCTCCTTGCTTGGAGCCTCAGAATCAGCCCTCCCCTTGGCTGGGAGGCCTGCCAATCACAGCAGAGGAGAGGTTTAGGTGGGAGAATTCGCAGTCTGTTTCCAAAAAGAAAGAGAAGGAGAAACAAAGAGATCTACAACCTTCTCTGCCAAAGGGCTTCCTAAGACCATCAGAAATACATGTTTTCTGATGGTCTTTGGCGACGCCTCTGAAACCCTCTCACAACCCTCCTGGGGGTCCTGATCCCCAGGTTGAGAAACACTGATCTAAACACACAGCTGACTGGCACAACCTAGGAATCACAACCAGATACAGTGAAGACATCTGCCCTTAAGCTTTGCTACTTACTTTGTTGCAAGGACTTCTCACAAAGTTTTTCTGACTGCCTAATTAATCTATTCTTCACTCCCTTCATGCTGTGGCCTAATCTAATATCACAGGCAAACTCCTCGTCTGCTGAAGGTTGATTCCCAAGAAAAATGGAATCACAAACACCCTCTATCTCATCTGCAACTGCTGGCACTTCTCTCTTATTTAAGGCCTGCAATTCAACTTGTGATTCAGCCTGATCACATACCTGGAACCCCAGGTTTTGAAGGTGACCAGGGGGGGCTTTTTCACAATTAAAACTTGTGATTCAGCGTGATCACATACCTGGAACCCCAGGTTTTGGAGGTGACCAGGGGGGCTTTTTCACAATTAAAACTTGTGCTCCAGTTGTGCCCATATCTTAGAAAGTCAGACTTGGCCACGGTGAGCCACACTCTTGCTACATCCCAAATAGACTACTGCAATGCACTCTACGTGGGGTTGCCTTTGAAGACTGTTTGGAAAATTCAAGTGGTCCAACAGGCATCAGTCAAATTCCTCATTGGGGCAGCGTACAGGGAGCACACAACCCTCCTGTAATGTCAGCTCCACTGGCTGCCAGTCTGCTACCGAGCACAATTCAAAGTGCTGGCTTTAGCCTATAAAGCCCTAAACCGTTCCTGTCCAGATCACCTGTCCAAAAGTTTCTCCCTCTATGAACCACCTTGGAGGTTAAGATTGTCCAGAGAGGCACTGCTCTCAGTCCCACCTCCTTCAAAGGCACGATTGGTGGGGATGAGAGACTGGGCCTTCTCAGTGGTGGCCTCTTGGCTATGGAACTCCCTCCCAAGTGAAACCAGATCAGCTCTCTCCCTTCTGGCCTTCAGAAAGAAAGTAAACACACTCCTATGCGACCAAGCCTTCAGATAGTAATGTAGTGCAGTAAATGGATGCGGAATATGTGCAGTGACATCTGGAATGGCTCCGGACTACAATCTGGGATTGTGTTGTTTTAATAATAATTAGTTTAATGCGTATACATTCTAATTTAATGTTTTTTTTATTTATTTATTTATTTATTTATTTATTTATTTATTTATTTACGGCATTTATATGCCACCTTTCTCACCCGAAGGAGACTCAGAGCGGCTTACACGTAAAATGTAAATACAATATATTATATTATTTCCATAGCACAATATTAATATTATATATTACATTGTATTATACTGCAATATTTTTAGTAATATTACATGTAATATATATATATATATATATATATATATATATATATATATTTACATGTTTATTTCAATTAGCTTTCTGTTTTATGTGGCATTGAATGGTTGACTACTTGTAAGCCCGCTCGGAGTTTCCCTTCGGGTGAGCAGGGCGGATATAAATCTGGTAAATAAATCATAAATAAATCATAAATAATATACATTGTATGGTATAATGTAGTTTATGATACTATACTGTTCCTCTTAGTGTACCATAAACTCTGTATTGACTTGATATTAATATTGAAACGCAGCAATGAAAAGCAAATTAAGACAAATAAAGGCAAACAACATAATGCAAAACCAGCTCTGCAGTATTATAAAAACAGATTTCTGAATGCAGTGTGCACTTTTAGCTAAATGCAGTCAATAAACTTTTGTCGGTTGCTTGAGTTCCACTTAAATGCACGTCTAAAGTTTATATAAAACCCTCTCTCGGCATTACTTCGCGAATGAAGATTCTTAGTAAGAACTCATCCCACGCTTTTTACAAGCGCGTTGATGACTAAAAAGGCCAATCTGAGATAGGCAAGTTCGGTTGCAGAAAGCACAGCAGAAAGTCTCCTTGGGTGATGTTGTTTCCAAGTTGCGGTTCTTTCTGCGTTGTCGTTTCTCTTTGAGACCCGTTCGGCGTGTCTTCTTGAAAGAGGCCGCAGCATTGTGGATAGTGCGTTTCCATGCCTCCTGATGTGAGGCCTGGGGGGACCATTGTTGGTGATCAATCTGGCCGAGCCTGAGATGTTGTTTCAGTGAGTCCTTATATCTCTTTTTGGGGGTGTCTCTCTTACGCTGACCAGTGGCGAGTTCACCATAGAGTAGTATCTTTGGGAGGCGGTGGTCCTCCATCCTAGAGATGTGCCCTGCCTAGCGCAGCTGTGTTCTCAATAGCATGGCCTCAATGCTGGTGATCCCTACTTGCTCAAGGACAGCAACATTAGTCACATAGTCCAGTGTATATTTAGGATTGTGCTAAGACAGCGCTGATGAAAGCGTTCAAGGAGTCGTAGGTGTTGACGATAGATGACCCATGTTTCAGACCCATGTAGGAGAATAGACAGTACGATAGCTCTGTACACACTGATTTTGGTGCTTTGCCTCAGGTGCTTGTTGCTTCTGACTCCTTTGTGAAGTCTTCCAAATGCACTCTATGCCATTGCTAATCTGTGATCTATCTCTTTGTCAATCTTGGCATCTGAAGAGATGATGCTTCCCAGGTAGGTGAACTGCTGGACAGACTTAAGCACAGATTTGCCTATGCTGACGTGGGGATGATGGTGTTCTTCCTGTGGTGCGGGCTGGTAGAGGACTTCCCTTTTCTTCAGGCTGACTTCCAGCCCAAACAGGCCTGCAGCTGCTGCAAAGCAGGATGTTAGGTGCTGCAGAGCTGCTTCTGAATGGGCGACAAGGGCATTTATAATTTACAATATTTATATTCCGCCTGTCTCACCCTAAAGGTTTCCCCTGACATTAAGTCTAGTTGTGTCCGATCCTGGGGTTTGGTGCTCATCTTCATTTCTGAGCTGAAGAGCCGGTGTTGTCCATAGACACCTCCAAGGTCATGTGGCCTGCATGACAGCATGGAGCGCCGTTACCTTCCCGCAGAAGCGGTACCTATTGATCTACTCACATTTGCATGTTTTCGAATTGCTTGGTTGGCAGAAGCTAGAGGCTAACAGCAGGAGTTCACCCCACTGCCTGCTGCTGCAAAGCAGGATGTCAGGCGCTGCAGGGCTGCTTCTGAATGGGCGACAAGGGCAGCATCGTCAGCAAAAAGCAGCACATGGACTAGATAGTTTAGAGTCTTAGTGCGAGCCTTCAGACGGCTTAAGTTGAACAAGCTACCATCAGTACGATAGCGTATATATATGCCGTCTTCTTCTTTGGAGCCCTTTGGAGCATCACGCTGAAGAAGATTGTAAATAGGGTTGGTGCAAGAACACAACCTTGTTTCACTCCATCAGTTATAAAAACCATATATATCTCTATATCCACAGCAACATGAAATATATAGGCTAAGTCAGTGTTTCCCAACCAGTGTGCCGTGGCACACTAGTGTGCCGTGAGTAATCATCAGGTGTGTTGTGGGAAATTGGAACCTCCAATACCATTTCTTCCTCCTCCTGCTGAACTCTTTTCCTTCTCCACTCGGGCTTCCTTCTTCCCAGCCTCGCTCTGCTTGCTTTGCCTTGCTTTGCTCACGCTGCCGCTTCTGCGGGAGGGGGGAGGGAGGAAGACGTGACCCGTGCGGGCGCTACTGCGCAGACTCGCCCCACATCTTCCTCCCTCCCCTCCACAGTGCTCTCTGGATATAGGTGAACTACAACTCCAAAACTCAAGGTCAATGCCCATCAAACTCTTATAGTATTTTCTCTTGGTTATGGTAGTTCTGTGTGGGAAGTTTGATTCCATTCCATCATTGGTGGAGTTCAGAATGCTCTTTGATTGCGGGTGAACTATAACTCCCAGCTGTTGAGCAAGACCTTCCTGTGGGTTTTTCTGCCATTCCTACCAGTAGAGTTCAATGTGCCAAGTTTGGTTCAATTCCATTCTTGCAAGAGTTCAGGATACTCTTTAATTGTAGGTGAACTATAAATCCCAGAAACTACAACTCCCAAATGTCAAGGTCTGTTTTCCTCAAACTCCATCTGTGTTCACATTTGGGTGTATTGAGTATTCATACCAAGTTTGGTCCTGATCCAACATTGTTTGGGTCCACAGTGCTCTCTGGATATAGGTGAACTACAACTCCAAAACTCAAGGTCAATGCCCACCAAACTCTTAGAGTATTTTCTCTTGGTTATGGGAGTTCGGTGTGGGAAGTTTGTGTCTTTCTGCCATTCCTGCTAGGATAGCTATGTTGTGTTCATCGAAACAGGCACAGGTTTCACACTGAGTGTATAAATACATTTAAAAACGTATTAACTATATGTGTTACTGTGTTAGAGTGTCATTTTGTGTCATTTTGCTTGGTGGTGTGCCCCACGATTTTGTAAATGTAAAAAATGTGCTGCGGCTCAAAAAAGGTTGACAAACACTGGGCTAAGTGACATGTATAATAGTTCAGCTGTTTCAAATAGTAATACCTTCTTCCAATCACAAGATTTGCAAATATTCCTGTGAATTTAGGATTCTTTAGAGAGTTCATTTCGAGGATTATCTGTGACAAATCATAAAATGTTGCAAAGGGAGTTTTGCAGCTCCTCCCATTGTGTTTGCGACTGAGTGTATTCCCCTTATTTGTCATCCCCTGCCAAGCAGATGTGTTATTTATAAAGCCTCTTGGTGGCAAAGGCTCCCCTGAGCCTGTAACATCTGCGGCGATGAAAAGCACCCAGTTAAGTTGCCAAAGCTGCTTTTCATCTGCCAATTGAATGCTCCTGGCACATGGAATCTGGCATATGATGCATGCACACTACTAGGCTGAATATATAGTAAGTCATAGCTGCATTTGGAATGGGCTTGGGGGGAAATGGGTACAGATATAAGATCTGAAGTAAGGAAAGAATGGCCCATTGAGGAGGAAACAAGCTTGTTTCCTGCTACTCTACTCTACTCCAGTGTTTCCCAACCTTTTTTGAGCCGCGGCACACTTTTTACATTTGCAAAATCCTGGGGCACACCACCAACCAAAATGACACAAAATGACACTCTAACACAGTCATACATATAGTTAATACGTTTTTAAATATATTTATACACTCAGTGTGAAACCTGGACCTGTTTCGATGAACACAACATAGATATCCTGGCAGGAATGGCAGAAAGACACAAACTTCCCACACAGAACTCACATAACCAAGAGAAAATGCTATAAGAGTCAATGGTGGGCATTGACCTTGGGTTTTGGAGTTGTAGTTCACCTATATCCAGAGAGCACTGTGGACTCAAACAATGTTGGATCAGGACCAAACTTGGCATGTATACTCAATATGCCCAAATATGAACGCAGATGGAGTTCAGGGGAAATAGACCTTTACATTTGGGAGTTGTAGTTGCTGGGATTTATAGTTCCCCCCACAATCAAAGAGCATTCTGAACCCCACCAATGATAGAACTGGGCCAAACTTCCCACACAGAACCCCCAGTAGGCACGAGGAGGTCTCTACTTGGGGAAAGGGAGGCGGGCCTTCCCAATGCATGGAAAGGGAGAGACCAAGTAGACAACGAGTGGGGAGGGGGGGTTATCGAGGTAGGTTTCTTAGGGTTTTTATACTTCAACACACTAGACTCTCCCCCCTTTCCTTGAGGTTCCAATTTCCCAAGGCACACCTGATGATTGCTCACGGCACACTAGTGTGCCCCGGCACACTGGTTGGGAAACACTGCTCTACTCTACTAAATTTAACTGATTTCTGGAATGTTAAATTGCCTCTATGTCTGTCTATTTTTGTGGTATATCAATGGCATTGAATGTTTGCCTGTATACAAGCTTCCGCTTGGGGCACAGGACAGAGACCGTGCTGGTCTCGATCACAGACCAGCTGCGCTGCCAGTTGGACCTAGGTGGGTCAGCGCTGCTAGTATTATTGGACCTCTCGGCAGCATTTGACACAGTTGACCATTCACTATTGATCCACCGTTTAGCCATGATGGGAGTTAGGGGGTCCGCCCTTAAATGGGTGGCCCCCTTTCTCCAAGATCGGGGGCAATGGGTGGAGAGGGGAGGGATGGCCTCGGAAAGGGTCCCTCTTAATTGTGGGGTTCCCCATGGGGCTATCCCCTCTCCTCTATTATTTAACATCTACATGCGTCCACTGGCCCAACTGGTGCATAGCTTTGGTCTGCAGTGTCATCCGAAGGTGTGTGAGATATGATGTCATGGGAAAGTTTGCAGCTTTTTAAAGTGGTTCCTGCTGGTACAATCGTTGTGAGAGCAATGCTGCATTCAGGTAAAGAGCTCTCACTTTTTGAGCCTGTGTTCTTGGAATTCATGTATTCAAGTTTCTAAGCTGTTCTTACTTGCCGTTCCTGTGTGGTATAGTTTCATGTTGGAGTCAGGTTACCTTGTCTTTGGATACCTCTGTGGATTGACTTTGGAGACTTTCTTTGAATTGATTTTTGGACTTTGAATTGATCTTTATTTCCGTCAGTGCTAGTGACTGGGTGGCTATGGGCCAGCAGGTTGAAGGTGAACCCATCGAAGACGGAGGTCCTATGGCTGGGTCGCCCTGGGGGGAGGGGGGAGCTCCAGCTGCCAATAATGGATGGCGAGGTGGTTAGCTCGTCGGCCCTGGTTAAAAGCCTGGGGGTCCGACTGGACCCTCTGCTGACAATGGAGGCTCAAGTCCCCACCATGAGCAGAGCGGCGTTTTTCCATCTGCGCCAGGCTAGGTGGCTGGCGCCCTACCTTTCAGGTGGCTACCTAGCCACGGTAATCCAGGCAACGGTCATCTCGAGACTGGACTACTGTAACGCCCTTTACATTGGCCTTCCTTTGTCGGTAATCCGGAAACTTAAGCTGATGCAAAACGCTGCGGCTCAACTACTGGCTGGTGCGGCACTATCATGTCACATTACCCCAGTCCTACAGCGTTTGCACTGGCTTCCCATCGAGTACCGGATTGTCTTCAAAGTGCTGGTACTAACTTTTAAGGCCTTGCATGGTCTGGGGCCAGTGTATTTGAAGGACCGCCTCTCCCTGCACATTCCCCAGAGACCACTACAGTCCATGGATCGAAACCTATTGGAGGTTCCATCACTTAAGATATGCCACCTGTCATCGACGCAGCAGCGTGTTTTCTCTGTAGTAGCACCTACCCTTTAGAACGCCCTCCCAGACGAGGCTCGAGCAATAACTGATCAGCAAGCCTTCCGGAGGGCCTGCAAGACCAATCTCTTTAGACAGGCGTTTAACCTTTAAGGCTGTCAAATTCCACTTTGCCTCAATCTGTTTTATTATGTTTTTAATTATGTTGATTATGTTGTTCGCTGATGTAAACCATCCCGAGCCTCCTTGGGAAGGGTGCTATATAAATCGAAACAATAAATAAATAAAATATGTGCATTGTGATCCGCCCTGAGTCCCCTGCGGGGTGAGAAGGGCGGAATATAAATGACGTAAATAAATCTATTATATAAAGGAGGTCTCGTCGTCGAACGACTGACAGAGCCACCTTCCAAGGCAGAGCCACCAAACTTGCCAACACAAATAGGCCTCAGGCAAGGAAGGTTTTTAGCAAAGAAACTTTCCCCCAAAAAACCTAGAAGGCCCCCAAAACAACGATACAAAAAAACCTACATTTCCCAGCATCCTCTGCGGCAGCCAGCGAAACCCATTGGCCAACATCAGTTACCATAGTAACAGTGGGCAAAGCCACTTAGAATGCTGAGTGATTTCAGTTGAGGGTTAAACTGCCACGGTCAAGATCTAGGAGGGAGACAAATAGGGCACCAGGGACACAGGCACCACTGACAAACACATACCCCCAGAATAACACAAAAGTAATACCTACACACAACACAATACGCACATAACACAACCTTGCGTCTACTGCTCAACCCATTTGTATGCCATTCCTTCCACACAGGCATAAGCTGACCCAAAAGACAAGCCATGCCTTCTAAAAAGATCAGCATCGGACGACACACTCACAATGCTACATACATCACACAAAAAAGGGCAGAACAAACGCCAGAACAGAAAGACACTGCACTACACTAGCTTTCGCCATCACCATAAACAAGGCTCAAGGACAAACACTACAAATCTGTGGCATAGACCTTGACACAGAATGGTTCTCCCACGGACAACTCTACGTAGCGTGCTCCAGAGTTGGGAAACCACAGAACCTCTACATCAACACAGCAGACGGAAAGACAAAAAACATTGTATATCCACAAGCTCTGCAGAACGCCAGCAACACCACACACCGACAACTCCACAGGACTTCAACATCCCACCCACCAGAACAACCCACAACGACACAGCCATGACCCCACCAAGACCATAAGTAACATCAATTCCAACCCTTACATACTCAGACTTTCTCGCATCTCCTAAATAGGGCACAGCAACGCGTGCCGGGTAGAGTTGCCATATGCATAAGGGACAGGTACCTAAAAATAGGAAATTTTTCACAAAAATATGGGACACTTCATAAAAACTTGAAAACCACTTGATGATTTTCAAGTTTTTAGGAAGTGTCCCTTATTTTTGTGAAAAAATCCCTATTTTTAGGTACCTGTCCCTTATTCATATGGCAACCCTAGTGCCGGGTACAGCTAGTAAATAACTAAATACTCTGGAGGCCAGGGCAAAATGGAGCAATGGATTTAAACTGCAGGAAAAGCGATGCCAGCTAAATATTCAGAAGAATTTCCTGATGCTTAGAACGAATTGACAGTGGAATATGCCTATGAGTCCATTTGAGTCTCCTTCGTTGGAGGTATATAAACAGAAGCTGGATGGCTGTTGTAGCCTGGTCAGATTGTGAGTGTTTAGATGGGGAGGAAGGGGATGCTGGGAGAAAATCAGAAGGCCCAGAGGAGAATGGAAGCATCCCAGAGAGAGTTGTTTTGGAATCTCCCCCCTGGCCATTACCAAGAGACTGTAGAAATCAAGATCCGTTCCCATGGGGACCTGCTAGAAGTTCAGACTGAGAGAAATGTGGGGGATTAACATTTGTCTAGGTCAAGGTGATGGGAGTTGTGGAGACAAGGCATGCAACAAAGGCAGACTCACTTTTCCTAGAGAATTAGAGACAAGGAGCAGAGAAAAAGGTGTGTGAGATATGATGTCATGGGAAGGTTTGCAGTACAATCGTTGTGAGAGCAATGTTGCATTCAGGTAAAGAGCTCTCACTTTTGGGCCTGGGTTCTTGGAATTCATGTATTCAAGTTTCTAAGCTGTTCTTACTTACTTCTTCTTTTGTAATATACCTATTTAGGTTTTCTCTCCTCCTCCGAGATTTTGTTTAGCTTCAGATCACTTATATATTTTTGTATTTGTTCTTTAGGAATATCTTCCTTTGTATATAATGATTTATAGAATTGAAAAAACTCATCCATTATCTGTTTAGTATCACATAGAGTCTTACCCTTGTTTCTTATTTGTGTTATGTGGTTTCTTTGGGTTTTTTTCCTTACCTTGGCTGCCAGCCATCTACCCGATTTATTTGCATGTTGAAAATGTTTTTGTTTAAGGAACTTTAAATTTTTTTCCAATAGTTCCAGGTCCATGCGTTCCTTTTGCTTTAGCAACAGGTCATATTGGGATTTGAATTCCTTATTACTTGGCTCCCTTTTGAGGTTGGAATCTGCCTCTTTAATCTTTAATAGCAGCTCCTTCTCTTTTTTTTGTTTGGCCTTTCTGTTTACGACTTCATGTTGTATTAAGAGCCCCCTTAGTACCGCTTTGCTGGCGTCCCACACTATGCTGTTTGGTAATTCTGGTGTGCAATTGAATTCAAAGTATTCCTTTAGGGCTTTCCTATATTTCTCGATGTCTTCTGGTTTCCTGATCAATTCCTCTTTTAATTTCCAGGTTATAAATGGTGTTTTGTATCCTATGTGGAATTCTAAGATTCCGTGGTCTGAGAATATTTTAGGTATGATTTTAATTTCGCCCATGGATGTAAATAAATTCCTGGTTGTCCAGAGCATATCGATCCTTGACCAGGAACTATATCTATTGGAATAATAGGTATAATCTCTGGCACCCGGGTTCTGCTCTCTCCACCCATCTATAAGGTTTAAATTATCTAGAATGCTAATTCCTTGTTTTGGGAGTTGGCCGCTGTTCTTTTCCTTTCTCTTTCCCCCTGATCGATCGAGGGACTTGTCTATCACCCCATTATAATCCCCTAATATCAATAGTTCGTCGTGGGCAACCATTTCTATTTGTTTCCTCAATAACCTCAAGAACTTCATCTTAGGCCCATTGGGGGCATATATATTGCATATTAGTACCTTTTTATTATTCCAGATTATCAAGACACCCACCATTCTGCCTTCCAAGTCTCTAAAGGCTAGTTCACTCTTTATGTTTTCCTGGATATATGTCACCACCCCTCGTTTCCTCTTTGTATATGCTGAATAATACATCTTTCCCAGTTTTTTTTGGGCTAGGTAAGCCACGTCATTATTCCTAATATGAGTTTCTTGTAAGGCTATGATCTGGGCTTTTTTTGAGTATAGGAAGTTGAATATTCTATTTCTGTTTTTGGGGATATTGATACCATTTACATTATTAACAATACAATTAATAACCATAGAATGACCTTTTCTTGCTGCCTTCTTCTTCTTCTTTCTTCTTCTGGGCTCTGGTTAGAGTTCTTTGGTTGGGATGGTCCACAGGTATTAGTTTTGAAGTAAGTTTTGGCTTGCCGCCTGCTGCCCCTTGGCTCTCCACAGAGTCTTCCTGTCCCGAGTCAGATTCATCCTCCGAGGCTGAGTTTGGGCTGGATTCCATTATTTTTTTGTAAAAGAATTTTGCACTTTCCTCTGTTGTTATCCAGTGCTTCTTATTTTGCCATGCCATCATAAGCCCTTCTTTCCTCTCCCATCGAAATTTAATATCTCTGCATTTTAATTCGTTTGTAAGGAAGAAGTATTTTTTCCTCTTTTCCAGAGTGTAAGCAGGTAGGTCATTGAAAACTTGGACTCTCCGTTTCTTATAGGTTATTATGTTGTCATTGCTTAGCCTGAGCATTTCGTCCCTTATCACTTTGCGATTAAACTGGACCAGGACATCTCTGATGGAGTTGTGTTTCCTAGAGTATTTAGTACTTAGTCTAAATACTCTGTCGATTTCTTTCTCGACTTCAGCTTCAGGATATCTCTGTGGATTGACTTTGGAGACTTTTTTTGAATTGATTTTTGGACTCTCAGCTTTTATGGAATTAATCATTTGAACTTTCATTCTCTCTTTTGAATTTGCTTGCTTTTTTATATACTCTGATTTTAATACATTTTTACTTATTGGATTACCTGGACAGTGTGTGGTTTGTGGTGAAAAGAGGCTTCAGAGCTCTAGTGCAGCAGTGGCTCTCTGTCAGGAGTGCTTTAATTGTGTCTTCCTGCATGGCAGGGATTTGGGCTGAATTGCACTTGGGGTCTCTTACAACTCTATAACTCTGTGAAATGTTGAGATTGGGACTAGGTGTGGTAACTCTATTTAGAGAGGTAGGAAGAGGACAGAAGAGTTTTTAATGTGTTTCCCCCTGGGTCATCCAACTCAATCATTCCTGACAGATGGCCATCTAGCCTCTGTTTAAAAACCCTAACTGTGCGCTGAGAAATCAGAATCTCAGCATTACTTCACGAACGAAGATTCTTAGGAATGACTCATCCTACGCTTTTTACAAGCGCGTTGATGACTAAAAAGGCCAATCTGAGATAGGCAAGTTTGGTTGCAGAAAGCACAGCAGAAAGTCTCCTTGGGTGATGTTGTTTCCAAGTTGCGGTTCTTTATGCGTTGTCGTTTCTCTTCGAGACACGTTCGGCGTGACTTCTCGAAAGAGGCCGCAGCATTGTTGATAGTGCGTCTCCATGCCTCCCGATGTGAGGCCAGGGTGGACCATTGTTGGTGATCAATCTGGCCGAGTCTGAGATGTTGTTTCAGGGAGTCCTTATATCTCTTTTTGGGGGCGCCTCTCTTGCGCTGACCCATGGCGAGTTCACCGTAGAGTAGTATCTTTGGGAGGCGGTGGTCCTCCATCCTAGAGACGTGCCCTGTTCTCAATAGCATGGCCTCAATGTTGGTGATCCCTGCTTGCTCAAGGACAACAACATTCGTCACATAGTCAGTCCAGTGTATATTTAGCATTGTGCGAAGACAGCGCTGATGAAAGCGTTCGAGGAGTTGTAGGTGTTGGCGATAGGTGACGCATGTTTCAGACCCATAGAGAAGAATAGACAGTACGATAGCTCTGTACACACTGATTTTGGTGCTTTGCCTCAGGTGCTTATTGCTCCAGACTCTTTTGTGAAGCCTTCCGAAAGCACTATATGCCCTTGCTAATCTGTGATCTATCTCTTTGTCAATCTTGGCGTCTGAAGAGATGATGCTTCCCAGGTAGGTGAACTGCTGAACGGACTTAAGCACAAATGTGCCTATGCTGACGTGGGGATGATGGTGTTCTTCCTGTGGTGCGGGCTGGTAGAGGACTTCCATTTTCTTCAGGCTGACCTCCAGCCCAAACAGAACATTTCACTGTCAAACAACTCTTACCATCAGGAAGTTCTTTCTAATATTTAGGTGGAATCTCTTTTCCAGCCGTGTGAATCCAGTGTTCTGTGCTCTAGCTTCTGGAACAGTAGATAACAAGCTGTTTCCAAATTCAAATTGACACCCTTTCAAATATTTAAACATGGCTATCATGTCCCCTCTTAACCTTCTTCTCTCCAGCAGCAGAGGTTAAATTAAACACAGTTAAACCAAACAGCAGGGCAAGGATTTTTTGTAAGATATAGATCGGAAATTCAGGTAGGCCTGTGGTTGTTTCCATCTCGTATGGAACGTACAAGACTCCTAACCCCGTCCGCTGTTGATAAATGTCTCTAGAAAGAAAGTTGCCTTCAAACACATGGAGGCTACGAGTGCATTTTCATTTCCTCCTCTTTGTGTGCCTTCACGTCATTTCCAACTTCGACAGGGGTCAAATCCCCCCTCTCCCCACCCACAGAAGTCTCCATCTGTTTTGAAACAATGGTGGAAATGATTTTGCTTGAATTTCTCCCAATGTTATCACCGAGAGCAGATGGTTTGAGTTTCGCAGCAGTTCATCATATTTAGAAGAGAACACTTAATCATATGCTCCTTATCTGTTTTGCTGAAAACAAGCCAAAATTTCATATAACTTGATCCCAAGACTTCTGGTGGGTAGATCTCCATGTAAGAGATAGTGTTTGCATTGTTTATGATTGCTACAAATCTCCCTTAGGCTTTAAACATCTCTAAAAGTTAAAGATCATTGTTCAATACGCATCTTTCACGTGTTTTTAATCCATCTGTTGTTGGCTCCATTGTTTTGCTAGAACTTACAGTGTGAAGATAAATTGGGGTATGATTCTTAAACAATTGAGGGCAAAATGCATGGGGATCTTCTGCAAATCCGATAGGAATCTACCAGAATATCCATATCTAACTTTGTGTCCAACAATGGGCCACTACTTGGACTTTTATACCTAGTAAAAGGCATGTATCTGTCTGTATACTTTACTTACTTACTTACTTAGGCCAGTGTTTCCCAACCTTTTTTGAGCCGCGGCACACTTTTTACATTTGCAAAATCCTGGGGCACACCACCAATCAAAATGACACAAAACGACACTCTAACACAGTAATACATACAGTTAATATGTTTTAAAATATATTTATACACTCAGTGTGAAACCCGGGTGTAACGACTCTCCAACACTCGGTAAGGATCACGCGTAGATTGAAAGCACGGTCCAACACGATTTTATTGCAGGTACGACACATGTGAAGCAAAAGCACCTGCCCGCCACCAAAACACAACTTATATACCCCAACCCCCCCTCCCATCGCCCATGCAATGTCCAGGCAGGGTTGCACCATATCCGGCGATTCAGCATATCCCATAGTCCAAAGGGATGTGACCTCATGGCCCCATGAGTCAGCATTAGGAGTCCAATTGTCCAATGTCCAGGCTCAGAGGAGTTACATCACTTCCTCTGAGCCTGCACACATGTGGAAGTTACCTCACTTCCACATGACTCAGCACAGTCTTATATAACTGGAGCCCAAGGTCACCCAAGAACTAGGGCAAAGGTCGATGCAATCTCATGCCAGGCTGGGAGCTTGAACTTCACCCAAGCTCAAGTCTCCCAATCCTGACACCGGGCCTGTTTCGATGAACTCAACAAAGATGTCCTGGCAGAAAGACACAAACTTCCCACACAGAACTCCCATAACCAAGAGAAAATACTGTAAGAGTTTGGTGGGCATTGACCTTGGGTTTTGGAGTTGTAGTTCACCTATATCCAGAGAGCACTGTG
Organism: Anolis apletophallus; assembly: GCA_030556195.1. Taxonomy (NCBI): domain Eukaryota; kingdom Metazoa; phylum Chordata; class Lepidosauria; order Squamata; family Anolidae; genus Anolis; species Anolis apletophallus. The sequence continues at coordinate 8,814,450 of JARBWK010000018.1, forward strand.
GACTCAAACAATGTTGGATCAGGACCAAATTTGGCATGAATACTCAATATGCCCAAATGTGAACACAGATGGAGTTTGGGGAAAATAGACCTTGACATTTGGGAGTTACAGTTTCTGGGATTTATAGTTAACACACAATCAACGAGCATCCTGAACTCTTGCAACAATGGAATTGAACCAAACTTGGCATATTGAACTCTCATTACCAACAGAAAGTACTGAAAGGGTTTGCTTGGGAATTGACCTTGAGTTTGGAAGTTGTCGTTCACCTACACCCAGAGAGCACTGTGGACTCAAACAATGTTATGTTATGTTGTTCTTTGTTTTCTATCCAGAATCACAATGTTGGAAGGAGGCTCACCACTTTAAGGTCCCTAAAACAGGCATGGGAAAACCTCGGCCCTCTGGGTGCTTTGGACTCCAACTCCCACCATTCCTAACAGCCTGAGGCCCTTTCCTGCTTAAGTGGCTGAGGGGGAGAAGGGAAAGGGCCTGAGGCTGCTAGGAATGGTGGGAGTTGGAGTCCAAAACACCTGGAAGGTCCAAGTTTGCCCATGCCAGCTTTCGACAGAGACCTCTTCCTCCTTCTTCCCCTTCGCGCCCTTTCTTCCCCCTCCTGCCCAACACTTACTTTTTCTTCTACACTCAGAGAGCACTGTGGACTCAAACAATGTTGGATCAGGACCAAACTTGGCATGAATACTCAATATGCCCAAATATGAACGCAGATGGAGTTCAGGGGAAACAGACCTTGACATTTGGGAGTTGTAGTTGCTGGGATTTATAGTTCCCCTACAATCAAAGAGCATTCTGAACCCCACCAATGATAGAACTGGGCCAAACTTCCCACACAGAACCCCCAGGAGGCAAGAGGAGGTCTCTACTTGGGGAAAGGGAGGCGGGCCTTCCCAATGCATGGAAAGGGAGAGACCAAGTAGACAACGGGGGGGGGGGTTATCGAGGTAGGTTTCTTAGGGTTTTTATACTTCAACACACTAGACTCTCCCCCCCCCCTTCCTGGAGGTTCCAATTTCCCACAGCACACATGATGATCGCTCACGGCACACTAGTGTGCCCCGGCACACTGGTTGAGAAACACTGACTTAGGCAATCCCTCGTTGTCTGAGTATGATGGCCTTCTAAGTGTAGTGTCTTGGCGATGGATACGTAGGTCAGTCTTTCTCAACCAGTGTGCCGTGGCACACTAGTGTGCCGTGACGGACCTCCTGCTGTGCCACGAGAAAAGCTCTCTACCCCCCTTCCTCCCCCCTCCTGCCGAACTCCTGCTGCTTGGGGAAGGAGGAAGGGCCGGGCAGTGGCGAAGAAAAAGAAGAAGGGCCCGGGGCGCCGCCTCCTTCGGCTGTTTCCCCAGCCAGCCTCCAATCCGCCATGACTCTCGCCCCTCGCTCACTGAAGCCGTGTGGAGGAGGAGCCCCGCCCACTGAAGCCCGTCCACCGCTCATGCTCCTCCTCTGTAGGAGAGCTGAAGCTGGGGGGAGGGGGCGGGGCATGGCATGGCCTGGCTCTGCCCCCTCCCTTGGCTTCGGCACTCCCAGCAGCTGCTCCAGCCTTGAGGGGACAGTGCCAAGCCAGCATTGCGCTGGCTCTGGCACCACTGGCTTGGCACTGCCCCCTCAAGGCTGGAGCAGCTGCTGGGAGAGGTGAAGCCAGGGGTAGGGGGCGGGGCATGGCGCAGCCTGGCTGCGCCCCCTCCCCGGCTTCGGCACTCCCAGCAGCTGTTCCCAGCAGGCCACCAACCCCCATCCGTTCTTTACTGTGTTAGAGTGTCATTTTGTGTCATTTTGTTGGTGGTGTGCCTCCGGATTTTTTAATGTTAAAAGTGTGCTGCAGCTCAAAAAAGGTTGGGAAACACTGACTAGGTGACCAGGTAGCAGTAGCTTATGATTGTGTGGCTACTCTCCAAAAGCGTAACTCCAAAACCCATCTTTAAATCTCTGTTCCCGTCCACCATCATTCCGTTTTCCATTCTTGAGTTGAAAGTAGAGTAACTGCTTTGGGAAAGGGTGATCAGGCATTCGGACAACATGGCCAGTCTAGTGGAGTTGATGGCGTAGGATCATCGCTTCATTGCCGGTGGCCTTTGCTTCTTCCAGCACACTGACATTTGTCCACCTGTCTTCCCAAGATATTTGCAGGATTTTTCAGAAGCAACACTGATGGAATTGTTCCAGGAGTTGAGTGTGATGTCTGTAGACAGTCCACGTTTCGCAGGCATATAACCGGGTTGGGAGGAGAATTGCTTGGCAAACAGGCACCTTGGTATCCATACAGACGTCCCGATCCTCAAACACTCTCTTCAGTGTCAATGTTGACTTTGTAGAGAGGTGGCTGCCGACGTAGCGTAAATAGTCAACTGCCTTTTTGTACTATAGCACTATATTTTTAAAAATGTATATTTTAATAGTAACAAGAAGATAAATATGCCCTTCCAATCATAAGATCATCATCCAATCCTTTTAACCAATGGTTATAGCCACATCTTACTTATTCTATGTAATAGAGTTTGCTTTTGTTTATATATATGTATGTATATATATATATATATATATATATATATACACACTAGCTGTGCCCAGCACGCGTTGCTGTGCCCTATTTAGGAGATGCGAGAAAGTCTGAGTATGTAAGGGTTGGAATTGTTGTTAGTTATGGTGTTGTTGGGGTCCTGGCTGTGTCGTTGTGAGTTGTTCTGGTGGGTGGGATGTTGAAGTCCTGGGGAGTTGTTGGTAGATGCTTGTGTGGTGGTGGGGTACTTTGGAAGTGAGTGGAGGTACTTGAAATCCCATTATCCATGGTGTGTCCTCCTCTGAACTGCAGTCGGATGGAGTGTGGGTCATGGGGGGCATTGTGTGCCAAGTTTGGTCTTTATCGGTCTTGGTTCTGGGCCACAGTGGTCTGTGGGGAATGATGGGTTTTGAAGTAGTACAAATACCATTATCCATGGAGGTACTTCAAGTCCCATAATCCATGGTCCACCCTCCTCCAAACTGTAGTAGAATGTAGCATGGGTCATAGGGGCTCTGTGTGCCAAGGTAGGTTACTGTCAATTCAGGCCATACACAATTACCATGAGCTAAGGCCTAGTCAGGAAAAGCAAGTTAATGAAGCCTTACTGTCAATTTTGGGCGTGGTCTGTGATTTGTAGGGGTGTAAATTTTCTGTGGGAAGTGAATTGGGTGTTTGTGTTTGTGCCTCAGCCCTCTGCCTTATCCTCTTCTGACAGTTTATTATGGGTCGGAATGTTCATGTTGGCTGGCCAGTACAGGAGTTATGCAAATCCGCCCTTATTGGCAGCCAATCATGTTGTCAGAATGTAAAGGCTGGGAGAGTCGTTGGCAGTCCCGGAGGACAATGGGAAATGTAGTTTTTTTACTCGTTGTTTTGGGGGCCTTTTAGGTTTTTTTGGGAGTTTCTTTGCTGCAAACATACCTTGCTTGAGGCCTATTTCTGTTGGCAAGTGTGGTGTTTCTGCATTGTAAGGTTTCACTGTTTGGGACGGTCGGTCCATGATGGGAACCCCTTTATATAATAGATAGGTTTATGTAAACGTGTTATTGATTTTCTATGTTGATGTATTGCATTTTATGTGTGCATGGCACCACTGTATACTTTTTTGTAAGCCACCCCAAGTCCCTATGGGAGATGGTGGCGGGGTATAAATAAAATCTATTCTATTCATTTCCTAATGTTACACCATTAAGCTGTATTTCTGGCCTTGTAGAGGGATTGTCTAGTGACTGCTGGAAGAGCACTTTGGTTTTCTCAGTGTTCAACGAGAGGCTGAGCTTCTCGTATGCTTCTGCAAAGGTGTTTAGAGTGACTTCTAGGTTGTCTTCTGAATGTGCACAGACAACATTATCATCAGCATATTGGAGTTCTATAACAGATGTTGTGACCTTGGTTTTGGCCTTCAGTCTGCTGAAATCAAATAGCTTGCTGTCTGTCCAATAGATCAGTGTTTTTCAACCTTTTTTGAACCACGACACATTTTTTACATTTACAAAATCCTGGGGCACACCACCAACCAAAATGACACAAAATGACACTCTAACACAGTAATACATAGAGTTAATATGTTTTTAAATGTATTTATACACTCAGTGTGAAACCTGGGCCTGTTTCGATGAACACAACATAGATATCCTGCCTTGTGTGCTTCGGGCATAGATATCCCGCCTTGTGTGCTTCGGACTGGGCCACCTGGGCCGACGCTGCCCTATCATCACCACCCGGTGCTTCAAGGCCGCTGCTCACCTAGGTTTCCCTCAGGCAGGGAGACGCAGGGGTAGGCCGCTCCCTTCCGAAGTCGAGAGGCAGGCCGCGAAGGAAGGAAGGAAGGAAGGAAGGAAGGAAGGAAGAAGGCCTGAAAGCAGGAGAGGCCGGGGCAGAGCCCAGGCCAGGAGAGGAAGAAGGGAGGAGGCCCCGGAGCTGCCTCGGCCCCAAAGCCCGAAGGAATCCTGAGCCAGAAGGGGAAAACAGGTGGCTGAGAGGAAAACAAAGCCCAACGCTCTTCTCCGGAAGCTCTCCGCCTCCTCCGGAAGTGACTTCACAGGGAAAGGTGCCGCCAGGCCCCTCCCCTCCTCAGCCTCCAACCAACCGCTTCCTTGGAAGCCGAGGCCCCGCCCCCTCCCCTCTCTCGGGACTTCCGCCCTGAACAAACATGGTGGTGCCGGGCAGGAGACCCTTAGAGAGGCGGGGCTTGCTTCTTGGCCAGCGTTGATTGGCCTTGCTGGCACCCCAGAGAGAGAGAGAGAGAGAGACGGAGAAATGGAGAGACAGAGCGAGAGGCAGGCTGCCCAGATGACTCCTGGCGGTGTGGTCGGTTCTTCCACGGCACAGCTGATGATCGCTCACGGCACATTAGTGTGCCGCGGCAGAGCGGTTGGGAAACACTGCAATAGATGAATTCCACTCTGGTGGGGAGCTTCCCATCTACAAGATTACGTATCATAGCAATGAAGATGTCGAATAAGGTTAGGGCAATAACGCATCCCTGTTTGACACCTGATTCCACCTTAAATGGGTCACTTTGGGAGCCATTGCTGCCCAAGACTGTTGCCATCATGTCATCATGGAGGAGCTGCAGAATGTTCACAGATTTGTCAGGGCATTTGATTTTTGGGAGGATGGTCTAGAGCAGTGTTTCCCAACCAGTGTGCCGGGGCACACTAGTGTGCTGTGAGCAATCATCAGGTGTGCCGTGGGAAATTGGGACCTCCAATACCCTTACTTATTAAAGGATCGCCGCTACGTCACAGTACAAAATGCACATTTAATCATACATAATCATACGCAAAAAAAACACATTCAAAGTACCCAATCCTGCTGGAGAAAATCAAAAGTCTTACATAAGGTAGTTTGGTGTGGTCGCCACAGAGAGCGGAGGAGTTGCGAACCAGGAAGTAGCGAGTTCACTGGTAGCGAGTTTCACTCTACGGAAAACTCACGATATTTGATGAAATCATGGAAGTGAGTGCAAAAAACAAAGTGTATCCTCACGATGTTATCCAATGTCAGTTCCAGGATCCTCATAATAACACAGTCAGTTTGCGGACAATTTAAAGAAGCAGAACCATAATCATAGCGACAAGGTAGAAAATCACGTAGATAATAACATATATTCAAACCGCCAGAGGCTGAAGATAGATGTGGCGATGGAATCGAAAGCTGGCATGGGCAAACTTGGACCTTCCAGGTGTTTTGGACTCCAACCCCCACCATTCCTAGCAGCCTCGGGCCCTTTCCCCTCAGTTTGGGTCAATGCTCCCCCAGCCACTTAAGCAGGAAAGGGCCTCAGGCTGATAGGAATGGTGGGAGTTGAAGTCCAAAGCACCCAGAGGGCCAAAGTTTTCCCATGCCTGTTTGAGGGACCTTAAAGTGCTGAGCCTCCTTCCGACATTGTGATTCTGGATAGAAAACAAACAACAACATAACATGACATTGTTTGAGTCCACAGTGCTCTCTGGGTCTAGGTGAACTACAACTTCCAAACTCAAGGTCAATTCCCAAGCAAACCCTTTCAGTACTTTCTGTTGGTAATGAGAGTTCAAAAGTTTGGTTCAATAACATTGTTGCAAGAGTTCAGGATGCTCTTTGATTGTGTGTTAACTATAAATCCCAGAAACTGCAACTCCCAAATTTCAAGGTCTATTTCCCCAAACTCCATCTGTGTTCACATTTGGGCATATTGAGTATTCATGCCAAGTTTGGTCCTGATCCAACATTGTTTGAGTCCACAGTGCTCTCTGGATATAGGTGAACTACAACTCCAAAACACAAGGTCAATGCCCACCAAACTCTTATAGTATTTTCTCTTGGTTATGGGAGTTCTCTGTGGGAAGTTTGATTCCATTCCATCATTGGTGGAGTTCAGAATGCTCTTTGATTGCGGGTGAACTATAACTCCCAGCTGTTGAGCAAGACCTTCGTGTGTGCCCTATTTAGGAGATGCGAGAAAGTCTGAGTATGAGTATGTAAGGGTTGGAATTGTTGTTAGTTATGGTGTTGTTGGGGCCCTGGCTGTGTCGTTGTGAGTTGTTCTGGTGGGTGGGATGTTGGAGTCCTGGGGAGTTGTTGGTTGATGCTTGTGTGGTGGTGGGGTACTTTGGAAGTGAGTGGAGGTACTTGAAATCCCATTATCCATGGTGTGTCCTCCTCTGAACTGCAGTCGGATGGAGTGTGGGTCATGGGGGGCATTGTGTGCCAAGTTTGGTCTTTATCGGTCTTGGTTCTGGGCCACAGTGGTCTGTGGGGAATGATGGGTTTTGAAGTAGTACAAATCCCATTATCCATGGAGGTACTTCAAGTCCCATAATCCATGGTCCACCCTCCTCCAAACTGTAGTAGAATGTAGCATGGGTCATAGGGGCTCTGTGTGCCAAGGTAGGTTACTGTCAATTCAGGCCATACACAATGTCCCATGAGCTGAGGCCTAGTCAGGAAAAGCAAGTTAATGAAGTCTTACTGTCAATTTTGGGCGTGGTCTGTGATTTGTATGGGTGTAAATTTTCTGTGGGAAGTGAATTATAGTATTTTCTCTTGGTTATGGGAGTTCTCTGTGGGAAGTTTGATTCCATTCCATCATTGGTGGAGTTCAGAATGCTCTTTGATTGCGGGTGAACTATAACTCCCAGCTGTTGAGCAAGACCTTCGTGTGTGTCTTTCTGCCATCCCTGCCAGGATATCTATGTTGTGTTCATCGAAACAGGCCCAGGTTTCACACTGAGTGTATAAATACATTTAAAAACATATTAACTCTATGTATTACTGTGTTAGAGTGTCATTTTGTGTCATTTTGGTTGGTGGTGTCCCCCAGGATTTTTTGTAAATGTAAAAAACGTGCCGCGGCTCAAAAAAGGTTGAAAAACACTGATCTAGAGAGCATTGCGATTCTCTGTCTTGAATGCCTTCGCAAGGTCAGTGAATGTCATGTATGCCTACAGATATTGGTCACTGAATGCCATGTGCAAACAGCATCTATTAATGTGATTTCTTCACTACCATTTTGCACAGAAAGCAGCTTACAAATGACTAGCATTAAGCCTACACCATTATCACCAATTTCATTAGGAAAAACGTTTTATTTCAGTCATAATATTGTTGTAGAATATCGTTGCTAACTGTACAAAAACATTACATGTATTTGCAAAACACCCAATTAATTGTAAAGCTACATTGTTTAAAATCTTACTGAAATGGCGATATGTGCACAAGTGAAACCCTGTTTATTCATGGCATCTTTTGTCCCAATTCGCTGATGCTATAATCTTGTTGTGAGATGATGGGTAATGGAAGGCCTAATGGGATTTGAAGTGACTTTCTGGCTTGTCAGCACCCATCTGCTTGTAAAAGGGTGAGTCTTAATGCACATAGATATTATATTGGGAATGCATACTAAATGAACGTGCCTGGTTTTGAGGAATAAATAAATGTAATACGCAAATTACATCAATATTATGAAGCTTTTCTTGCGGGTATTGACCTCTGTAACTTGTAATCCGACACCATCCATCTCTTCCGTCTGGTTGGTTTGTCTTACCTGTCTTTATCTTTTATAGTTGTCTTGCTGTCACTGTTACTCTTTTTCATTTTTCAGCCACCTTTCTTGAGTTCAGTAACTCTGTTTGAGTTCCTTTGCTTGAAGTTGTCCACAGAGTTGCACTGGAGGACCTAGAGATTCATAGAGACAATACTTCTCTAAACATTTGTAGGCCCTCCAGTACAATTCTATGGTCAACTTCTGGTTGAGGTTGTCCATAGAGTTTCTCTGGTGGAGGTTGTCCATAGAGTTTCTCTAGAAGACCTAAAGTTTCATTGAGAGAACACTTATCTAGGCATTTGTAGGCCCTCCAGCACGATTCTATGGCCAACTTCTGGTTGAGGTTGTCCATAGAGTTTATCTGGAGGACCTAAAGTTTCATTGAGAGAACACTTATCTAGGCATTTGTAGGCCCTCCAGTACGATTCTATGGTCAACTTCTGGTTGAGGTTGTCCATAGAGTTTCTCTGGTGGAGGTTGTCCATAGAGTTTATCTGGAGGACCTAGAGTTTCATTGAGAGAACACTTTTCTAAACATTTGTAGGTCCTCCATTACAATTCTATGGTCAATTTCTGGTTGAGATTGTCCGTAAAGTTTCTCTGGAGGACCTAAAGTTTCATTGAGAGAACACTTCTTTTAACATGTATAGATCCTCCAGTACAATTCTATGGTCAACTTCTGGTTGAGATTGTTTAAAGAGTTTCTTTGGTGGAGGTTGTCCGTAGAGTTTCTCTGGAGGACCTAGAGTTTCATTTAGAGAACACTTCTCTAAACATTTGGAGGTCATCCAGAATAATTTTATGGTCAACTTCTGGTTGAGATTGTCCAAAGTGTTTTTCTGGTGGAGGTTGCCCGTAGAGTTTCTCTGGAGGACCTAGAGGTTCATTTAGAGAACACTTCTCTAAACATTTGGAGGTCATCCAGAATAATTTTATGGTCAACTTCTGGTTGAGATTGTCCAAAGTGTTTCTCTAGTGGAGGTTGCCCATAGAGTTTCTCTGGAGGACCTAGAGGTTCATTGAGAGAACACGTCTCTCAACATTTATAGGTCTTTCATTACAATTCTATGGTGAACTTCCAGTGGAGGATTTCATTGAGAGAACACTTTTCTAATATTTGTAGGTCCTCCATTACAATTCTATGGTCAACTTCTGGTTGAGATTGTCCATAGAGTTTCTCTGGAGGACCTAAAGTTTCATTGAGAGAACACTTCTTTTAACATGTATAGATCCTCCAGTACAATTCTATGGTCAACTTCTGGTTGAGATTGTCCAAAGTGTTCAATAACTTGTTCAATAACATTGTTGCAAGAGTTCAGGATGCTCTTTGATTGTGTGTTAACTATAAATCCCAGAAACTATAACTCCCAAATGTCAAGGTCTATTTTCCCCAAACTCCATCTGTGTTCACATTTGGGCATATTGAGTATTCATGCCAAGTTTGGTCCTGATCCAACATAGTTTGAGTCCACAGTGCTCTCTGGATATAGGTGAACTACAACTTCCAAACTCAAGGTCAATTCCCAAGCAAACGATTATAGTAGTTTCTCTTGGTTATGGGAGTTCTGCGTGGGAAGTTTGTGTGGGAAGTCTTTCTGCCATTCCTGCCAGGATATCTACGTTGTGTTCATCGAAACAGGCCCAGGTTTCACACTGAGTGTATAAATACATTTAAAAACACATTAACTATATGTATTACTGTGTTAGAGTGTCATTTTGTGCCATTTTGGTTGGTGGTGTGCCTCAAAATCCTGAGGCATGCCACCACCAAAATGGCACAAAATGACACTCTAACACAGTAATACATATAGTTAATGTGTTTTTAAATGTATTTATACACTCAGTGGATTTTGTAAATGTAAAAAATGTGCAGTGTGTCTCAAAAAAGGTTGGGAAACCCTGTGTTATATCGCTCCCCATTCCTGTGCTTCTGAACCACCACATCAAGTGGTTTTGTTAATGGTTGTCTTTTTTTAAAACATTCACCTTCAGAGCTGTCTACTGTATTATTATTATTTTTTCCCCTGCTGAGCTGTGTACCGGATGAAAGACTTTGGTCAATGGGAACCTTGGCAGATAAATAAAAATGGGATTGGATGGCTTGGAAATTGAAAGTCAAAAGGGCCCTGTAAATAATTTTAGAGTGCCTCCGGCAACCTGCTCAAACACCGGCATTATAAATAAGGGTAATGTACTAGAGAGACTGAATTACAATCAAGGCAGCCGTACGAACGCGGAATGGGGGACCCGACGTATTTGAAGTGTATAGAGCTGGATTATGATCTGGAGGCAGTGTAGCGTGAGCAATCAATAACCACTCACTCAAACAGGGGCCAAAGAGATGGTGATTAGAAAAACGGGGGAGGATGGGAGGGCTCAGAATTGTAAATGTCAGTTTATGCAGTTGGTGGGTGGACCGTACAAAAGGTACCAGCAGAATCACATCTCTGGGCTGTTGGCTTGGCAGCTATTTCCTTTCTTTTTCATGTGTTATTAGCTTGGGTACCTGGTGATGGCTGGGTTATTTGAAAAAGGCATTGTTTGTTTTGGGATGTTAGCTTATTTCAGTTTGGTAATTTGTAACACTATTTATTAGAAAATGCATAAGGATGTGAGTGGACCACAATTCCCAAAATCACGAGTCAAATCCTCCCCAAACCCCGCCAGTATTCAAAGTAGGCTATGGTGGGTCTGTGTGCTAAGTTTGGTCCAGATCCATCATTGGCTGGGTTCAGCGTTCTCTGGATATGGGTGAACTACAACTCAAAAATGAGTTCAACACAATAATACAATCATTGGTTCAATTTATAACACATCAATATATTCGAACAGTATGATACATATATACAACATCTGAATGCAACCGACTTGGTACCGTGTCAGAAGAGTGGTAGACAATAATAGTCCGTAGGGTGTAGATTTCCATAAGTCCAGTCCAAATGACTCGGGTCAATGTCCCTGGGCTCCAAATGAGCAAAAGACACAGGTACCAGGATGCGGTGGGGGTAATCCAAAGCACCGTAGACCAAAGTAAACCAGAGCCGTGAAACAATCCGGGCTCTAAGGAATAAGGTGAAGCAAGCCTGACGGAGGAGTATTCCTTGGGATCGGGGCCGCTGAATTCCGTTTCGGGATCTTTTTCAAAGGCATATATCCATTATGCAGGTTTAGGTCCTAAAGGATTACATATATACATAATATAGAATGTAGAACATGCAGAACAAAACATAACCTATTGATATATATCATATTAGCGAAGTCGCTATACATACTAGGATTTGGGAAAGAAACCGCCCGCAACACATCAAGTGCGGTGACCAGTTAAGGTGAATTAACACCAGGAAGCATACACATTAAGTAAATTATCCTAAATTAGGAGGGAATGCAAATTGACCGGCTCATTAAGGCCGAAGGGCATTTCTGAATTAAGTTTAATTGTCCAAGATACTTCAAGCTTACGGAGCACCTGAGAAAGGTTTCCGTGTGGGGGAACGAAAGGCTTTTCTAACACCATAACTTTTAAAGACACAGGTGTGTGGTTATTTTCCATGCAATGTTGATAAAAAGGGATCTCAGTGCTATTATTATTAATTTTACTCCTATGTTCGATAAATCTTTGCTTCAATTTTCTGGAAGTCATCCCCACATAAATTCTAGGGCACCCACAAAAAATCGCGTACACGACCCCGGAGGAGGCGCAGGTAGCGAAGGATTTGACCGGGAAATGTTTGTTTTGGTGGGGGCTATAGATAGTTTTATCAGTACATATATTAGAACAAATGGAGCAATTGCCACACGGTCTACTGCCAGGTGAAAAATTCGTATAAGGATGTGAGTGGACCACAATTCCCAAAATCACGAGTCAAATCCTCCCCAAACCCCGCCAGTATTCAAAGTAGGCTATGGTGGGTCTGTGTGCTAAGTTTGGTCCAGATCCATCATTGGCTGGGTTCAGCGTTCTCTGGATATGGGTGAACTACAACTCCCAGACTGCAAGATCAATCCTTCCCTCCAAACCCCGACAGTATTCAAAGTAGGCTATGGTGGGTCTGTGTGCCAAGTTTGGTCCAGATCCATCATTGGCTGGGTTCAGCGTTCTCTGGATGTGGGTGAACTACAACTCCTAGAATGCAAATCAATCCCTCCCCCCAAACCCCTCCAGTATGTCCAGTTGGTTATGGGGGTTCTCTGTGCCAAGTTTGATCGTGGTCCATTATTGGTAGGGGTCACAGTTTATCTGGATGCAAGTGAACTACAACTCCCAGACTGCAATGTCAATTCCCCCCAAGCCCCCTCCAGTATGTTCAGTTGGTCATGGGGGGTTCTCTGTGCCAAATGTGGTACCGGTTCATGGTCAGTGGGGGTCAGAGTTTATCTGGATGTGGGTGAACTACAACTCCCAGAATGCAAGGTCAATCCCCTCCCCCCAATCCCTCCAGTATGTCCAGTTGGTTATGGGGGTTCTCTGTGCCAAGTTTGATCGTGGTCCATTATTGGTAGGGGTCACAGTTTATCTGGATGCAAGTGAACTATAACTCCCAGACTGCAATGTCAATTCCCCCCAAGCCCCTCCAGTATGTTCAGTTGGTCATGGGAGTTCTCTATGCCAAATGTGGTCCCGGTTCATTGTCAGTGGGGGTCACAGTTTATCTGGATGTGGGTGAACTACAACTCCCAGAATGCAAGGTCAATTCCCCTCCCCCAATCCCTCCAGTATGTCCAGTTGGTTATGGGGGTTCTCTGTGCCAAGTTTGATCGTGGTCCATTATTGGTAGGGGTCACAGTTTATCTGGATGCAAGTGAACTACAACTCCCAGACTGCAATGTCAATTCCCCCCAAGCCCCTCCAGTATGTTCAGTTGGTCATGGGAGTTCTCTGTGCCAAATGTGGTCCCAGTTCATTGTCGGTGGAGGTCACAGTTTATCTGGATGTAAGTCAACTACAACTCCCAGAATGCAAAATCAATTCCTCCCCCCCAAATCCCTCCAGTATGTCTAGTTGGTTATGGGGGTTCTCTGTGCCAAGTTTGATCGTGGTCCATTATTGGTAGAGGTCACAGTTTATCTGGATGCAAGTGAACTACAACTGGGGAGTCGAGAACAGGGCCTCCTCAGACGATCTTAACGTCCTAGATGGTTCATAGACCCCCTCCTGGTCATGTAACCAGCATGACTGTTTGGAGCATCTTTTTGCCTTTTCCCGCTGAAGTGGTACCTATTTATCTACTCACATGTGCATGATTTCGAACTGCTAGGTTGGCAGGAGCTGGGGCTAACAGCGGGAGCTCATCCCATCCTGCAGATTCAAAGTGCTGACCTTCAGATCAGCAGTTCAGCAGCACAAGGATTTAACCCATTGCGCCACCGTAGCCCCTTGATCCCTTTCACATGATTTGTTTCCAACCCATTTGTAAAAAATCGCCGCCTACAGCTAGCGTCTTCACTTGAGGATCTTTTTTCAATCAGGCTGCCACCATAACAATCCTGGCCACCCGATGTGAGGGGTATATTTTGAGGCTTGTGTTTTGAAATGATGTCACAGAGGGATTTGTAAGGAGGAACTTCAACAGTTTATTTTTAACAACAGCGTGGAGGTTTCAAAGTATTCAGAGCTTAGGTGGTTACAGTAACTTCAGATGAGGTACAGAACTTAAGGTTTCTTATTCTCTAAACACAATGTTTGATTGTATCTCCTCAAACACTATAACAACAATTCTATAGATATTCTGCCTCAATAGGCTTCCAATCTATATATTAGGTTAGCTTCTCAACCTAACCTATAAACAGCGGTTCCTATAGGCTTTCTAAGCCTATACTGCCTTTCTGCAGTATCTAAAACCAGCCTTTTCTATTTCCCTCAGAAAAGACAACAGCAACTCTTCAAATTGCTACCAGTTAGTCTAACCGCTCCCTGACTAACTGACGAAATTCAAAACTTGCCCCTGCTATAGCCAGTGTTAGGCTCCGCCTCCTGTTGTCATAGCAACCGAACATCTCAGAGGCTGTGCACTTCAATATTCCCCGTTAACCCATTGTAGTCTGTTTAGCATATAGCAATCTATGACAATACAAATGTAATAATACAAACCACACATTTAACCATAAAATAAATACAAAACCCTCAATACATATAGTGACCTCACTACACCAGGTATCCCCCATCCTGTATTTTTTGCGCTTCATTTTTTATTGCCAAAGTATAGTACATTTCTCCTTATCGAAATTCATTTTGATAGTTTTGGCCTAGTTCTCCATTCTATAACATTCTCCCCCTCTTAAGCTCAGACAGGCCCAGATTATGGGATTGTGGCACCCTAGGCCACACTGTTGAAGTGCCGCCCCCGCTCTGGGGGGTGGGGCCTCTTGCGGGGGCGGGGCCGTTTACTGGGAGTGAGGCCGCTTGCGGAGGCGCCCCCGCTGCTCGCGCCAGCCCTGCCCTCTTACTTCACTGACTAAAGGAAGAGGGGCGGGCCCGGTGTGAGCAGCGAGGAGGGGGTGGAGGAGGGCAGCGAGGAGGGGACTTCCCTCTACCTCCTCTCTCTTTCTCTCTCTCCAGGAGGGAGCGGAGGGAAGTCCTAGGCCCCTCGCTGCTCGCGCCAGGCCCGCCCCTCTTTCTTCACTGACTGAAGAAGGGGCGGGCCCGGCGCTAGCAGCGAGGAGGGGGCGGTGCCACGGCGGGACTTCCCTCCGCCTCCTCTCTATCTCGCGCGTCAGGAGGGGGCGGAGGGAAGTCCTAGGCCCCCTCCTCGCTGCTCGTGCCAGGCCCACCCCTCTTTCTTCACTGACTGAAGGAAGAGGGGCGGGCCCGGCGTGAGCAGTGAGGAGGGGAAGGCGCCACGGCGGGACTTCCCTCCGCCTCCTCTCTCTCGCGCGCATCAGGAGGGGGCGGAGGGAAGGCCTAGACCCTCTCCTCGCTTCTCGCGCCAGGCCCGCCCCTCTTTCTTCACTGACTGAAGGAAGAGGGGCGGGGCCGGCGCGAGCAGCAGAAAGGGGGCGCTTCCGCCGCCGCGCGCATGCGCAGTTTTCCCACAATTTTTTTGAATTTGTTTTGGATTTTTTTCCCAATTTTTTTGGGTTTTTTTTCTTTTTTGAGGGGTCCGGATCTGCTGCCCCCCCCCCAAAGGTGCCGCCCAAGGCCATGGCCTTGGGTGGCCTTATGGGTAATCCGGGCCTGGGCTCAGATATAAATATACCTACAAAGGCGGGGGGGGGGGGCGGGGACTTCTATTTTAGTTTTCAAACCCTGGTAATGCTCATATGTGCCAGCCAGCGCTGTCAGTATTACCCAACTACAACGATGCTTTGAATCACACAGTGCCATCTTCGTGGGCTACAAGCATTTTAGTTTCAGTCGCTGCTGCTGCTTTAAATAGTTGATGGTGGCGAAAGAAGGCCCGTGGGGATGACACCATGAGTTACTGCGCTAGGTGACGCCAGCCTTAGTGACGCCACTGGAGATAGCCAGACAAGTCCCTAACTACAAAGCTGCAATGCTAATTCAGCTTTGCCTCTGAGAAAGAGAGAAAGGACGAAGAGAAAACTCATTATAGAGCAATTGCCCGCTCTAGGCTACTTGCAATATCAGGGGTTTTTTCTTTATTATTCATGAACATTATAAAAAATATATGCTCACAAGCTTCATGCACAATTGCGCTTTTAGAGAGGAAAGCAATATATTGTCTCGGTGAGAGGTATGGAAAACCTTCCAGGCTTCAGTGAAGGGAAAATTGAGATGCTGTGATGGTTGGGCTCCATGTACACGAGGACTTCGCCCCACGCTTTCTCCAACTCCACCCTTCCATTTATGTCATGGCTGTCCAACTTCTACCGGCCCAGGGGCCTGAATTCCGGTCACTGATGACCTGGGGGGCCGTAGGGTCTGCCCCCGCCCCTGGCTCCGCCCCCTCCCCGGATCAGCCCCTCCCTGCCCCCAGCTACGCCCTCTCCCCCGCCCCCACCCCGCCCCCGCCCCTGCATGCATACAGTCAAATATAATCTTTTACTAACATTAAATGCAGGGTGGGCATTCAAAAGGGGCATCCATACAGTCAAATATAATCTTTTACTGAGATAAAATGCAGGGATAAGATATTAAATTATTTTAATTTAATATTAAATATATTTTATTCCATCCTCCCCTTATTTTAATTTAATATTAAATATATTTAATTCCATCCTCCTCTCTCCCCTTATTTTAATTTAATATTAAATATATTTAATTCCATCCTCCCCTCCCCCCTTAATGTATCCCATCTCCCCTTATTTCATCTTTAAATATATTTAATTTTATATTTAATACATGAGGAGAGATGGGGGAGGGAATGAGGAGCCCCTGAGGAGCCCCCCCTGCTTCGGCCTACCTTTTCCAAACGCGCAGGATCCAGGAGTACCCGGACGACGAGAGAGGCGGCGACCGAATGAGTCGAAGAAGGTCCTAATCATGTCTGTGGGCCTCAGCGATCCAGTAGTAGAGTAGCCGAAGAGTATCGCGAGAATACGCAATCCACACGAGATTTCGCTGTCAACGCCGGCGTGATCTCGCGTTGACAGCGAAATCCCATGTGGATTGCGTATTCTCGCGATACTTGCTCCGAACCCAGAAGTAGGGGTTTTTTTCATTTTTTATTTTTTATTAAAAAGCTTAGGGGGCCGGAGGGAAGGGGCTGGGGGGCCGTATACGGCCCCCGGGCCGCCAGTTGGACAGCCCTGATTTATATTGCTTAGTAGGGTTGGATAGGTTCGTTCGGAAGAATCTGAAAGTCGTAAAAAAAAAAACCCTTCTGACTTTTGACTTTCGAAGCAGTTTTGAACCATGCAGGAAAAGTGGGAGGGGCAAATCCAAATTTGAACAACTAACCTTTTTTCCGGAAATATTCCATAACTAGCTTGGGGACCTGGCGGTGCCCGGGTTATTTGAGAAAGGCATTGTGTGCCAAGGTTGGTCCTTATCAGATGTTTATGTGGCTTGTAGTGGCCTCTGGAACTTAGTGAAGGTACTGCAAGTCCCTTCGGCCGTGGTCCATCCCCCTCCAAACAGCACGTGGATGTAGAGTGGGTCATGGGCGCTCTGTGTGTCACGTTTGGTCTTGATCATTAATTGGATGAGGGTTGCAGTGGTCTTGGAAGGTGAGTGAAGGTACTTCAAGTCCCATCATCTGTGGTCCATCCTCCTTGAAACTGCACCAGGATGTAGACTGGGTCATGGGCGCTCTGTGTGTCACGTTTGGTCTTGATCATTAATTGGATGAGGGTTGTAGCGGTCTTGGAAGGTGAGTGAAGGTACCTCAAGTCCCATCATCTGTGGTCCATCCTCCTTGAAACTGCACCAGAGTGGGTCATGACAGGCATGTAGCCAGGGGGCTAAGGGGCTTCAGCCCCCAAAATTCTCAGGGTGGTCTGCGAAAAGGCCTTACTGGTACATTATTTAAACTGTTATGTTTATTCATATCATGATCTGATCACCATGCTCATTATATCCCACATTAATGGGGTTATTGGGATAACAATACAAAAGATTTGCTAGGGTAGACCCTCTGCCACCCAGTCTCAGCCCCCCCGACCAAACTCAGCCCCTCCGAAACAAAATCCTGGCTACGGCCCTGGGTCATGAGTATTCTGTGTGCAAGTTTGGGACTGGTCTGTGAGTTGTAGGGGATACAATGTTCTGTGGGAAGTGAATCGGTTGAAGTTACTGGAAATCCCATCATATGTGGGACATCCTGCCATAAACCGCACCAGGTTGTAAAGTGGGGCATTGGGCCTCTGTGTGCCAGGTTTGGTCCTGATTTGTCATTGGTGTGGGCCACAGTGCTCTAAGGAAGTGAGTTAAAGTACTGCAAGTCCCATCATCCATGGTCCATCCTCTCTCAAACTGCACCAGGATGTTGACTGCATCTTGGGGGGTTTGTGTGCCAAGTGTGGTCTTGATTTGTCATTGTTTGGGGCCTAGTCAGGAAAATCAACTTGAGGAAGCTTTATTGTCAATTCAGGCCCTAAACAATATCCCATGTGCTGAGGCCTAGTCAGGAAAATCAAGTTAAGGAAGTCTTGTTGTTAATTTTGGGCTTGGTCTGTGAGTTTTAGGGACTACAGTGTTGTTTGAGAAGTGAATCAGGTGAAGGTACTGCAAATCCCATCATTCGTGGCCCATCCTGCCCTAACCCACACCAGGTTGTGAATTGGGCCAGTGGGCCCCTGTGTGCCAAGCTTGGTCCTGATCCGTCATTGCTGTGGAACGCAGTGACTGACTGCCGGAGGCCTTTGCTTTTCCCTCTGCGTCACTTTAGAATGTTGGAATGTAGATGGCCAATCAAAGCCCTTTATGCAAATTCTCCTTCAGTGGCAACCAATCCCCTCTGTCTGGTGCCTTAGAATGTTGGAGTTATGTGGTTGGCCAATCAGAGTCCTTTATGTAAATAATCCCACAGTGGCAACCAATCAAAAGGCTGCCACATATTCCTCCGCACCTCCCACCCTCCGCACCACCGCAAACATTCTCTTTTATTATAGTGATAGATAGATAGATCGATCGATCGATCGATGTTCTGATGTCTCCCAAGGTTATTACAGGGGGGTTTAAATTTTTTAATGTGTTTTAATGTATTTTAATTGTATTTTTAAATGAATTTTATGTGCTTGCTTCTTTTCTGTAAACCGCTCTGGGCACCAGAGAGAGCGGTATAGCAAATCAAATTTAATAAAAATATAAATAAATATTTTAATTTTCAGAACCCTTAAGCAACTTTGGTAAACCCTAAAAAGTTTTTAAATCTCATGCTTTCCCTCCCTGGCGATGCAAGTAGAACAACTACTTTCAAAGTAAAGACCACCCAATGAAACAGGAAATAACACTTTCAAACCAGGAACAGATTTTCTTTATTATTAATATATACCATATTTTTCGCACCATAAGACGCAGTTTTTTTCCACCCAAAGTGGGATGAAAAATCAGCTGCGTCTTATGGAGTGAAGACGCAGGGAGGGAGGGGGAGCAGAGGGGGGGCGATATATAGTACTTACCGGCGGCGGAGGAACCCGAGGTGGAGCAGGAGGAGGGAGGCCACGAGGCGGCCCCACGGAGACCCGAGACAGGCGCTTCTTCCTGACGTCAGGAAGAAGCGCCTCTCTTCGGGTCTCCGTGAGGGCCGCCTCAGGCCCGAACAGAGGCGCTTCTTCCTGGCGTCAGGAAGAGCGCCTCTGTCGGGTCTCCGTGGAGGCCGCCCTCGAGGCCGAAGACAGAGCGCTTCTTCCTGACGTCAGGAAGAAGCGCCTCTGTCTTCGATTCTCCGTGGAGGCCGCCCTCGAGGCCGAAGACAGGCGCTTCTTCCTGACGTCAGGAAGAAGCGCCTCTGTCTCGGGTCTCCGTGAGGCCGCCCTCGAGACCCGAAGACAGAGCGCTTCTTCCTGACATCAGGAAGAAGCGCCTCTGTCTCGGTTCTCCGTGGGGCCGCCCTCGAGCCGAAGACAGAGGCGCTTCTTCCTGACGTCAGGAAGAAGCGCCTCTGTCTTCGATTCTCCGTGGGCCGCCCTCGAGGCCCGAAGACAGAGCGCTTCTTCCTGGCGTCAGGAAGAAGCGCCTCTGTCTTCGAGCCTCGGCGTCAGGAAGAGGCGCCCTCGAGGCCCGAAGACAGGCGCTTCTTCCTGACGTCAGGAAGAAGCGCCTCTGTCTTCGGTTCTCCGTGGAGGCCGCCCTCGAGGCCGAGCAGAGGCGCTTCTTCCTGACGTCAGGAAGAAGCGCCTCTGTCTTCGGTTCTCCGTGGAGGCCGCCCTCGAGGCCGAAGACAGAGCGCTTCTTCCTGACGTCAGGAAGATGCGCCTCTTCAAGGAGGAAGGAGGAAGGCCTCGCCGGCTGTAAATACGCACGGAAGGAGGGAGGCCGGAGGGAGGGAAGGAAGGGAGGAGGAAGAGGCCGCAGCGCCTCCGCAGGGGCTCCCTTTTTCCTATTTTCCTCCTCCAAAACCAGGGCGTCTTATCAGCAGGTGCGCCTTATGGTGCGAAAAATACGGTGTGTGTGTATGTGTATGTATATATATATATATATATATATATATATATATATATATTATTAAAACTTTGAAAATTCGCAAAAATCAATGGATAAGTGAAAGGTTATGAAATTTGGTGAGCTAATAGTGGTCCATGCGTGTTTAACCCAGTTTGGACGCGGGTGCCTTCTTTCCGCTCAGAACTGGGGCGACAGCCATGTTTAACGCCGCTGTTGTCCCAGTTCTGAGCGGAGAGAAGGCATCCGCATCCAAACTGGGTACACTGTTTACCAGTGCTGTTTCTTTCCTACTGCCAATGCAGTAGGAAAGAAACATACGTGTCTGCCATTAACGAAGCCATTCCAAAATTTCCGAAAAAATTGTTAAATTTCCGCAATTTTTTCATAAAATTTTGAAAGTTATTCAAGATACGAAGCGCGAGCGCCCTGTACATCCAGAATGAGTTTTGAACCATTTTTTAATCACCCAGGCCTGTTAACTAGCCCTACCTTTTAAATTGTTGTACACCAGTCCGCCCTCCCACAACGAGACTTGAATTATACTATTGTTGATTCTGATGCTTGTTTTATTATTGTTGGGATGTTGTTTATATACTGATGTTCTATATTTTTACATGTTATGTTTTAACTCTGTTAATTGGGCTTGGCCCCATATAAGCCGCCCTGAGTCCCTTCGGGGAGATGGAGGCGGGGTCTAAAAATAGAGTTATTACTATTATTATTTGATATATAACAAGATTAGTACACAGCAAACACAATCACTCTGCTGGCTGTTGTATTGGATCACAAGTTGGACCTTCCCAAGTGTCTATTATTATTATTATTATTATTATTATTATTATTATTAGAAAGACAACAAGATGAGTCCACAGCAGATACTCTACTGCAGTGTTTCCCAACCAATGTGCCGTGAGCGATCAACAGGTGTGCTGTAGGACAGTGTTTCCCAACCTTTTTTGAACCGCGGCACACTTTACATTTGCAAAATCCTGGGGCACACCACCAACCAAAATGACACAAAATGACACTCTAGCACAGTCATACATATAGTTAATATGTTTTTGAATGTATTTATACACTCAATGTGAAACCTGGACCTGTTTCGATGAACACAACATAGATATCCTGGCAGGAATGGCAGAAAGACACAAACTTCCCACACGGAACTCCCATAACCAAGAGAAAATGCTATAAGAGTTTGGTGGGCATTGACCTTGGGTTTTGGAGTTGTAGTTCTCCTATATCCAGAGAGCACTGTGGACTCAAACAATGTTGGATCAGGACCAAACTTGGCATGAATACTCAATATGCCCAAATATGAATGCAGATGGAGTTCAGGGGAAATAGACCTTGACATTTGGGAGTTGTAGTTGCTGGGATTTATAGTTCCCCTACAATCAAAGAGCATTCTGAACCCCACCAATGATAGAACTGGGCCAAACTTCCCACACAGAACCCCCAGGAGGCAAGAGGAGGTCTCTACTTGGGGAAAGGGAGGCGGGCATTCCCAATGCATGGAGAGGGAGAGACCAAGTAGACAACTGGGTGGGGTGGGGGTGTTTGTAATTTTGTGCCTTTATCGAGGTAGGTTTCTTAGGGTTTTTATACTTCAACACACTAGACTCTCTCTCTCCCCCCTCCCCCCTCCTGGAGGTTCCAATTTCCCACGGCACAACGGATGATCGCTCACGGCACACTGGTTGGGAAACACTGCTGTAGGAAATTGGAGCCTCCAATACCCTTTCTTCCCCCTTCTGCAGAACACATTTTCTTCTCCACTCGGGCTGCCTTCTTCCCTCGCTCTGCTCACTTTGTCTCGCTTTGCTCACGCCGCCACCATTTTGATCCGAGGGGGCAGCGTGAGCGTGTTCAGGAGGGGAGGGGGGAGGGAGGAAGACGTAAGGCGAGTCTGCACAGTAGCGCCCGCACTGGTCACGTCTTCCTCTCTCGCCTCCTGAAGAAGGGAGCCGAGTGTAGAAGAAAAAGTAAGTGTTTGGCAGGAGGGGGAAGAAAGGGCGCGAAGGGGAAGGGGGAGGAAGAGGTCTCTGTCGAAAGCTGGCATGGACAAACGTGGACCTTCCAGGTGTTTTGGACTCCAACTCCCACCATTCCTAGCAGCCTCGGGCCCTTTTCCTTTCCCCCCCCCCCTCAGCCACTTAAGCAGGAAAGGGCCTCCGGCTGTTAGGAATGGTGGGAGTTGGCGTCCAAAGCACCCAGAGGGCCAAAGTTTTCCCATGCCTGTTTGAGGGACCTTAAAGTGGTGAGCCTCCTTCCAACATTGTGATTCTGGATAGAAAACAAACAACAACATAACATAACATTGTTTGAGTCCACAGTGCTCTCTGGGTGTAGGTGAACTACAACTTCCAAACTCAAGGTCATTTCCCAAGCAAACCCTTTCAGTACTTTCTGTTGGTAATAAGAGTCCAATATGCCAAGTTTAGTTCAATTCCATTGTTGCAAGAGTTCAGGATGCTCTTTGATTGCGTGTTAACGATAAATCCCAGAAACTGTAACTCCCAAATGTCAAGGTCTATTTTCCCCAAACTCCATCTGTGTTCACATTTGGGCATATTGAGTATTCATGCCAAGTTTGGTCCTGATCCAACATTGTTTGAGTCCACAGTGCTCTCTGGATATAGGTGAACTACAACTCCAAAACTCAAGGTCAATGCCCAGCAAACTCTTATAGTATTTTCTCTTGGTTATGGGAGTTCTGTGTGGGAAGTTTGTGTCTTTCTGCCATTCCTGCCAGGATATCTATGTTGTGTTCATCGAAACAGGCCCAGGTTTCACACTGAGTGAATAAATACATTTTAAAAACATATGAACTATATGTATTACTGTGTTAGAGTGTCATTTTGTGTCATTTTGGTTGGTAGTGTGCCCCATGCCAAGTTTGGTCCTGATCCAACATTGTTTGAGTCCACAGTGTTCTCTGGATATAGGTGAACTACAACTCCAAAACTCAAGGTCAATGGCCACCAAACTTATAGTATTTTCTCTTGGTTATGTGAGTTCTGCGTGGGAAGTTTGATTCCATTCCATCATTGGTGGAGTTCAGAATGCTCTTTGTTTGCGGGTGAACTATAACTCCCAGCAACTGTTGTGGTTGAGCAACCTGAGCCTGTAGTTGCTACAGGTAGTAATTGGGAAGAGGAGAGTTTGTCAGATATGTCCTTGGAAGAGGGAGGTTTGGGCGGGCCTCCTGCAGCTGGGAGAAAGAGGGCTGCAAGTGATGAGCATTTGGAAGAGGCAGAACATAGGAGGAAGGTCCGACAAATACTTAGGGAGCCTACCAGTGATGAGACTTTTGAGGGGTTTGACGTGGAGTTACCCTCAGAAGACAGTGATACTGGTGCAGGATGTCAGGAATGTGTTAAATGCTGAGTCCAGCGAAAGTTCATTTTTGGTTTTTCCAGTGATAATAGTTGGCCTAGTGGGAATGTGGAATGGACTGGGGCCCTTTAACTGCAGAGCAAAGATGGGACAATTGGAGGAACACACCCAGGGCTGCAGCTGAGGGCACTAGGGCAGATTTGGGTGTGGAGTCTGATGACTCTGATTTGTAAGGGTATAACAGTAAGGCTTGGGGATTTGGGAATCTGCGGTCGGCCAAGGTGTTGCTGTGGGTTGCTGGTTCCTGTATCTTGTGATTTTGTGGGTTCGTGTCCTGGTTCTTGATTCCCAGCAAGCTTGTCTGCCGCGTCCTGTTTGAACATTTCCTGTGTTGCTCTCCTGGAATGTGAAGCACTCCTTCTTTCCTTCTCTGGACGGGTCTTCACATCACAGACTGCAAGCCGATTTACAGCTCAAGATTCGTTCTGAAGACGGACGGCTTCGCTCTTGTGCTTTCGGTTTTGGGTGTGGGTTTTTTTTGGAATGCCGGACTGAGGCTATGTTTGTTTAAAAATAAACTGCATATATTTTTACTAGCTTGGCGTTGTCTTTGCCATCTGTGGGAGTCGTGACAGCAACTACAACTCCCATCGAAACAGGCCCAGGTTTCACACTGAGTGTATAAATACATTTAAAAACATATTAACTATATGTATTACTGTGCTAGAGTGTCATTTTGTGTCATTTTGGCTGGTGGTGTGCCCCAGGATTTTGTAAATGTAAAAAATGTGCCGCGGTTCAAAAAAGGTTGAAAAACACTGTTGTATTGGATCATACATCGGACACTTCCCAAGTGTCTAGGACTGTGTGGTGTATCGGCAAATAATGCATGCAGATCCCAGTAGGGTGGCCTTTGCAGCTGACAGATGCTAATTTTGTCAGCGCCGATTGTGTTTAAGTGCAGGCCAAGGTGTTTGCGCACTGCACCCAGTGTGCCAATCAACACTGGGACCACATTTACTGGCTTGTGCCAGAGTCTACACAACTATTAATATTAATATTAATATTAATATTAACTATTATTAATAATAACTATTATTATTATTCCTTTTATTAAAAATCTGTTACTTCCTTTTGTTATTTTATTTATTTATTATTCGGGCTTTTATGCCGCCGACTCCCTGAGGCTCGCGGCGGCTTACAGGAGCCGAAGGGCACAGTAAAATACAGGCAATAAGCAGTTGAAAACAATTAAAAACAACAGCAGTACAGTAATTAATAACACAGTTAACACAATGAACAGCACATCATCCTCAGAAGAACGAATAGATGGCGGGGCAAGGGCAGGACTTGCTCACCAAAGGCCTGCTTAAACAGGTATGTTTTACAGGCCCGTCTAAACGGGAGCAAGTCCTTCATAGCCCGAGTTCCGGCCGGGAGGGCGTTCCACAGCGTAGTGCTATGACAGAGAACGCCTCCGGCGGGTAGCAGTCAGCCTTGCGAGTTTAGCTGAAGGTATCTCCAGGAGATTGAGTCCTCAGACCGAAGTGATCTCGGAGGGCAATATGGGGTGAGACGGTCCCTCAAATACGCTTGGCCCCAGGCCGTGTAAGGCCTTAAAGGTGAGGACCAACACTTTGAAGGTGATCCGATTGCTCAATTGGCAGCCAGTGCAGATCCTGCAAAACAGGTGTTATGTGTGGCGCCAGCTGGCGTGCCAGACAGGGAGCCGGGCGGCAGTGTTCTGCACTAGCCTGAGCTTCCGGGTCACCGACAGAGGAAGGCCAACGTGAGCGCGTTGCAGTAATCCAGCCTTGAGATGACTGTGGCTTGGATCACCGTGGCCAGATCGCCCGGGAGAGATAGGGGCCAGCCTCCTTGCCTGTCGCAGATGAAAAAAAGCAATCTTGCTGACCGCAGAGACCTGGGCATCCATGGTCAGCTGGGAGTCCAAATGGACCCCCAGGCTCTTTACGGAAGGCGATGGGCATAACACCGCACCGTCCAGGCTCGGAAGCTGGACATTAACATCACCGGGCGACCCAGCCACAAGATCTCCGTCTTCGCGATTCACCCTCAACCTACTGGCTCGCAGCCATTCAGTAACGGGGTTTCGAGGCAGTGTTGGAAATTATCGGGGACAGAACCCGGCCTGCCCTCCATCCTCAGAATGAGCTGGGTGTCGTCAGCGTACTGGTGACACTCCAGCCCATAACTCCGCACCAGCTGTGCAGCGGCTGCATGTAGATGTTAAATAACAGGGGGAGAGAATGGCCCCTGGGACCCTACAGAGTAGTGGGGAGCCTCGGAGACCACCTCGCCCCTCCTCACACTGAGACCGCTGGTGGAGGAAGGAGGTCAGCCATTTAGGGGCTGTCCCCCTCACTCCAGCCACGGCCGGGCGGTGGATCAATAGATTGTGGTCGACCGTGTCAAACGCTGCCGTGAGGTCCATGCCTGTGTTGTGATTTTGTTACTGTATGCCAATAAGGGCTGTAGCTTTTTTTTGGTTGCTGTTGCAACTTTTCCGATTTTCCGTTTCCAGCGAAACCGTCTTGGGAGAACGAGGGTGGGGGAGAAGGAGGAGGAGAGGCCCTCCGCGGCGGGAGGCAGGGGAGCAACATTTCTCAACTTTAATATCTGCCGTTTCATTTTATATTCATCATATTCAGCATAATCTGCTTTTATGGGAATAGTCTTGGTTCCCGACCAAATGTATTTAGCCCTTTGCTTTTAAGGTTTGATTGTAATGCGACTTGAAGATTTCAATGAAATGTTTATATGTAAGGATTGTAGGAGTCGCGGAGAGAAAATGGAATTACAAAATCAAACAGAAGGCATCTTGCTCTTGTGTGTGTGTATGTGTGTGAGAGAGAAACTCTCTTTTTGCTCGTCTCCCTGACCTTTCTCCTGAGCAGACAGCCAAGCAGCTGGCTGAAAACGTCTCTCTGCACATATATTGTTTTGTGTAATGCACTGAGTCAAGATCGGCTTCTTGGGCAAACATTTCCTTAGGCCACAATCTTACTTGGAAAGGATTTATTGCCTCCCTTCTCTGGGGGCCAGAAGGGTCTATTTAGGTGGATCAGCATTGCTTAAAGACGCCAGCTCTGAATCAATCATAGACACAACGCGAGTCCCATCGACTCAATATTTACAAACTTTCTGGG